>JAPJNL010000006.1:1800000-2143491 GCA_030035635.1 Penicillium parvum
ATCGAAGATCACCAGAGCCCAAAGTACCATCTCTCGCCCTCTCGGTACTCCCTCTCTCTCATCAGGCCGAATGGCAGGTCTCCACACGACGCCGTTCGCTCCAGACGCAGACGCGAGTCGTCGGTGCTAATGCAAGGACGAAATCGAATCGCAGCGGAGCTGAGCCGGTGGCAATAAGCCTACGATCTGTTGTCTGCGGGCCTGCGTCTGCGTCTTTGCGATCGGATCGCCGATGGTCCATTCTCCCATTCTCTTGCTAGTGGTTCCTGTCTGTTTCGATGGGTCGAGTCTATTGTTCCCACTCGGCGCGCACTGACACTGCAAGAGTAGGGCGGCTCTAGTCAGATCGTCCCCATTCGCTGCGTCTCAACTCCGGCAGGTTCATAGTTCGAACTGGTTGGGCGATCTGAGGGGAGAACCGAGATCATCGTTGTTGTCTTCTCTGGGTATTGACCGATGCTGATCCTGCGCTTGGACTGGACACTAGCCACAGAGACTTTGACGGGCATCAACCTTGAAGACGGTGTGTTATGGTCATTTCAGGGACTACCCGATAGTGGTCCCTGGTGTACTCCCGGGACCTTCGAGTGTGACAGACGCAACCCTTGAACAGACCATCTGTCTGAAGATCGAGTGATAGCCCAATGAGAAGAAATGACAGCCAAAAGGAAACTATTTCCTCGCGAATCACCGTGCGCGATCGTCGATCTCTCACCCACGGCCTGTGTGATAGATGCTGCTTTGATCCTCGCCTTGACACTCCTCTTCTCTTTTCTCCATTGATCGTTATTCACGCTGCAGGCCAAGGCCAAATGGAACCGTTGACACAGAAGAAGTCGTCAACGTCTCTCTACATGCCTTGTGGTTGACGTCCACTTCTATGTTTTTTTTGTTTACAGTGCGTCTAGGCAGTTCCTTCCGCTCCACTCAGCTCGGTCCAGGCAATACGATCGTCTGTGCACGGTTCTCACCTCAGACGAATGCTCTTTCTCCCCGTCTGTTCGTCTGCCCTCCTCAGGTTCAGCCTAGAAAACCCACAGGGTCCAAGGCCAAGTCGATCAGAATCCCCAGCCCCCAATTGGCGGCTGAAAGTTCCCCAAACTCCCAGATAAAGCCATTGAAACGACCATCGAATCTTGAGCTTATCCAAACTCGCGGAACTTCGGCTGCAACCCGTCAGTGGATGCCTCTGCGACAGTTTATTCTTTCTGTTTTGCTGTCTTGGGCTTTGCTTCGCTCTTAGCAGCGAAGATTGGCAGATGGCTCGCCCCGTCCGTTCGTAACCACTGTCTTTGTTTTCTTTTCTTCTACTAAAAGTATTGGTTCATGGGATCAGACTCACTCTGGTATACACAGTCTGTACAGGGATAAACCTTCCATCAAGCCTCGGGACGATGCATCAATGAAACGAGGCCCAACCGAGTTAAATCCGAATAACCAACGGTGACAGCCGTGTCGGTTAGAAGAGGCACGCAAAGGTATTCTCCAAGGTCACACCCATTAGGAACGATTCCCTTGTCCCGGATCGACAGTCCAAGCCCTTAAAGCGGAGACCCGCACATACGACACTCAGGAGTCGAGCGTACATAGATGTCTGTCTGTACAAATGACGCTCTTCCACACGACTCTTGCAAAACAGTATCACAAGAGTCTGGTGTGCAGTAGTGCCATCTGAGCCCTGTATCAAGCCGGGCCTTCCCCAACATTTTGCTTTTGCTGCACGCAGTACAGCACACTATTGCCAACCAGGCTAGCGTGGCGCCACACACCTCCCGGAAAAGTCACCCACTGTCCTCCATTTGATGTTATTCGATCTGGACGTTGTGCAAGATCCCAGTAGCATATTGATATAACAGGGAAGAAAAGAAAGGGAAGAAAGGTGTTGCACGGCACCATGACAAGAAACAAAGAGGTGTACAGTTGGATGAAGGGTGGGATACCCCACGACGGATCTGCCTCAAAGGGACGATAGACCTCACAACTTACAACTTCGACTCCAGTGTCGTATACGAGCATGGATTGACCATTCGCAGCGCAGCCTGTCATCTTGGCAAAAGGTAAATCCTCGACTCTGTACAAAAATGCCTGAAGTCCATTTCTTGAGCCGCATTGGTCCACGCCCACAGCCAGGGCTCATCTTCCTCTCTAAGTTCAATCTCAAAAAGTCTTTTCACCACCTTTCAACTCTCAACGCAAGTGGCGTCGAGGCAACATGCGCCCCTTGCGGGGCACAGCAGTGCATACTGCACAACGCCCTCTTCAGGACTGAACTCGGCGGGCCCAACCGCTGGTGCCTTCGCTCTTGTTTGGACCCAGATACCCGAGTGCATATCATTGCGATGACTCTTGGTATTTGCGGCCTGGCTGTGTCAAGAGGAAGAGGGGAAGTGAATATCCCGCTGTCTGGCGTGGATACGGAGCAAAAGTACGGATTCCCATTGTTAGCTTCGTGCATGGCAGTGTATCCTGGTACTGGGATATGCTTGCATGGGCTTGCATGGGAACCTGATCAGCAGCTCTGCGTCAGTGACTGTTGCTATTCACGGTAGTAAGTGCGATCCCTACTGTAGTTGGAAAGAGAAAGGATTGGGAAGGTGGCTTGCCAGGTGAGGCTGATGGTGGAGCAGTGACTACGAAGCAGCTAGGTGATCTTTTCCATTCTGTTGCTTCACTAACAGGTTCGGGATTTGAATCGGATTCAAATGAGCTGAACTATGCACATCCATTGCGCGACTGTCTATCTTGATAGTACATCAGCAGCAGCACTCAAATAGTCCATGCAACTTCACCTGCCAAGTCTCGTGCTTACAATCATTACTCTTTCCAGTCATGTAGCGGCTTCTCATCTATCAGTCGATTCTCCACTATCCTAATCGTTCGTGATCCTCTAGGCTAAGGCTTACTCATGATTACAATCTGATGCCGTGCTTCCGTTCAACCGAGTGGATCTACCTGATTCAAGTATTCCCGCTAAGCTTTGTCTATCAGGGCCTATAACAGGGGTAGATATAGATCCATAGATCTCCTCAATTGCACTGATGATCAAGAGTCTCCACGTCAGCAGCACCACATCCGGGTTTCATCCCTTGATCATGATATCACCCACTCATCCGAGGTTCAAGATAGCAGCACTCGAAAATGGGACTTCCAATTCCACCTGTCCCCGCGAGTCCACAGATACCATCTCTCCAATCGTGACATTGCCCAATCGCACCGGAGCACCACCCTTCAGCTCATAGTTATACGACCACCCATCCCACGAGATACCCGTAATCGCATCGCTCCCATTAGCCATCAACCGCTGCAACGATAGCTTCCCGGCCGACTTCTCAGGCAGCTGGAAGGTATACTTCGCAGCGGGGCGGGCAGACACCGAGGCCGCGCCGGTGTAGTTCCACTCTTGCATATTGATCACGGCGATGCGGGCTAATTGTCCGTTCACATAAGCTACATACGCAGACTCGGTTTCGTTGTTCATCGGGAGATTGACGACCTGAACGTCTGAAGTCCCAGTTTCTCCGTCATTGTTACTGCTACTCCCGCGCAGCATTGCGGCCACCATGACATTGCCGTAGTACGGAGCTTTAGTGCCAATGGTGGTTTTGGTGGTTTGGATGGGCTGCCAGGATGCGTAGCGGTAGTTTGTGCCTTGGTGCATGTGTGTGCGACGGATGCTTTGAGAAGCGCAGTAGAGATTGAAGTCTACGCCCCAGAGAGCGGCACCGAATGAGTTCGACAGACCTGGTTTGCCTTGGTGGTATAGGGAGTTCATTTCACCGAGGATGTAGGGGATGTTCTTAGTGAGGCCTGCTTTGCTCAGTGTGCGGGATAGATTCGCATGCTGTGAGACGATGTTCACAACTGCGGTATGGTTCATCAGGGTCTTCTGGAGGGTTACTCCTGGCTCGTCTGCGCCGCCCATATAGCTGTTGACAATGTCAGAAAACGGGTAAAGTAGACAGTTCCACACAACTCACTTGTGCATCGAATTCAACGCAATATCATGATCATCGTCGAGCCCTTCCTGCCACGTCTTCACGGGATCCAAACTGTTCTCCATTCCGGCAAAAGACGGCGCGATGAATTTGTACAGTGCATCAGTCGCCATATCAGGGCAGCTCTTCGCAAGCTGGCGCTTCATCAACTCCGTTTTGGACAACCATTCATCAACGTAGTCCTTCTCCGACCAGTCCGCTGGTCGCACGGCGTGAGGTGTAGTCGTCTTGAACAGATCAGGCTCGTTGCCCAATTCCCAATGCATGAGTCTCCCGTCGCTCAGAGCTTTGCATGCCAGGGGAACAGTTTCGAGTAGAGTGTTCTTGGCTGCAGTGCTGTTCTTGCCCATGTTAAAGCCATGGCTGAACTTGGACCCGGGAAAGGAGTAGTAAGATTCGAAATATGAGGGCCCGATGTGGATGATATAGGGGTAGTCGGTCGATACGGCGGGGACTACTGTGCCATTGATTGACGTCTTGAGGTTGGGATCGTAGAGTGCGAAGTCTCTTGCAGGAGGTTAGAGGAAACTGCGCACTATCTGCTTAGGACCAACTTACTGGGTGTTGCCGCCGACTCTAATATATGGCTTGACACCTTGGAGACCAGCAAGATTGTCCAACAACTGGTTTGAGAACTTGTTCGGCTTGGAAAAGTTGCCTTCGAACCTCCGTCAGTCTGGTTTGGTCGAGCGTGTCTGCTTCGACATACCTGCGAAGTCCGGGAAGGAAGAGAATTCGATTGAGAATGAGACAAACGGATGCAAGACCGCAGCGCCTGCTGTGTCGGGAACGTCTTTGGTCACGGTGACTGCAGACGAGCTCGCACGCTCGACAATGGCCGGTGCAGCGGCCGCCACTGCAGCTGCGACAAGTAGGTGAACGAGCATTGTCCGAGCGATCCAGTGATTAGAGCATTAGCGGAAAGGTCTCTTAGACTGTCACGCTTGATTTATAACGAGGATTCGGGCAATTGAGACTGAACTGACTGCACTCTTCAAAAGCCGTCTGCGACGACGCGACGCTCAGGCGCGGGACATGCCGATGACGAGGTTGATCATTGGAGCGAAATTATCCGCCAGAAATAACCGGAGGGTCGTTAGTGTACAAACCACCCCAGTTGACGATGCGGGGGTTACATCTGGAGACTGTGGAGAGACGATCGTTGCATTGCTAAGGGGTCGGCTATTGACCAAGTCGGCGTTGCTGAAGACCTCTGAAGAATCAAAGTCATGAGCATGTACGGAGAAAAGGCAGTATCAGGTGAAGAGCGTAGAGAAATGGTATCAATTCGCAGCCTCAGGAGATAAAAAAGGGTCCACGACATTGTTGCCGCAAGTCTCGACCAGCTAAATAAGAATAAAGGATCCGATGAGGCGTAATAATCTACAAAACGAAACAAGAAACAAGTGTTCATCATGATATCCATCTCAAACGTCGCTTGAGTCTTAGGTGTACTTCCGGAGCTGCGAAAAAGTCAGTCAATCCAATTCAGTAGAAGAGTTGCGAGGGGACCAACATCAAGAGTCAAGGACTTGCTGCTGTTCTCGACCTGATCCCGGTAGATACCGACCAAGGCCTCACTGTTCTGGAACAGTCCAGTCTTCAGACTGATGACAATGAACTGCATACCCGGCGCGGCATGGTCGTGGATGTAGTTGGCAATACGGGCCACGTTGGTGTTGTCGAGAGCAGCATCGACCTCGTCCAGCACGAAGAAAGGCGACGGCTGGTATGAGTGAATGGCAAAGAGCAAGGCCAGTGCAGCCATGGTCTTCTCACCACCAGACAAGTGCTCCATGTCACGGAAACGCTTGAGTGGGGGCATAGCGTGGTACTTGATGCCATCAAGATAAGGTTCGTCTGAATCTTCGATGTCCAGGTACCTACACAATGTCAGGAGGTGTCAATGTCAAAGAGTTGGTCTGACTTACGCTTGTCCTCCCAAGGGGTAATTGGCACTACGCGTCAACTCCCGGTAGATCGGACCGATCTGCTCGGAGATGTGCGTGAAAGCCTTGTTGAAGAGATCGGAGCGCTTCTTCATGACCGTCTCAAACTGGTCCTTGGCCCGCCGAGCTTGCCTCCGGGCATCTTCGAAGTCTTTCTCGGTGCTGCGAAGCTTCTGCTCGACACTCTCAAGACGCTCCAAAGCTCGGGTATTCGGGGCCATCTTGTCGAGTTCGCTATTCAGAGCACGAACCTTCTCAAGTAGTTCTTCTTCGAGCTTCTCTTCGGAAGACTAAAGGAACACCGTTAGCATGTACCAATGCGACCTGCTACCGCAATCATACCTCTTTGAGCGAATCACCAAGAGATTCGAAATCGACCTCAATGCCATAGTCCTGCACCACTGGGGCTTGGCCATCCATGCCCTCGCCCTCATCCACATCCATAGCATCCGGGTCCGCGGCCTGCACTAGATCATCGATCGGAAGTTTGTCGAGAGAATTAGAGGATTCCGTCAAAGGGAGATCGATATCTTCAAGTTTGCATCGCCGCAGCAGTGCGTAGCGACTCGAGGAATTCCGTTGGATTTCGGCTTCAAGCCCGTTGATATTTTTCAGTGCACCTTCAACATGCTTGCTGCGCTTCTGGAGCTCTCGTCGCTGCTCCGCGAGATTCTCCGCCGACTGTGCGTATATCTCCTTTTGCTTTTCGAGATTTTCTCGCAGGAGGTCAAGTTCGGCACTGAATTCATCCAGCTGGTTCCGAATCTCTTCCTGCTGGCCCTTGAGCTCCTCGATCAAACTCATATCACGCTCATATTGAGCCTTGAGTCCATTGATGCGGTCATCAGTTGCTTGAATACGCTGCTTTTCGAAGCTGAGCTGGTTCTCAATGCGACTCTTCTGCGTAGTGAACTCGAGTTTCTTCTGTGCAGCTTCCTCCTGCAAGGAGCCCTGTTGAGCTTCATACTCGCGAATGTTCTCGTAGCCGAGGCGTTTGCAGAAACTGCGGTAAACCTCATCTTCGACAGTGCTGACCGTGGCTTGCAAAGTCTCAATGGTCTCGTCCAACTCATCGAGAGTTTCCTTGCGCTCCATGTATTTCGGCCGCAGGTCTTCAAGCTGGCGCTTGACAAAGTCAAGTTCACTGCGCTTGCTCTCAATGTTCCGTTCGAGGGCCTTCAGTTCATCCCGAGTATAGTTCAACCTCTGCTCCAGACCAACCAGCTCTCCCTGAAGCGTCTCCTCCTCGGACCCGCGACGGTGGCTCTTGGGAAGATTGGCCAAGTCGTTCATCAGCTTATCCTTCAGCTTGTGGAGGTTCTCCACTTCAGAATCCTCCCAACGCTTGGAATTTTGCTGAGGGCCACGACCACCAGTCATGAGACCTCCCTTGTGAATGACAGTGCCATCTAGAGTAACCGCCTTTGCATCGACATTTCGCTCGTAGCATAAATACTTGGCTGTGGCCAGATCATCGCAGACAATGGAATTACCACAGGCGTAGCTGATCGCACGGGCAACAGAGTCATCGTAGTCCACAGTCTCGATTGCGGGTCGCATTCTTTGATGCATACCCTTCAGATTTGAGTTAAAGGCCTTGACTTGGATGGTCTCGAGAGGGATGAATGTGGCTTGACCCGCACGCTGGTCACGGAGATGCTGGATACACTCCTTTGCAGTCTTCTCGTTGTCTACCACGATGGCATCGAAGTGGCGACCCAGCACGGTGCTGACTGCTTCAGCGAACTTCCGCTGCTTGGGACGACAGAGGTCGCTGACTCGACCCTTGACACCGGGGAAGATGCGCTTCAGTGTGGAAATCAGCTCCTTGGCCCGAATTTCTCGCTCGGTCTGCTTCTTGCCATCGTCCGCCTCGAGCAGCTTCCGCAGCACAACCTGAAGCTTCTCCTCGAACTCGGTTCTCATCTGCGAGACCTTCAGACGCTCAGATGTCAAAGCATTCAGATCCTTCTTCTTCCGATCAATCTCCTTGGTGGTGGTCTTGATCGTATCATTGAGAGACAACTTGCGATCGTCCATGCTTCGTGCATCCGTCTCAAGATTCTTCAATTGCCATTCGGTGGATTCGAGTTTGCCTTTCAAGCTATTCACAGCCTCGGCCTCGGTCTTTCTCTGCCGTCGAAGGTTGTCGAGGTTCAGCTGGTCTGCAGATGAACGCTTGCTGACCTCTTCTCTTAGCTTGTGATACTCCTGCTGATCAGCTTCGCTGAGATGCGCGCCCTGCTTGCTCATGGTCCTTTGCCATTCGGTTTCCCATTGACCCTGAGCTTTCTCTACCAGCTTCAGGTCTTTCTCGAGCTGCTTGGCATTGCTAGCTTGGGCCGAACGCTCCTTGCTGATCTCGGCAATCTTTGACGAATACCGCTCAACCTTTCTTTGAGTGATTTCGACCTTCTCATCGATAGGCACCAAGGAGTTGTTGAGCTCCTCGATCTCCTTTTCCTTTCTGAGGATGTTCTTCTCAGCTTTCCCGACATCCCTGCCGACACGAGCATGCTCCTTCTTGGCGTCCTCGACATTTTGCTCGTACTTCTCCACGCCGCGGCGGTATTCCTTAAGTTCATCCTGGTATTTCTGGATGTCTGCGCTAGAGGCGTCGATCAGCCGCTGGAAGTGGAAAAGCTTCCACAGAATGTGGGTGATGATGGCTTGGTCGCGTTCCTCGGCCTTCTTCGCATAGTTCTCAGCTTCCCGCTTCTGCTCTTGGTACTGCTTGACCTCGGAGTTGATACCACGGCGACGGTTGAGTTGGACTGTCTGTTGTTCTGCGGCTTCCTCCGCTTCTGCCTTTAGCTTCTCGTAGTCGGCCTTGTATTCAAGACTGCCGGATATCTGCTCAATCAAGCGGGTGAGGTCTCTCGGAGATTGAGATGCAATCGCCTCAACGTCGCCCTGGAACACAAGGAAGTTGCGCGCTCGAATCAAGATATTCTCCTCCTCCAGTGCCTCGTTGTATTGCTGAGCCGTCACGATCTTGTTGTTGATGCGGTATTCGCTGACACCTTGGCTGGTGATCGACCGGCGCCATTGCTGCTCCTCACCAGCATCATCTTCGTAGACAGCCATGACCCAGGCAGTCTTAGGGTCATTGACGCCACCTGCGTCCTGCGAACCATCCACTTGCTCGGCCTCCTGCTCCTCATTCTGATTGTCCTCCCCGTTGGTGATATTCTGTCCATCGACGTCGACTTTCGAGGTTTTCAAGACGCGTCCACGGTAGACAAGATCGCGAAGGTTGGTAGATCGCAGGTGAGACGACTTGATTCCGAGTACGAACGAGATCGCATCCATCCTAGGGCACGTAAGTACATAGCGCCTTAGAGCTCACGTCTTGGGTATTACTCACGAGTTCGACTTGCCAGACCCATTAGGGCCGATGATTGACGTGAAGTATGCATCTCCGAACAATAGTGTGTGATGTCCTTTGTATGATTTGAAGTCTGCAAGCAAAGTCAGCAGATCTGCCGGTGCACGCATCGTGGTAGTGCATACTGAAAAGCTCCAGCCTGATGAGTTTCCCCATATTGGCAAGCCGTTGCTTCCCAAGAAGCAACGCGCTCAGAACACTGGATAGTCTGGGGTTGGTGTCAAGTTGAAGGACTGGCTGAGCTGGTCAGAGAAAGATGGTCGGAGGGGCGCGATATGGGGAACCGCGTCCACCCCAACTCGACGCGCCGGCACGATCACGTGCACCGTAGGCAATGGGAACCATCAGGGCAATGCCCGCACTACTTGAAGTTCAAGTTTGGGACTTGTCTTAGACATTGCTTGCGCAGGGATTGCGACGAGTCTACTGGCAACTGTGTGGATGATTGTGCCCGAGGTGAGCATGAATAGCTATTTGCGATGGGCAGAGTGTACCCGCCATAGTTTAGAACTATACACCGGGTCGCACCCATGTCTAGAATCCCTTGACATGGCACAGCTCAGAATTCGACGATAATTTCGAGAGAAGCATGGATGGACTGACTTTACCATCTGACATATGTTAATGTTACAGTATATATACATTTCCTGGCGGCCACCAAGAGAAATGGCCCAGAGACAACAGGGAAAGCTCGGCATTGACTGGACCTCCAAAGGAAAGTGATCAAGAGCATCCACGACTCATCAACGACCGCTTACTTTCACAGGATCACCAAGGGCCAGGAACTCCTCGGCCACGAAGCCATTAGAGTCCATTCGGAAGGTCTGTTTCCGGCCCTCAACCTGCAAAAGAATAAAGTCCTCGCTGGTGAAAATCTGGCGCATGGAGATGAAGAGTCTCCAGACGCCGCGACTCAATACCTCCACAGGGTTCCACCATCTGAGCTTGCGATCCTTTGTGGCTCCCATCTTCAAGCTGTCATTCTTGTATCGCTCCATAGATTGAGGCGAGACCACCAAGCGCCGAGATATGTTCACTTGCGACGGCATCACTTCAAATGTGTAAGGCTTCATGAAAGGCACCATGCGGCGGACTGTGAAGCGGATAGCGACGTGACCCCCAGACTGGATGGCCGTAATGGTTCGGACCATGTTGCTCGTACGAGATAGGACCACTGTGCCGAGACCACTCATGATCACACAAACACCAGCGAAAAGACCCTGCTGCCACATGGGAAAGGGCATGACGGGATCCCCAAAGACGTTATTTGACTGCCAGACTGAGTAGCCGAAGCAAAGAGCTCCCAGGCTATACGCCCCGATCATGTAAGCTTTCTGTGATGGAGCTTTGAAGAGAACCACATCCCCATCTCTTGCTACCTTGAGTGCAAGCTTTCCAATATTGCCTGGTTTGAAACTCGAGCCCTTCGGAGTCGGCGCAGAGGGTCGCGGCGCGCGGTTCGCTTGCTTAGGGGCCGCCGCACGGCGAGGCGCGCTCGAAGTGAACGAGCGCCATGACGGTATTGAGTTTGTTTGATATGTAGGCCGTATTGTTGAACCGGGGCATCGATGCCAAAATATCCGGAGGAAAGGTTGTCGAGCGGACGACATTATCGCGCGAGCCCTGTCAATGCCGCTGTCAGTTATGAGATCGCAGACAACGACATGCCGCTAGCTCAATGAAGCGATGAGCTCTCATCAAAGGTAGGCAGCACTCAATGACACACAAAACCAGAGCACTTACCCAAGCACCGATCAGTCGACTGTTGTTCTCCTCGGAAAGCGCCGATAGTTCGAAAACAGCCGCAACGGCAGAAAAATGTTCCCGTCCCGGCCGCCGGTGAAGCTCCCAACATCCTCAACGCCAGCAGCCTTCTCTTTCATTCCCAATCACACACATCTCTCAGACAAATCACACAGAATTCAGCGTGCTCAACGCGGTGGTGGGCTTTTGGTCGATAGTTCCGTCTCAGCCGGCAGTCCAGCTCCCTCGGACGGTTGCGACATCGCTTGAACATCTACGCCAGCCCAGCACTTTCACCACCTCTCCTTCGGAGACCGTATATACCTCACAAAATGGCAGCTCGCATCCCCGTGAGCCAGGTTCCGGTAATGTTTGCCCGCCGGCAGCCTAGGGTCTTCAGCATCTCCAAGCGTGAGTTTCCCGGCAACTCGCCATGCCGTTCGAGGCGCCAAGTCCGCATTGATGGACCAATACCTCGAGAATCAGAATAATATGTCAATGAACAGGAACATCGGCTAATACGATCCTTCCACAGGCCTTCAATCCTCCTCCGCCCCTCAAACCCAGAACCCCGCCTATCCGCTCTACCCCTCCGTCATCCAACTCCTCCACGAGAAGAACATCCCCGAATCAGAAGTGTCCAAGATCCCGGCTTCAGGACCGAAGGGACGTCTCTTGAAGGGCGACGTCCTCGCCTACCTGGGCCAAATTGCCTCCGAGTACCCGGCCAACCAAGCCGCCGCTCTCGCCAAGCTCACCCACCTCGACCTGAGCAACATCAAGATCGCCGCAGCACCGGCCCCCAAGCCCGCCGCGCCGGCCGCGGAGGCGAAGAAGGAGGAGGTCGTTGCCCAGCCGCCGCCCATGGCCTCAGTGGCTATCTCAATCTCTTTGGCCGCCGTCCTGTCCGCACAGAAGAAGATCCAGGACAACCTGGGCGTGACGGTGCCTCTGTCTCGCTTCCTGGCCGTGGCGACGGACCTGGCTAACGACGACCTGCCCCGCGCCAAGGGCACCCAGCTCTCTGCCGACGAGCTCTTCGAGGAGATTCTCGGCGCCGAGCCCATCAAAACATCTCGCGGCGACTACATCCCCGAGTTGAACGCCTTCGAGGCTCCCGAAGCTCGCCGCCAGCCTCAGCCAGTGCAAGAGGATATCATTGACTTCCTCAGCGCCAAGCCTCACAAGAAGACTGTCGCTCCATCGGCACCTGCCGTGGATGCTCCCGGCACTGCCTCGAACGTCTTCAGCCTGACCGTGCCCGCTGGTGAGGAGGTGCGCGCCAAGGCGTTCTTGGAGCGGATCAAGACGCTCTTGCAAGTCGAGCCTGCCAGACTTGTCCTGTGAGAATTCCAACATGTCCTTATAGATCTTCCAAGCTGTTTCCTTTGTTCTGATATGCCATCTCCCCATATTGTCTGGATGTTCGAGGAATGCTCAGGCCCCCTGTATTTTGTGTAGCATAGATAATCGAATATTGCCTTGAATGGATATCACGAAGAACGCATACTGCGCACAAAAAATAAGTTCTATTTCAAGATGTGAAATTGTCGATGAGTTCCATTCATTGGACAGGAGTGCACTCTTTAACCGAAGCATACTGCATTGCTAATGTACAAGAGAATTACAGCGGGTTGTCCATTCAAACAAAGTCATTGATTCAGCCTACCTAAACTTCGCCAAACCATTCCAAAGATGCCACAGACCGCGCGCCGCATCGATGATATGCCTAAGATTTCGACCAGATAAAAACAAAACACAAAGCGCAACCGTGCCATACTCAGAAGTGCAAGGTCATGTCATCGTCAAAGAGCAGGAAAAAGGCAGGCTGCAATGAGAAAGAAGGCCTTCGACGTTGACGCAACGCCAAAGGTCCAGTCCAAACACCATAAGCGCCACCGCTGGACCCGAAAAGTGGATGAGGTGAGCCTGATGGAAAGACTGCTGAGCACAAGCTAAAAAGAAAGAGACAAAAGTGAATCAGATCAAATGGAGCCAGAAGAGGCATGATGGAAATGCACGAAATGAGCATCTCCAAATCTCTGAAGCGAAATGCGATGCGATAGATGTGATGCGTAATATGAGAGACCGAGCTTGAGATCCTTGATGCCATGCATGTCTTCCGAAAAAAAATCAACATCCCAAAAGCCGAAACTCCGTGTCGAATGCATGTGAATAGAATAGAGCCTCGGCAGCTTAGCGAATGGTACCCCATTCGGCCAATTTGCTGCCTTCGCGGCGAGCGTCTCTTGAAGCCCGTTTGTCAAAGATTTTCCAGAAACGGAGTGTTTCGTCGCCAGCACCAGTCACGACTGTCTGGCCATCCGGGCTCATGGCGAGGTACAAGACACGGAAGGTGTGGCCAGTCAGAGA
Organism: Penicillium parvum; assembly: GCA_030035635.1. Taxonomy (NCBI): domain Eukaryota; kingdom Fungi; phylum Ascomycota; class Eurotiomycetes; order Eurotiales; family Aspergillaceae; genus Penicillium; species Penicillium parvum. Next base: position 1,813,449 of record JAPJNL010000006.1, read on the forward strand.
TACAACCTGCTCCATTCGTGGATACTTCCAGATGACAATCTGGTTCTGACTGTATCCATGGGTGCTGATGATCTCGTCCGAATTCTTGGACCAGGACAGATTGCAGACCTGGCTGCCAGTGTCCACCTCCTTGATCATATTGCCAGTTGAGGTGTTCCAGAACTTGATTGTGCGGTCAGCTGTACCTCCACCTGAAGCGAGCAAGTGGTGTTGGTGAGGTGACCATGCAATGGCCTTGACAGCGGCAGAGTGGGCAGAGAACCGATAAAGAGGTGTCTCGTTCAATTTGTCCCAAACCATGAGCTTGTTGTCGTTCCCTCCGGATGCCAATTGGCCATCATCAGTGTTCCACTTGAGGCCACAAACTTCTTGTTTGTGGCCGGACAACCGTCGTAGGTATTGGTCGGGCGAGCGTACGTCACGATGGTAGATGAGCCGATCTCGAGATCCCGATGTAAGGATGTGATCGTTCCATGCCAATGCGCCGACACGATTTGTATGACCAATCATTGTTCGAAGGCGGCGACAATGCTCCGCATCCCAAATTTGTACAAGACCTTTGCCAGTGCCAATTGAAAGGTGAGTGCCCTGAACAGAAAAGGTTAGATTGTAAAATTGAACAGTATTCTCGGGAGTTGCTCACCCTTTGAATCCAGCTCACGCTGGTAACCGTGTCATCCTTGAGCTCACAAAGTTTGGTCACGCGGCCAGTTTGGGAATTCCACATGTAGACCGAGTTGGCCAGGCCAACGCCGAGGACATTGCTGCTGCCCCAATCCACCAGATTCAAATAGAAATCATCTTGAAGGTCAGGCGCATCCAGCACCTTGTAAGGCACCTTGTTGACATAGCGAGGCTGTTTACGTGGAGTTTCCAAAATCCGCTGGCTGTCATATCGGATTGGTGAGAGACTGTACAGTTCGGACCGGACGTTCAAGTTGGGGCCATGTTGGCTTCGGGGTGTCTTTGAGGGAGTAGGATGACCAGAGCCTGGTCTCGTAGGGCCATAGTTAAAGAGGTTCTTGTGAGGCGTTGAAGGTGTAATGCTTGCGGGTGGAAAATTGGCGACAACACGAGAAGGAGGTGTGTGGGATCTTGTTTTATCGTTGATACCGGTGAAAGCGAGAAGAGGATCGGGGGATGCTGAGTTGATATCGGCTTGAGGGACAGTGTTGCCGAAGAGTTCACTGCGCAGGACACGAGAAAATGTACGGTTGGCTTCCTCCGCTGTAATGCCAGTTAGTAAAACCTCAAGCCGTTATTGGAGGGGTTTACCAACTCTTCTGGAAGTGCAGCTCTGAATGAGGAGCACGCCTCTTTGACTTGGAAGGAGTAGACGGGCATCCGTCCTCATGGAGCAGATTGTACGTCGCTTGTAGGTCCTGGCCATCGCGATTGGGAATAAACCTTTTCAATTGGGTCAGCAAAAAACACGTTCACAATACCCCAATCCACTCAGGTCCGCTCTCGCGCTCATGAGTGCGTGAGATGGTTGGCTTACCGGTCACCATACACCCGCTGCCTCTTCCGACAAGGACTCGTCCCAGGCGTTCTCTCCCTTCGACGACCAGCCTCATCATAATCCTTCAGTGCCTTTGTGAGTGCTGTGGCATCCACTGGTTCTGAGCCCTCTTCTGTTTGTTGACGATTCCCCAGGTTATCCGGATACATGATCGTTCTCTTGGCAGGCATACTCGGCGGTGTTTTGGATCCTGGCGGTGATACGAAGGCTGCTGCTTGCGCTTGCACTTGTGATCGAGTGCTCACTCTGTCGGTTCCCCCACTGTTCGCACCTGCCTCCGTGTCCTGAGGTTGGTCCCCCATATTGGCAGCCGGTCCTCAGCACCCAGATGCAAATTGCGCTGGATCAACACGACAGTGGAGATTTGCATGTAAAGAAGCTCAGAAAGCAGATCGCCGATGCAGAATCAGTCCAAGACTGTGTTGAGTTGGGTGATCGGAATAGAAGAAGGCTGCTTCGCTGTGTCGACTATCGGCGGCTTGCGATGATGATAAACCAGCCACCAGGTTGGCGCTTCGAGCCAGTGACACCCTGCAACTTCAACAAAGCACTGGATGAGACACACCAGGGCTCCAACGAAACAAAGAAAGAAGCAGAGGCATTCAAAGAACAGACGGAATGCTGAGACAGAGGAGTGTCCAAAGGGAGGACTCCCATCCCTCTCGACCTGAGGTCACGCGTCGGGTACGCTATACCCCTTTTGGAAGCACAGTGGAATCCAGGCTTTCCACTATTTTGCACTTTATATCTATAACATTCACTCCATCCGCTTGAACGGTGGGTTCCGTGTCTTCTGCAGTTGTCTGATGGTGGTCTCAATCAATGTGGACACATCCACTGTTTCAGCCTGGTTGGGATTCCGATTCTCACAAAAGATTATGCCCATGTGGTCTTTGTTATGACCCCATGCCCCATGCCCCAGTAACCCGGTATTATTTGTACTATTTGGGGCTTGTTTACGGAGTGAAGGTGTTTTCAGACGCGTGGATCCTTCCATTGATAATTGGACTGAGTTTAACTACAGTGATCGCAGTGGAGACCTCCGATGTGAGGAGTCTGACACGAACTCAGCGCTCTTCCACGCGCCTCCGACGCGCAGAGCCCAGGACCCCGGCAACCAATCGATCAGACAGATGCACTCGGAGACATTCAGCGATAGTTTCAACTCCAACCACTGAATGGTCATAGCCACTTAGCAAAAGCCATTTGTGTCATAGTTCAACTTGTGTAGTAGTGTTGAAAGTGTTAAAGCGCTCAAGTGGTGAGGGGAAGAAACAGTCACCGCCAACGGAAAAGCTGTGTCTCTGCCAACTTGACATCTCCACCTTTCATCTACTACTTCTATCATTCTGACTGAGAGGATTATGCCCCCCAGGTTGCCATTGCTGGGTCGTAGTCTCATTCAACGCTTTTCTTACTCAACCATGGCCTCCAAACAGCCTGCCCTGGACTTCCTGTCCTTTGTCAATGCGTCCCCCACTCGTATGACTCTTTGATCTGCAATCGTGGAACTGTCTCTGACTGGGGTCTAGCCTTTCACGCCGTACAATCCGCCAAGGATCTGCTGGCCAACGCTGGTTTCCAGGAAATCAAGGTACTCAGAGTTACTCCACAACCATATTTCATTAGATCTTCGCTCACAGCTTGTATAGGAGAAAGATTCCTGGGCCTCCACTTGCAAACCCGGCGGCAAGTACTACCTGACCAGGAATACGACCACTCTCGTGGCTTTTGCCATTGGAAAGCAATGGAAGGTATGAAGAGGGAAGACCGGATTGCAGTGAACTCTCACTCATCGTGAATACAGCCTGGCAACTCGATCTCCATGATCGGTGCCCATACCGACTCGCCCGTCCTCCGGGTCAAGCCCGTGAGCAAGAAGAGTGGTGAGGGCTTTGTGCAAGTCGGTGTCGAGACCTACGGCGGTGGCCTCTGGCACACATGTATGTTTCAGCAGACCAAGTTGAACTATCATCGCTAATATCCACTAGGGTTTGACCGTGACCTCGGTGTGGCTGGCCGGGTGATGACTCGCACGAGCGACGGTTCTATCGTGCAGAAGCTCGTCAAGATTGAGCGTCCCAGTATGTCAAACACTGGCTGCATTGCTTGCTTTGGCTAATGATACAGTCCTTCGAATTCCTACCCTGGCCATCCACCTCGACCGCCAGGAGACTTTTGCTTTCAACAAAGAGACGCAGCTGTTCCCCATTGCTGGCCTGGTAGCCGCCGAGCTCAATCGTACTCCCGATACGCAGCCCGCTGAGAACAGCGAGGATAGCTTCTCTCCTTTGAAGGCCGCGACTGAGCGCCACCACCCTTACTTTGTGGAGCTGATCGCTGCCGAGGCCAAGGTCAAGCCCGAGGACATCCTGGACTTTGAGATGATTCTCTTCGACACGCAAAAGTCTTGCCTTGGTGGCATGCTGGAAGAGTTCATATTTTCGCCCCGGTTGGATAACCTCAACAGCTCCTACTGCGCGACAGTTGGCCTCATTGACTCTGTCGCTGACCAGTCAGCCCTGGACAACGAATCGGCCATCCGTCTAATTGCTCTGTTTGACCATGAGGAGATCGGCAGTCGCACTGCCCAAGGCGCTGACTCCAACGCTCTCCCCGCCATCATCCGTCGTCTGTCTGTGCTTCCATCGTCATCCTCGTCGGATGGCGACCTGGCCACCGCATACGAGCAAACTCTTTCGACTTCGTTCCTGGTTTCTGCCGACATGGCCCACTCGGTCAACCCTAACTATGCGGCCAAGTATGAGTCCGATCACAAGCCTGAGATGAACAAGGGACCCGTCATCAAGATCAACGCCAATGCTCGCTACGCCACCAACTCTCCTGGTATTGTCCTGCTCCAAGAGGTGGCACGCAAGGCAACCGAGGAGAGTGGCAAGCCAGTCCCTCTGCAGTTGTTCGTTGTCCGCAACGACTCGAGCTGTGGCAGCACCATCGGCCCGATGCTGTCTGCTGCTCTGGGTGCTCGTACCCTGGATCTGGGCAATCCGCAGCTGAGCATGCACAGTATTCGTGAGACAGGTGGTACGTACGATGTCGACTACGCGATTCGTCTGTTCACTGGCTTCTTCCAGCACTACTCTGCGTTGTCCAAGACCATCTTTGTAGACTAGACCTTCCAGATTTTCAGCGCATAGGAGATACTAGACTTTCGTCGGCTCACATAAAATGAAGAATACTGGATAATCTCCTTGGTGTCAGGCGAAGGAGTATCTATATTTCCCCGGATTGTCTCAGATCCACGGCTGTAGAGGCAAACTGAAACACATGCAAGAGGACACCACACCAGACGAAGGCGGTGTTTTCCTTTCTCTCCCTCGAGTGCTAGCAGAAATTACCACCAAAAAGGCATAACTCTAAACTTAGTACAATGGATGCTGTCGCTGTGGTTCGTCAAGGTAAATTCGGCACGTCTCCGTGCGTCAGGAACTTGATCTATAGTTCCGCGCAGTACTAGTCTTTAGGTCTCAACAATGGCCAACCTCCTAAATTATTCTTTCTATAATATTGTTTGGGACTACGTCTAGGCAGATCTTTGCTTTGACTTTTATCACCCAATATTCTTTTAGCTGCAAATTCGGAACCCTGATGCCCCTTACCAGACTGATGCCGACCGTAAATGGACCTCGGCTTCGGAAGTGGCAGAATGGCGGGCGGTGCCGAGACGCCCGCGTGTTGATTTCCCCCGGATTCTCGATCCGGCGCATCTTGTCCTCTCCCCTCCTCGTCTGAACCTCCGTGGGATCCTGGTGCTATTGAAATTGCCTGAATGTGAGCTGGCAACCTATACATCAGTCCGGTCCCCTCACTCTCCCTATCTCTTTTCACGAACTCCCCCCACTTCTTTCCCGACGGCAATCGCGGACCGGCATCATGGACTTCGACCACTACGGACAGAGCTCTCAGCAGCCTAGACAGCGCCGCAAGAGGACTGGCAAAAGGCGCTTGCTGAATAGGCCCCCAGTGGCGGCTCGTCTAGCTCTGGATCCTCAGCTCCGTGGCAATGTCGGGGTTCTGTCTGAGGACTTGGCGAATAACCTCTTCACCCAACACGCTCTTCAAGGTAAATCGCCAACGTATACCAATTCGCAGCGTGCTGGTAGCTGATTCAACCGGTATCGATTGACACAGGTGCTGCGACGGGTGATGGAATTCTTCATGTCGCCGTTTCCCCGCATTCCCCGACCTTCTCCTCGGTGGAGGACCAAGCTTGGACGATTCTTCCCGTGCGCATTCAGACATCGCACCACCAAATCGCGCAGTCGACCGTCCTTTTCCCCGACTCGGCCAACTCTCTTCAGCCGTTCCTTCAAGCACTAGGAAAGGTCGATTCCTCTCGGTATTCTTTGCAAACGCATCGGACCGTGGAGATCTGCATTCTTGACGTTGCTCCGATCCACCTGGACACGATCTTCGTAACGGTGGAACGACATCTCCTCCGAAACCATGACGATGTTCAAAGTAAATTTGGAGGCGGTTTCACGTCCAATGCGCACGGTCCGAACGCTCTGTGGGGAAAAGCTGCGAGGACGGCAGACTCGAGGAAGTATTCAAAGAAGGCAGCGGCCGATGCTGAGGTGCGATTGACTGCGGCTGTGCGTGAGGCACTGGCAACTCAGCGAGTGGTCCATATGGGTGATATCTTGCCACTCCCGCTCCCACCCCATCCCATTACCTATGCGCCTGCCCCTCCGGCACGGATCTCTTTTTGTGAGCCTGTTTCACAAGGTGTTCTGATGCCAAGTACAAAGATCGTTCTTGTCCAAGCACGCCCGCAAGGTCACCGCGCGCCACAGGCCCTACCCCCACGCTCCGCGCTCTTGAAGCAGGTTGCGGAAGACGAAGCCGATGATACTTCTAATGAACAATTCTATTCCGCCGCTGAAGATAAACCCGGAGAGAGCGGAACGGAGATGGAAACTACCTCTGCGGCCGAAGAATCTGAGACCGAAGCCTCTGCAGAGTCGGCCAGCGACTCCGACGACTCCTTAGAAGATATGATATCTCTGTCTGCTCCCGAGCTCCCTCAAGCTCCGTCAGGTGTCATGTCATCTATCACTTCGGCAACACCTCGTGCCGGTGGCCGACGAGTAGATGGAATTCATACACCGGGCTCGGTTGCCTCGAATTTCACATCGGCCACCATGCGCCCCGGCCGCGGCGGCGGCAAGGTCTTCAAGGTCGAGGGACTCCTGCAACAGGTTCCGAACGAAGTGCTTCACCCCCGACCCCGCGATGACGAAGACGTCGATTCCTTCATCTTTGTTGATATCAGCACACTTGCCAAAATTGGATGTTTCTCGGGTGACTGGGTTCGGATAGAAGCCACCGAGGAGCCTCAGCTGAACATGTTCGCCTCGCTCAAGTTTGGAAGTTTCAATGACTCTCAGGAGGATGCAGACAACTGGCGCCCAGTCAAGGTCTTTGGTCTGCCAGGACTCCCATCGCCAAAGCCCCGATATGCTATCAACCACTCGGGAGACCGTCGGTCGAGTTTCTCACAGCGGGCTCCGACGCGCTTGACGCCCTCCGTGTTCGTGCCACCGCTATTGCTAAGCAACATCGATAACCCCAAGTATCTTCGTATTTCGCCCATGACATTTACGACTGTCAATGGGCCCCCCAAAGCCGGTCTATTGCACCAGATGAAGAACACTGCGTCAAGGAATCCGCCTTTGGCCAAAGAGGTCACACTTCTCAAGGTGTCAACCCCTCTTTCCATGGATCGGGTCCTCCAACCGGCTCTTTTCGCTGGACTTAAGCAGTATTTTGAGTCTCGTCGGAGGATCCTCAAGAGCGGCGACTTGGTTGGCATCAGCATTGACGAGGGTCTGGGACGAGCCGTATTTTCTGGAACAACTGGCGGGGACAGTACAAACCAAGAGGACGACATTACCTCCAGGTTATGGCAAGGCCCCAACCCAGACAGTACCGAGGCTCGCAAGATCGGTGTTGCTTGGTTCCGCGTTGGACAGGTGGCTCCAACGACTATTGAAGAGCTTGAGGAGACTGGCGAGGATCAATGGGGTGGAGTTGCCATCATTGACCCCTCAAGCACTCGCATGGTGCAGGCTGGCAGCGACATCAGCCGGGTACCCGGCGTCTTGGGCAATGGGTGGGAGTATTGGCTAGGCGTCAAGACGATCCCGAAATCCGTCAGCGATATCCCGCCACCGCATGGCATCGTTGCAGAGCCACCGCAGCCGTTTATTGCTCCCCTACAACAACGTATTCGCGACCTGATGGCTGCCTCAACAAGCCCGCGTGCTATCCAGCTGGGAATGAAACCCGTTGTAATTCTGATCAAGTCCCAACAGCGACATATCGGCAAAGCCACTGTTGCAACCCGTGCATGCGCGGATATTGGTCTTCACACTTTCCCCATTGACGCTTATGATATCCTGACTGAGGGCGGCGCCAATGGCGGGGATGTCAAGACTGAAGCTTACCTCAAAGCTCGCGCTGAGCGGGCCTTCCACTGCGGACCGCACTGCACCGCTCTTCTCATTAGGCACATTGAGGTGTTGACGGCCGATCGCATGGTCACTGCTATGACTGATATAGTGAACGAGGCTAGGGTTGTCATCGCCACCACTAGCGACGTGGAGCAGATTCCGGAAGGGATCCGGAGTATGTTCACCCATGAATTCGAGATGGGTGCTCCGGAAGAAAAGGAGCGTGAAGGCATCCTGCGAAACGCAGTCGCTGAACGTGGCATCAAGCTGTCTTCCGATGTGGATCTGGGGACGGTCGCGTTGAAGACTGCGGCTTTGGTTGCTGGCGACCTTGTCGATGTCGTGGAGCGAGCCGCTGCTGCCCGGACTGCCCGTTTGGAGAAGTTGGCAGAGACTGCTAGCAAGCAGCTGCCCGATTTTGATGTCAGCGTCAGGGACGTTCTGCTTGCTGGGGGCGATGGTGCTCGGGGCGTGACCAAAGCCGATTTCGACACCGCCGTTGAAGCTGCCCGGAAGAACTTCGCTGACTCGATTGGCGCTCCCAAGATCCCCAATGTTAGCTGGGAGGATGTCGGTGGCTTGAGCAATGTCAAGGACGCTCTGGTTGAGACAATTCAATTGCCTTTGGAACGGCCCGAGCTCTTCGCCAAGGGTATGAAGAAGCGCAGTGGCATCCTGTTCTACGGTCCACCCGGTACGGGCAAGACACTGCTGGCAAAGGCCATTGCCACCGAGTTCTCCCTCAACTTCTTCTCCGTCAAGGGTCCAGAACTGCTCAACATGTACATTGGTGAATCCGAAGCCAACGTGCGACGTGTCTTCCAGCGCGCGAGAGATGCCCGTCCATGCGTTGTCTTTTTCGATGAGCTGGACTCAGTGGCGCCCAAACGTGGTAATCAAGGTGACAGTGGCGGTGTGATGGATCGTATTGTCAGTCAGCTTCTTGCAGAGCTGGACGGAATGAATGGTGGAGAGGAGAACAGCGGCGGCGTCTTCGTCATTGGAGCTACCAATCGTCCGGATCTGCTGGATACAGCTCTTCTGCGACCTGGTCGTTTCGATAAGATGCTGTACCTAGGTGTTTCAGATACCCACCGCAAGCAAGCGACAATTCTGGAAGCGCTCACCAGGAAATTTGCCCTGCACCCGGAGGTGTCACTGGATCGTGTTGCTGAGCGGCTGCCCCTGACGTATACCGGTGCTGACCTGTATGCCCTGTGTTCGGATGCCATGCTGAAGGCCATCACTCGCAAGTCGACAGCTGTGGATGAGAAGATCCAGCAATTGCCCGGTGGGCCTGTCAGCACGGCGTACTTCTTCGATCATTTCGCAACACCCGAGGATGTGGCCGTGACCGTGATGGAGGAGGACTTCTTTTCTGCGCAGGCGGAGCTCGTTCCCAGTGTTAGGTACGTATTCTCAGAATCAGTCATGGGGATGATACTAACAACCTGCAGCGCCAAGGAGTTGGAGCACTTCGAACGGATTCGCCAGACATTCGAATCAGTCGACAAGTCAAAGCAGGATCCTGCAGCCGCAGCTCCACAGACAGTCGCGGAGGCCATGGAAGCCTTCACCCTGGGTGATTCACCCGCTCCCGTGGAGACTCCCATGAGTAACGGAGACAGTTACTCGGGTAGCATCCACGGCCGTATCAAGGGTCTGAAACAATGGCCCGGTGGTATGGTTCGTAGTGCCAGCGGACACTCGACAACAAGCAGCAAAGGTAAAGGCAAGGGTGTTGCGGGCAGGAAGGGCAAGGGCTCGCAGGCCGGAGTAGATGAGGATGCTTCGGTAGATGGTGATGAGGAAGACATGGTGGATGGTCAGGCCGACGATGATGATGATGAGGATGACTATATTGTCAGGACTGACCATCTCACGAACCCCATGGAAGAGGTAGAGTAATTGTTTTCATGGGCCCGTGTTGTTTCTAGTGTACAATATTCCCACCCCGTCAATCTACTTCAGTGACAGGGCTCCTGTTTGCCCATTTCCATTTCAAGGTGTTCCTGGTGTCTTGTTTATGTCCACCTTCACCTTGTTCATTGTTTTCTCTCATCAGTATCTAGACGCGTTCACTGTTTACAATCTCTTCTCTCACTTCCTCGCTCTCCCTTCTCTTCTTCACATCCCCCTCATTCTTCGTTGCCCACCACTCTACGCCTCATCATCCTGTTCGCTGCACCGTCATATTAACCGCAAGCATCCCGTTCCTCTGTCCACCGGTGAACTCAGCCACCCAATCACTGACATACACACTCGACCATCCACCTCCGCCCTCTCACCAAGATGAATTACTCACCCGAGAAGGTCACTGCTCTCATCAATAACCCATTGTGGGACCAAGTGACCGACATCCGCAACTGGCGCCCAGAAGAGTTAATGGAGATTCTGGCGGAGGACACTGAGGACGATAAATGGCGTTATGTCACGGCTCACAAGATGGACTTCCCCATTCCTATCCCCAACACCATCCCAGACGCCCCTCAGCGTGCAAACACCTCTCGTGTCGTTGATACATTGGGAAATCTCGACCGTCTGCCTCTGGAGATTGTCTGGAGAATCATTGATAACATGGACATCTCGTCCTTCATGATGTTTTCGGGGACTTCTCGAAAGGCTCGGTTTCTCTGTAAGCAGCATCCAGCCTTCAAAAACATCGCCGATTACCTTCCCCCGATGTCAATCGCACTCAAAGCCCTGGGACTGAATAAGTGGGTTCCAGTCGGCGCGCTATGGGGTGAAATCCAACAACCCAAGTGCCGCTCCTGTGGCGAGAAGGCCCATCTTCTCTTCGTCCCAACAGTGGACCGCATCTGCGTCAACTGCCTCATGTACAATCCCGCCTACTGGTACGCGTCGTATCAGGATGCAATGATAGCCTTCGCACTGGAGCGTCACAACCTTCAGCGCTCGCCCGCCTTTCGGGACCTCGTGCGTCCATTCCGAACCACCATCCCTCCTCCAATCCCGCGCCGTGAGATCTGGCTCTTCCCCATCAAGCCCACCCTCAAATTGGCCATCCAGGTGTACGGCTCTCACGAGAACATGAAGGCCAAGGCCGAGGCCCACGCCGTCGACAGGTTCGCCGACACCACCGCCACAGAGGAGGTCAAGGGCTTCCTCCACCGCTTCTGGCGCGATGCCCCGTTGGGAAAGCTCCCCTGCGACCCTACCCAGGTTCCCAGGATGGACTACAATCTTTCCAAGGCCCAGCTCTACGGCAATATCGACATCCGCAGAGCCGCGACTTGGATTCCATACCTTCCCCCGAAGAATAAAGCGCCTGTCAAGCTGTATCGTTGCAAGGGGTGTCGTTTCGTCTTTTTGGGCCAATTCGTTATTGCGCCTGATCACCGACGTTACATGGGCGATGCGGATCTGGATGTGACGTCTGGAGGCTACACATGCATACTCAAGGGCAGATGCAGGGCTGTCCGCACGCGGGAGGATTTGCTGGAACACATTCCGAAGTGTCTGGGTAGTGGGTTGCGAATGTGGCGCCGCTATGTCTTGACCCGTTATCCTGATGAGCCGACTGCGGACTTTTGAGAACACGACAGCTCCTCAATGAGTGGGTGAGTCCTCGAGGCTCGACGGTTTTTGATCAGGTCTTCTTGGTCAATGATTTGGTCCCACGAGTGCCTATCCGTTCCTGTTGGAAGCAAGCATTTCTTGTTGAATGTTCGACCTCACCAGGTGGTTGTCTTTGTGTTGACACTGGATACTGGGAAAGGTCGGTCTTGAATCTTGTCCTACATGCGAGTTGTAGCTAGTCCGAACTAGTGATATGATCTCTTTTACAAATAATCTCATTCATTCTGATGGAAGCTTGTCTTTGATAGTTGAGACCCTTCTGACTCATCGCCTGCATGTGCCCGTAGAAATCTGCCACTCATTGGGAGGCGTTCCCTTTGACGCCTGATGTACTTCCCAATTCGGCAGGACGTCAACAACACTCGTCCACGACCATCCCCAACTCCCAATCTTCCATCTCTTTCCCACTTACAACTCATCAAACCGATCCAAAAAGTTTATCCCCTTTCCCCGTCCTGCCTAGCAGGACGAGGAGCTTAGTCTCCTGCCACCTCCAGGAGCTGCTTCTCCGCGATGGCTACAGAACCTGGCAGGCGCGGAGGAAGCCACGGACGAAGGCCAGCTCATCCCAATATGGCAGATCGAACACAATTTTTCTGTCCCTTCTGTCCACTGAGAACATTCAAGTACTTTCATGCTGTTCACAACCACTTCGCGCAAAAACACAGGGAGACCTATTGTTCAATCTGCAGCTTCGACTTTGGGAATGCATACCAGCTGATCCGCCATTTTCAATGGCATAACGGACATGGCAGTCAACCGGCTGTCATCTTCAGCAATTCCACATTGAGCGCAACCACCCAAGCAAGCCATGCCTCCCAAGCCTCCCAAGTCAGCCCGGCCAGCCAGTTGTCTGCACAGCAACTCCCAATCCAATACAACCACCCAGCTTCCATTCCCAGGGACTATACACCAAGCGCGACCAGCAAGGTCAGCCGGTTACCTCCGCAGAAACTCCCAATCCAATACACTCAGCTAACACCCCAAGAGCACGAGCTTATCTTGCAAGAATTGCTGACCCGCTGCCACTCACCGACTCGCCTGCGTCGTCAGAACTTTACCATGCCCGGCTTGGCTGACGCGCTTGGGCAGAATACGATGCTTCCGGAGAATGGTGTTGACAGGACTGGATTAGTTGAGTCCGGTGATGCCACAGGGGCGCATCGTGACCGTGGGCAGAGCGGCTCGAATGAGGGAAGTCCTCCAAAGAGGCCCAAGAAGAGACACGCTCTTCCACCCGAGTTGTTCAAATGCACACCTCAGCGCCAGCAAGCTGAAGGACCCCCAAAACGAAAGGCAGTTGCACTTGACTGTGAGATGGTCGAAATCAGAACGTCCAACTCCGAACTCGCCTATTTGAGCGCAGTTGATTTCCTGACCGGCGAGGTCCTCATCGATAGCTTCGTGGTACCCACTGGGACTGTCGTCTGCTGGCGAACGAGGACGAGCGGCATCAGTGCAAGTAATATGGCTGAGGCAGTGAGAAGCGGCAAAGCACTCCACGGATGGACAGCTGCTCGTGACAAACTGTGGGAGTTTGTCGATGACCAGACTGTGCTTGTTGGACACGCCCTCCAGAATGATCTGCAAGTTCTAGGCATTTTCCATCCCCGGATCGTTGATTCCAGCATTGTCACTGCTGGAGCTGTCTTCAACAACACAACTCAACCTGATCAACGGTTCCCGCGGGTATGGGGCTTGAGGAAGCTGGCAAAGGCGCTCCTGAATCGGGATATCCAGCAAAGTGACAAGGGACACTCTGCCTTGGAAGATGCTTATGCTGCCCGTGACATCGTGCTCTGTGCCATACAATCTCCGAACGTCCTCGCACAGTGGACACTCGTGGCTCGAGCAGAGGAAGAGCGCAGGCAGCAAGAGAGGAAGCGCATGATTGAGGCAATGAAGAGGAAGAGAGCAGAAGCACTGCAGAAGCAGATTGAGGAGCGCGCACTTCAGACCCAAGCTCAGGTGGCAGTGAGCACTACCTTCCCTGTCAATCCCAACCCTGGACCTACTAATTCTAGCTATGGGCGTGTTAATTTCACCAATGGTCCTGAGAATCCCAACTACGTCCCTCACAGTCAGTCGCAATCTATGTACTTTCACGAAGCAAACCGTCCATCCCCATCCAATTGCTACATCCCTACCGGTCCGCACCAACCTATGTACTTTTACGAAGCAATCCGTGCATTCCCATCCCGTCACAACGGCCCTCCCAATCAACCACCCCCTACGTTCTTTCACGGAGGATACAGTGTGTTCCCGTCTAACCGCTGAACATGACGTTCTGATTTGGTGAATGCTCACATTTTGATATCGATGGTTCTCAGGTGAGATGGTTTCTTTCATCTAATTGAGTCAACTTGCCTGGTTCTTTGGATGGGTTCATGTTGCTTGATCTGGTCAAAGCGATGAGGAGAATGGAAGTATCTAGCTTGCTCAAATGAGGAATAGCAATACTGCAAAATTGAAGCACATGGTCAACGGTGTGACACACCTCACCAGTCATGTACACAGAGAACATTCACACGGGAACACTCAGTGACTTGTGATCCTATCGGTTGGTCTTCCTCCTTCCAGAGATGGTTGGGCCAGGTGTTCATCTCCTTCCCACTTAGCTCTTTATGTCTTAGTCGGTATCACCATCAGCCCCCACGATGAGGTGATCGAATCTAAGGTTTTAAGTTTTGACAGTCGGAGCTAAATAGTGTTATCATCAGCCACCGGGATGATGTGATTGCTCTACTCCCTTTCACTGGCTCTCCGGTATCCACAGTACCCCACAGTACCCCACAAGACCCACACTCGAACATAGAAGCCGCCGCAAAGATCTTGAAAAGACTCGATATCTCAATGGAGTCCCTCGAGAGAATGGAGCTCACCGCGGAGATTTTGGTAGCAACAGAGACACGTGGGCCATTTCTCGTGGCGGATGGAGACGAGATGCTAATTCAACTTTAATTCTTGTTCTTGTTCTCAAACGGAGTAGTGTAGAGGTTAACTTGGACGGTGGCAAAACTTTATTCGCTCCCACAACGGTCCCTCCCATTTACCTGTCCCTCCCATTTACCTCATCATCATGGATCCATGAGGGCGCCTTCCTTCGAGCTTGTGTTTTGTGATGGTTGATCTATCTGGAGCGAGGGAGCTGTGCCGTGTTGAGGTTGCTCAGAATGTGTTCGCGGTGTGCTCCGTGTGATTGATATCTGACGTGCTTTTTGACTCCTGCCCATCACGCCATGTAGAGTCCCGCAAAAGGAGGTCTCATGTCTATGCAATCTACAGGTGAGATGTCAAACGTCTTTGACGAACTGTGAGTGTCCGAGGTCAATTGCTCGTGGCATCTTGTCCGCCTGGCCTTGACTCGATCTATATTCTGCAGTAACCGACGAAAGCGACGGTTATTCAAACTTCAAGCCACCACCACAGTTGTTAGACAATTCCATTTGTAAAGACGGTGCAGAAACCAAGAGCGTGATACCCTGGTCAGCTCTCGACCTATGCTTGGCCATAGCTGCAACGACGGCGAACGGACCTCCTTAGGCGAGGCTCGTATAGCGGACCGGTCTTGTGGTCGTGGCTTGCTCTACACAAAAGCAACGAGCAACGAGCAATGAGGCACACAAATTTAAAGTTGGAATATCTCAGCGGAGTTCCGCTCGCACCTTTAATTTGCAAGTCCGCTGGCCACGGCAGAAGGCCCTTTCCCACCTCTCGGTGATCCACTCTCGGAAAGTCTGATGTTTATGATCCAGTCCCATGGCCGAGGCTTCAGTTGCATCATCTGGTCTGGTTCTGACTGGTGAAAATGCCAGAAGTCGCCTGCCGCGCTTCTCTGTTCCTGAAGTCTTTTAAGTTTGCCGTGCTCTCGCCTGCGACTCCATAATTGCCCTGCATCGTGTATTTATATCGGTTCAATGCCCCCGAGTCTTCTGTGGCAACTAGACTTCTCACTTTGATCTGGAAGGATTTCTGCTCCTCCATTGCACATGGTGCCGGTTTCTCTTTCATAGTTCATTCTCTTTCACTTTGTTGCCTCCCCCGGTCCGGTCTTTCTATTGACGCACCTGCGTCGATAAGACTCGTACCTCGAGTGCTCTGATCCTCCCCCAGCACCCACCTCTGTCATCATGTCGAGCAAGACATCAGGCGCCGTTGGCAACGGGCTTGCCAAAGTCCTAGGAATCAAAAAGACCTATCGTGACCCGCTCGGGGCGAGCGCAGACCCGGTCACACGAGGAGAATCGACCTTCTCCGTTGGCACCGCCGAGACCGTCTCCTACCTCGAAAAAGAACCTTCCTCCGGAGATTGGATTCGGGAACATACCCCGTCTCTTCGCGATGTGGCTATGTATTTCTTGGATATCTTTCCCTTCTGGCGGTGGATTACCCGGTACAATTGGGAGTGGTTCTTGGGTGACTTGATTGCTGGTATGTTCTTTCATAGCCACTTAGTGTCTTCATTTGTTGACCGCACCACAGGTGTCACTGTTGGAGGTGTTGTTGTTCCGCAGAGCATGTCATACGCCCAATTGGCACACCTTCCTGTGCAGTTCGGTCTCTACTCGTCTTTCATGGGAGTGTTGATCTACTGGATTTTCGCTACCTCCAAGGATATCACCATCGGAGTAAGTCCATTCACTATGTGATATGAAGGAGCTCGGCCTAATTCCTTTCTTCATCTTAGCCTGTCGCAGTCATGTCTACCTTCGTCGGTACCATCGTCCACGAGGCCAAACAGGTTGACCCAGACATCCCCGGATACGTCGTCGCCTCAGCACTAGCCATCATTTCAGGCGCTATTGTCGCGGCGATGGGATTCCTCCGACTCGGTTTCATCGTCGACTTTATTCCCCTTCCGGCCATTTCGGCGTTCATGACCGGGGCAGCCATCAACATTATCTCTGGACAAGTCTCGAAGTTGCTCGGAGAGACAGCCGACTTCAGCACTTACGGGCCAACATACCAGACCATTATCTGGACCTTGAAGTATCTCCCCACTTCCACGATCGATGCTTCGCTCGGCTTCACCGCGCTGTTCATGCTGTACTTGATCCGCTGGGCCTGCAACTATGGGGCCAGGAAGATGCCGCACCGTGCTAAGCTGTTCTTCTTCTTGTCGACTCTGCGCACTGTCTTTGTGATCCTCTTCTATATCATGGTCAGTGCCGCGGTGAATTTGCACCGCAAGAGTAATCCGTTGTTCAGTACCATCGGAACTGTCCCGCGAGGTGAGTACCATTGATATGCCCCTTATTCCAGTTCGACAGAATGGATTCTAACATCCCGTATAGGTTTCCAAAATGCAGGAGTGCCCATCATCAACGCTAAGATCATCAAGTTGTTTACATCCCGCCTTCCTGCTTCGGTGGTCATTCTCCTGATCGAACACATCGCCATTTCCAAGTCTTTCGGTCGTGTCAACAACTACTCCATCAACCCATCTCAAGAAATGATCGCGATCGGAGCCACCAACTTGCTTGGTCCTTTCCTTGGCGCCTACCCTGCCACTGGATCCTTCTCGCGAACTGCCATCAAATCGAAGGCAGGTGTCCGGACCCCATTCGCCGGTGTGATCACTGCCATCGTTGTACTACTGGCCATTTATGCCTTGACCGAGCTCTTCTGGTACATCCCTGAAGCTGCCCTTGGTGCTGTTATTATCCACGCCGTCGGTGACTTGATCACGCCCCCGAACGTGGTTTACCAGTTCTGGCGCGTTTCGCCCTTTGACGCTATCATCTTCTTTATCGGTGTGATTGTCAGTATCTTCACTAAGATCGAGGACGGTGTTTACACCACGGTCTGTGTCGCCCTTGCTGTCTTCCTGTTCCGTGTGGCCAAGGCTCGCGGTCAGTTCCTTGGCCGAGTGACCATCCACTCCGTGGTCGGTGATCACCTCATCGATAACGATGGGAAGTATGGCTCTGGTGGCTCCCCCGAATCGTCTAGCGAGAGGAACGACCAAGTCCGCTCTATCTTCCTGCCTACCACCCACGCCGACGGCTCCAACCCGGACATCAAGCTCGACCAGCCGTACCCGGGTGTCTTCATCTACCGATTCTCTGAAGGCTTCAACTACCCCAACGCCAACCACTACACTGACTACCTGGTCGAAGAAATCTTCAAGCACACCCGCCGGACAAACATGGCCACCTACTCCAAGCCCGGCGACCGACCCTGGAACGACCCGGGTCCCCGCAGGGGCAAGGCAGAGGAAGACCGTTCCCACCTGCCAACCCTACGCGCCGTCATCCTCGACATGTCCTCCGTCAACAATGTCGACACCAGCTCCGTACAGAACCTGATCGACGTCCGGAACCAGCTGGATCTCTACGCCTCCCCCGACTCAGTGCAATGGCACTTCGCGCACATCAACAACCGCTGGACGAAGCGCGCCCTCGCCGCCGCCGGCTTCGGTTACCCAACTCCCGTCTCCCCCGATGGCGGCTTCCACCGCTGGAAGCCGATCTTCAGCGTCGCCGAGATCGAAGGTGACGCCTCTGCTGCGGCGCACGCCGAGATGGTGAAGAACGAGCGCGACCGCCGTCGCCACGGGAAGATCGAGGATGCCGAGGAGGGTATCTCGCAGGCGGAGATTACCGAGACCGAGGTGCCGAAGGGCGAGGACTCTTCTGATGACACTACCACGAACGGGAAGGACTTCCAGTCTCTGGCGAACAGCAAGACTTACCGGGCCAGGTCGAAGGTTGCTGTTGTGCATGGTATTAACCGGCCTTTCTTCCATATTGATCTCATGAGTGCTTTGCAGAGTGCTGTGGCGAATATGGGTGTTCAGGAGGAGATTGTCAAGACTGGGGGGATTAAGGAGTAAAATTTTTCCTTTTTTCATTATACCAATAGAGCAACTTTGAACAATTTAATGATGGATTGGATTCACATTGCTATTTCTTAATCATAAGAATTTCCAATACCACCTATCAATGCTGGCATTACTATGAAGAAAGCTAAGTTATTCCAAACTGAGGCTATGTACAGCTCTACTAATGTCCTAGGTAGGCACTCCTGAGATTTGAACTGGCCTTGCTTCCACAGCGGAAAAAGTGTGCCATTGAAGATCATGCCCAACGAGACAGCTCCAAATTACATTCTGTCCATGCCAGAAGATGTGACCAATCGGAGATTATCGCCTCAGGCTGCCATATCAAACATGCTCCGTTCCATCGAGTTTCAACTGAACCAAATACTCCCCTCAGGAGGTCCATATTCTTCCATAAATCCCTGTGTGTACTGCCTAGTCGCTAAGGAGTCCTGGATCTGACCTGCAGGCATATCCCAAAACTCAAGACCCCTCCTGATAGAACCCTCATTGAATTCGCGTGCTTGTATAAACGGAAGACCCTTGCCGAGTTCCCTCAGCACTTGTGCGGGACTGTCTTCCCAGACAAGAATTAGACTTGGCCTCCCTGAAGGGGCCAGGATATCGACCAAATGCAATCTTTTCAGATGCATATTGCTGCTGATGTGTTCAAGGATTGGCTTCCATGATGTGAGGAAGATGCCGTTCAGTTCGAGATTTGTGATGTTGGGGTGGTTGACGAGAAACAAAGAAGTCCCGGTGGCCATCACGCCACGGAGGGTGCATTTCTCCAGCGGGAGACGAACATTGAACGCGACGGTCTCGAACACATCTTTGTACGCCATGAAGAAATCGAGGTCTTCGACTTGATGAGGAAGACCGATCGTTTATAGAAATGGATATCGAGGACCCTGAGATTCGGCATGAAGCCCAGGAAATACGCAAGAGCTATGCGGTTCTCCTTTAACCTAGCCTCTCTATGCCATGATTGCATTTCAGAAGGATGAACCGCCTCATCGAAAGAATCGTAAGGAAGGTCAGCTCGGGGTTGCTGACCTGTAACTCCAGTATCCACGAACATGGAGACACTGATGGCAAGAACTTGGATAAGAGGAGCTGTTACTTTCAACCCGGGGGTCTGGGAATCGAGCATTGCTGTGTGACTTCCAACTTCATGCAAGGGCACACTGCATCGTTTGGTTTGTTGATAGATTGATAGAGCTCTCGGTGCGACACAGCTTCTTCTTATAGCAGACATAGTTATACAGTAAACCTTTGTTGCTTGAATAAAGATTGCAAGCCAGTTAAGTTTTTGCTCTGTGGTCGGCATGATCTTGTCGCGTCCTGAAAACACGACAGCATCTAACTCGATCTTTCCAATTGTGCCGAAAAGGCCGGAAGCTTTGAATCTGCCGAGGCGTTTGAGGCCCAATGCGAAGGATGAGATTGCATCTTCTCGAGTCACTTGGTTCTGTTGCTCTTGCTGATCAGATCAGATCGGAGTGGGCCGTAGACACATCTTGTGCCGTAGACCTAAAGAGAAAGCGCCTCCATCTGGTTCACGATATGATGGCCTTTGCTCGAACTCGGTCGTACATGGCAGCCAGTATTCTGAGATTCTTGACAGCCGGTCCGAGTACGGGGTGGGAAGCGACATCGATGAATGATTGGAGACTTGATTTGGTGAATTCTATTGTTTTGGTCTCATAGAAGCTTTTGAATCTTGGACCGGTGGTCTTTTCGCTGAGGATCTTGCTGGTCAATCGTAGGTCCTTCAGTGTAGGCAGGTCAAGGTAGTTCAAGATTGCCTCCACGCATTCAGTCGGTAGGGTTTCTAGGGTGGCATGGTCTTGGGTGGCCATGTTGATGAAATGTGAGAACGAAGCCAAACTGGTTCCAGAGGGCCTTGAGCAGCATCTGAAGAAAAAGGAACCCTGGGAGTGAAAGCGGCTTTAAGTAGGTGCTGGGGCTCAAAGGAACAAAGAAGTGAAGTGGTGCCTCAGGAACCAACCACAGCTGGTCTAAAAATAGCCGACTTTTCTCTTTGATGTCCCAATTCGAAAATCATATGGAGATAGTGAGCTCGTGTGGTAGGTGAGCTATGCTAGATCCGTTGTCGTGAAACATAACATGACTACGGCTGTTTCCCCGAGACGAGAGAACTCCGTGATCCACATGAAATAGATGGAAACTGACAGTCAGATTCAGATGACGGAAACAGAATCAGCGAAGCATAAAGGCTAGGGATGAACAGCTTCATATGATACGTCTACTGTCACCGAGAACCTGCGCTAAGCACCAATGTTGTGGACATGCATTTCAAAACGACTTCGAGACTGTGACTTCTTGCAACGGAGGCCTTGTCATAGTGATATCCGTGATCGGACAAGAAGTGGTACGCTCTCTGTGCTCAGTGATGAAAGACAGTCCAGGAACAGAATCCTCCGAAAAGCCACGGCGGGAGGTATCTGCAATAGCCGTCAACTTCCCAAGCACGGCAAACTCCAACTTGAGCTTGATACTGTAGATGGTGCATTTCAACAGCACTTGCAGGAAGTACAGTCCGAGAAACTCGATAACCACAATCGCAGTGTCCATGAGGATGATGAGAACGTTTATCGCCAGTAACTCGTACATGATCTTCTTCCGATGCCGACTATTTGCCGGGCTCAGCTGTAGTAATCTGACTGTTTCTCGGATGTACAGGTAGGAGATCACGAACTCCTGCACACAGAACCACGTCACCTGTGTCCGTTCGACGATTGTGTAAGCCTCGTTCCAAGAGTGTGTTCGTACGAATGCTGAGCCAAAGGTTGTGACTGTTGTTGGGAATGCGACTAGCACTGTACTGCCGATCACTGCGCATAGCACCAATCGTAGAAGTCGTCGATTGTATAGCACGAGGTGGAGGCGAGAGTATAACACGACTGACTGTCCGGGAACCATGAAGTAGAAGCCCACGTTTGATAGTGCCAATGATAGCCTTAGAGGACCGATGGCGAAGAAATGCAACAGATTGCCGATGCCGCTGGGTATGAGGCCGATGGTCGAGGAGAGGAGGATGGACCAGAAGTAGAGTCCACGGTAGCGGCGAAAGGTCATGGGGATCAGGATGGTGAGCTCGGCTGCATTATACAGGAGGACGGCAATCAAGACAGCCATGATCACCTTGATCGCAATGCTGTGTCCCGTGTAGCCTCCAACGAGCCCTTCCGGGTCCTGGCCCAGCGAGGAACGAGATGCTAGCATCATGAAGGTGCGTGAAGCGCATCATAGATATGGGATCGGACTTGCATCGCTGACAGATGGACGAGGCTGACATCGCCCACAGTGATGAAGTGATGACGATGGAAAATTGGGGGTCCTGGGCTTTTAATTAGTTATCGCGTTAAGGTTTCAAGGCAAACCTTGACTCCACGTTTATTCTGGCGCGTGGCGAGGAAATGCGGGGGAGCGTTTCGCAGGAACAATTCCTAGAGCCATGAGCAAATGAGCATCATGGTGTCTTCTCAGAAAATCAGCTGTTTGCTGATCTGAAAAAGTGCGAAGGCGCGGACCATGGCGAGAGGCAGAGCTACTGGGTATCCCAGACGGGACATTGAGAACACAACAGCAACTGGTTGCAGGAGTATCAGTCTCTGGTTACATCCCTCAAAACAATATTATTAAGGAAAGGCCATGTCATTCCAACATGCTGTTCCCGCCAACGGCCTTATCCCGGACATCGGTCCGAGTTTGCGTACGTCTTATGAGCCAGTCTCCAGTCCACAGCGCCGAGTTCGGGATCCTCAATTAGCCTCATGCAAGCATCGACGGGAATACCTTGCTCCGCGAGGACCCTAAAAAGCTCTCTTACCGCTATTAGCCCGTCCGATCATACCTTGCTGCACCAAGGTCTATTCTATACGAGAGGCGAGCAGATGTCGATGAGGAAGGAACCTTCGACTTCGGACCCCGCTGCAATAGCCGACGGCATGCTTCAAAAGCAATTGTGGCCCCTTAACTTCAAGAGGCAGAAATAGAGATATAGCTGCCAAACCACCGCTGCCATGGGCAATCAGGTATACCCGGGGGATATCCGGGGTATAGTTCCTAATTCGGGGATGCGGAGGCGCGGGGAGGGGAATATTTCGCTTTGCCGTAAACTCAGAGACAAGAGGGAAATTTAGCCCGTCGATTTTGATGCTAGTGATACGTTAGCTTGGCACTCTCACAACGTAGTCCAATCACTGGGGGCCATCCCATCTATACCCCTCCTGTGCCCCGTGGGGAACGCTGCCCCATGGGGATTCCCCAGGTTGAAGCTAGCAGAGTGGGACATCTCTTGATAAGATGAAATGCCTCAGTGTTGATTGACTCAATGTTATAAAAGGACCTGAAATCCCATGGATGGTGATGATAGATCGTGGCAAGTCTACCATTACTAGAACAATCGACAATCTTCAATCATCATTGACCCCATTGCCTTCAGCGAGCATGAGCCTTGACAAGGACAGCCATGACTTTTCCAAGGAGGATGTCGAGCAAGTTGAGCACGTCGACACCCTTGAATATGGAAAGAAGGACCAGTCCGAATTGAGCGGTATCGAGTCAACAGCTGCTTCAAAGGCCGCATGGCTGATTTCTATCGTCGTCTCAATCGGTGGTCTCTTGTTCGGTATGTATGTCACACCGAGCTGTGAATCCGTTGTCTGAACCACTGTCCCAGGATACGACACTGGCTATATCTCCTCGGTCTTAGTCACGATCAACGAGTCTCTTGGTCATACACTCACCTCAAATGAACAGGAAATGGTCACCTCCTTGACCAGTGGTGGTGCCTTGGTGGGCGCAGTCGGAGCTGGTCTTACTGCTGACCGGTTTGGTCGTCGCTGGCCCATCTGGGGTGCTTGTTTCCTATTTGTTGTTGGCACTGTTCTTCAGACATGCGCATATTCCGTCGGGCAATTTGCGACTGGAAGGTTTGTCGTCGGCCTTGGGGTGGGAAGTGCATCCATGATTGTTCCTCTGTATAGTATGTGGCTCACAACTCACGATGTGCCTGTTAGCACGCTGATCACTTCATAGTTGGCGAGCTGGCACCTGCACAATACCGTGGTCGCATGGTCGCCTTCAACAACATGAGTGTCACCTTCGGCCAGCTCCTGGCCAGTGCCATCGGTGCTGGATTTGCCCAAGTCCAAGGCGAAGGATGGCGTGCTACTGTTGGTATCGGTGCTGCTCCAGCACTTGCGCTGGCTGGGCTTCTCTTCTTCTGCCCTGAATCTCCCCGACAACTGGTCTCACATGGCAACCGGGATGCAGCAGATGCAGTTCTTCAGCGCATCTACCCCCGATCAACAGCAGACCAGCGCGAAGCAAAGATCAGATCGATCGAGCTATCCCTCCAGGAGGCCACACAGGCTATGACCGAGGAATCTTTATGGACCACTTTCAAGCGTGTTTTCACAACGCCCGCCACCGGCCGTGCTGTCTTGACTGCTTGCACGATCATGGCTATCAGTCAGCTCGGAGGATTCAACACTTTGATGTACTATGCCGCAACGCTGTTCTCTATTGTCGGCTTCACCAATCCCACGGCTGTCGGGATCACAGTGTCAGCTACCAATTTTGTTTTCTCGTGGGTCAATCTCGTGCTGGTGGATAAGTTTGGTCGAAGGATCATTCTCTCCATTACCGTGCTCGGCATGGCCATCTGCATGATTGTCACCGTTGTTGCTTTTCAGTATATCCCCGTCAACACTGACACGTTAGCCCTGGAGACGAAACATGTGGGCTGGCCGGGTACACTGGTCCTCGTTGCGATCATCTGCTATGTGGCTTGTTTCTCATCCGGCGTGGCGACAATTGCCTGGATTGGCACCGAATTAATTCCGCTGGAGGTTCGTGCCGTTGGCACTATGCTGGTTTGTTCATGTCTTCCTTTGTCCCTCTCTTGATTGTACGCTGACCACGTGGATAGAATACCGTGACCTGCTGGAGTACTAACATTATCATTGCCTCGACATTCCTCTCCATGATGAAAAGCTGGACCCCTAGTGGGGCGTTCGGGTTCTATGCCGGCATCTGCTTCTTCGGATGGCTCTTTGTCATCTTTTTCTATCCCGAGTGCAAGGGCATGCCACTTGAAGCCATCCGGGAGGTCTTCAGTAATGGGTTCGGAGTTCGATACTCGAAGCGATGGCAGAAAGAGCACAAGCACGATGCAAAGGTCGAGACACTGGTGTGACTAGATGAGACACGTGTAGCAGGGGTCACCCACATGGCTCGGTAGTTGCCAGTTAGAACCGTGGGATCGGAGAATTAAGCATGCGCTAGCAAAAGGATAACCGGATTCTCATCGTGACGGGCCCATCTTAATTCTTTGTAGAACCACTCACCACTCACCGATCGATGGATTGCTCCATTTTTCCGCCATCGCTCGTTCAAGAATAGTCTGCTCCACGTGATTCCGCGTCGAGGAAAACTCTGCCGTCGCAAACTCTTTATCTTGCTGGGTTTCGCTGAAGGAAAGGTGCTCTGCTGGAATCTTCAAAAGATACACTTTTGAAAACTGTACTTTCCACATTGAAAGCGTCAAGCAGACTTCTCTATGTTGCCGGCCGATCAGAATGCTGCGGATGCAGCCAAGAACAACCAAGACATCCAGAACTATGGAGACGATGCTTCGGTCATGAACGAAGATGACCGCGATCTGCTCAAGTTGGGCTATCGCGCCGTTCTGGCGCGTGGATGGGGTGGTTTCGACAACTTTGCCTGTTCCTTCTCTGCATTGTATGTCATTGGTGGTATCCGGGTGCTTTTCTATATCGCCCTGAGTGCTGGTGGTCCCGCTGCTCTGTATGTTATCACCATCCATTCTGCTGAAAGATTTCGAAACGAGTCTAACAATAGTCAGATGGAGCTCCTGGGTCTCCGGTAGCGTCCTGTCCATCATCACCGCCGCTTGTCTCGCCGAAGCCTGCTCTGCCTACCCTGCCGCGGGGTCGATCTACTACTGGGCATTCCGATCGTGGGGTGGTGGACGTGTTGCTCGCCTGATCTCCTTCCTCGTTGCGGCTTGGACGCTGGTCGCTTGGACTGCATTCCTGGCCAGCGACTCGTTCGGCGTTGCGAACTACCTGATCTCCGAGGTGCTTGTCTTCAACCCGAACACAACCTTCCCGGCTGAGACCTCCGATGTGCGTGCGCGTGCCATCGCCTGGGCTTTGTCGCTGTTCTTCCTGGGTACTGCCACCTCGTTGAACTTCCTGCCCTCTCGCGCGTACGCCTGGGTTTTCCGGGCGGGTGTCATTGTCATCGTGCTTGACATGCTCCTCAACTTCATCTGGCTCCCTATCGGTGTCTCGCAGACCTACGGCTTCCAGTCTGCCGAGTTTGTCTTCACATCTACATACAACGGCGGAGATACAACCCCCAGTCTGAATTGGGTGCTGTCTTGGTTCATGGTTTCCAGCTGTCTCGTCGGTCAGGATGCCTCCGGCCACGTCTCAGAGGAAACTGTATCGGCTAAGAAGGCGGCTGCCAACGGTGTCTTCTGGGCGACTGTGGCTTCCGCACTCTGCGGCTTCCCCATCATCATCCTCTTTTTGTTCTGCATGCCTTCCATTGAGACCTTCTACAACACCAGCGCTCCCCAGCCATTCATCAACATGTACGCGCTGGCTCTGGGGCCCCGCGCCCACGTTGTCATGACCATCATCTCAATGATCGGTGCTATTCTCAACACTTCCATCTCCCTGGTGGCCTTGTCTCGGCTGGTCTTTGCAGTTGCCCGTGATGGTGTCTTCCCCTTCAGCGATGTCTTGTCTCGTGTCTCCAAGTCGAAGCAACCCCACAACGCGGTTATCTTCATCGCGACCATCGCGGCGCTTCTTCTCTGCACCCAGCTGCCTTCCCAGGTGGCTTTCACGAGTCTCATCTCCACCTCAGCTGCTGGCTCCATCGCTGCGTACGGTCTTGTCGGTATCGGCCGCTCGCTCATCACCCGCAAGACCTTCCGCCCTGGTTTCTGGGATATGGGACGGTTCGGTACCGTTGCCGCCGTTGTTACCTTCATCTGGAACGGTTTCGCCTTTTCCGTCCTCTGTTCCCCGCAGTACTCTGACACCTGGATCAACAAGGACCCCAGTCTGTTCAATTATGCCATCGTCATCATGGGCGGTGTCACCATTCTCGCCCTGGCTGAATGGTGGCGCAAGTCCAGCGGTGACTGGTTCCAGCACCTGGAAATCGTTGACTCGGGCTCGGAGACGGAGACCTCGATTCAGCGCGAGGTGAAGACCAAGGCACCGGCTCAACCGGCGGTCTGAGTGGACGACGAGACGACGAAAACGGACTTTCAACTGGCATACATGCCAACGTCTAATATATAAACGACTCGGTGCGATTGGGTTTCAGTTCTCTGTTGGCAGAGAATCGAGGTGAGTATTCTTTGGAAAGCGCGCATGACGGGTGTTCGAGACTTCACTGCAAAGTGGCCTCGATCTGAGAATGACCGTTAAAACTTGATCTGGATAATACCAGCGAAAGGACATGCATGCTTGATTCCTACTTTTCCTCTTTGATTGGTGTCCCGCTTACAGACTTGATCTGGGCGGATGCTACTAACGGCTTCTGCTGTGTAGATGCGGTTGCTGCTGGGCAGGATGATCAGTTCACCATGGTCATTGATCCTTCCAAGCTTCAACCTGGTCTCTCATCGAAGATCAGTGGCTTGTGACGCGGTTGTTGCCGAAAGCTCAATGACTCATGGCACAGTGCAACTGGATTTTGCGATCCTGGGAGCGTCCTCACTGGTGCTCTTTATGGGGTCTCGCATGGCGATTGTGCATCGGTGCCGCACCTGATGGACCATGATGGCTGTTGTCGCATATCGACATCCTGCTTGCCCAGCAGCAACCGTAATTCGTAGATCCGTACCGTAGTCGTAGACTAGGCTAGATGGCGATGGTAATTGTCCCATCGAACTTTGGTTTCTGGACAAGCCCATTAATCTTCGAGAGCGCGCGGCCAGGGCTTCGGACATCCATCCGACTTATGGCATGCTTTCAATGCAGAACAGCTTCATGCTTAGCCTGACAGCTCGGCAGACACAATTCAATCATCTTTAAACAAAAGTTCTCCAATCCAGCATCTGATCAGATAAGAAAACGGTATCTTCATCGTTGTGGAGATGTCTGACGTCAGTCGGCAAGAAGATCGATCATTTCCCAACCACGTTTGAATGAGGGGTACTGGTGCCTGAGCAAACGATTTTCGCACTCGACACGATCCTCCTCCCTGAATAGCGACCGACATCCACCCGGCGATTCATAGAGACAATGGCCTTTGCACGCAGGTTGGCGATCCTCCCGGGAGGACTAGGTATGAATGCGGGGATCATCAACACCATCAACACTATACTAACACGCTCCCGCGACAGGTGGTCTCGGCTCAAGCATTGGCAAGAAACTGCAGCAGCAGGGTGCCCGTCTAGCCATCCTATACGCGCCCTTTGAATCAGCCCGACGAGACGAACTCCTCGAACAAGGATACGGCGGCGGTTCAGACCTAAACGAGATCCGCACCTACGAGTGCGATATCACCTCGCCCGACTCCGTGCAGTCGGCATTCAGCTCGCTCGAGAAAGAAATGGTCGCCCCGTCTTCCTCTTCTATAGGTGACCGCGCATTCCCCAGTATCCTCATCAACACAGCCGGGTACGTCTCGCTGAGCGATATGGAAATCACCCCGCCCGAAGAAACAATGAAACACCTCACCACAAATGTCTTCGGCCCCATGCTCTGCTCTCAGGCCTTCGCAAGACTCTACTTCGCCGCGTCTAAGGTCGCCGAGTCCTCGACTACTCCCCCGCCACCCGGCCGGATTGTGAGTCTCTCCTCACAGGCTGCCCACGCCGCCCTGCACCGGCACGGCGCGTACTGCGCCTCCAAGGCCGCGCTGCTGGGACTGACGCGGAGTATGGCGTCGGAGTGGGGTGGACGGGGTATCACGGCGAATACGGTGTCGCCGACTGTGGCGTGGACGGCGCTGGGGCAGAAGGCTTGGGGGGAGGACTCTGTTCGGGAAGCGTTTTTGGCGACGATTCCGACGGGCAAGTTTGCGCTTCCGGAGGAGGTGGCGGATGCAGTACTGTTCCTTTGTCAGGTGTGTATTGTTTCTGTTTGAAGATTGGTATGTTTTGCTGACTTGAAGTAGGATTCTAGCGGGATGATCAACGGGGCTGATATTCGGGTTGATGGTGGGTTTACTATCCGGTGATTCAACTGCTTCATATATTCGAGAGTATCCGGATATGAGTGTCTATTTGTGAGCTAGAAGGAATACAGGAAAACATGTATATACACTGTTTGAGTTCTAGACACCGTGGATGCTCTTGTCTCTGACCAACTACCTAATTCACTAGATCTATGATGTGCGGGTGTGCTAATAGAAGTCGTCCGCATCCGATCGAGCCTGATGAACCTGTCCCATTATGATAATAGAGGCTGAAGCAACTATCAATAGGTGTATACTTTGTCTTTGGTATCTTTAGTATAGATGAATGGAGGTGCTACTGGTAAACCGGTATTCTGACACTTTGCCAAGTTTTTAGTCCAGTCTTATTGTACAAAATTTACTTTTCAGTGACACCTTGACCTCGTGGCAGCTGCAAGGGCCCGAATTAATATTCTTCAATCTATTATTTCATTTTGTAATTGTAAATTATCTCACTAGATCACTGTGGCTGCTGCAAACCTGCTTGCCTGTCACAGCGGGGCAGATCATCGGAGGCTGCCGATCTTGATAACCTTCCCCCGCTGCTTGTTTCTTACTTCCATCTTTCTTTCTTTCACCTCTCTCAACTCTCTCTAACTCGAGCTGGTCTCACCTCGTACCATGACCGTCAATTCACCGCGGGAGATCTTCGCGTACAATCTGCGCACCTTCAGGCGCCACTATGTCTCCGAAATCTCCGGCTCACTAGGTGATCTGGGCACCTTTCTGCCCATCGCCATCGCGCTAGCTGTCAACGGTACTGTGTCACTAGCCAGCACCTTGATCTTCTCGGGTGTCTATAATATCTTGACAGGATTGTTCTTTGGTATCCCTTTGCCAGTGCAACCGATGAAAGCTATTGCGGCCGTTGCCATTGCCCGCAACTTCTCCAATGGCTCCATCGCCGCCGCGGGTATTTTCGTGGGCGCGTGTATCCTCGTCTTTAGTCTGACTGGCCTCCTGCGCTGGTTCTCGAATGTGATTCCAATCCCAGTGATCAAGGGTATTCAGGTCGGCGCGGGCCTGTCCCTGATCATCTCTGCGTGTGGCAGCATGCTCAAACCACTGGGCTGGATCGACCCGTCTTGGGCCGACAATCGCATCTGGGCAATCGTCGCCTTCGTCGCATTGGTCATCACCAACGTATATCGCAAGTTCCCCTATGCTCTATTCGTGTTCGTGGTGGGTCTCGTCTTCGCCATCATTCGCACCACCCAGGTCGCCCACATGCCTAGTTTTGAAATCTGGCATCCGTTCGTGGTAGTCCCGACTCCGCATCAACGGCGTGTTGGTGCGATTGACGCCGGTATTGGCCAGATTCCATTGACAACCCTCAACTCTGTCGTGGCGGTGGTCTATTTGTCCGGTGATCTTCTGCCGAATGTGCGTGTTCCGTCCATCACGTACATTGGCCTCAGCGTTGCCGCCATGAACCTCTTGGGCTGCTGGTTCGGTGCCATGCCTGTCTGCCATGGGTCTGGTGGTCTAGCCGCACAGTATCGCTTCGGTGCGCGCTCCGGCGCTAGCGTTGTCTTCCTCGGCCTGTTGAAGCTTGTCATCGGCGTCTTGTTCGGGGAGACTCTGGTCGACCTGCTGAAGCGGTTCCCTGCAGCTTTCCTGGGCGTCATGGTCGTCGCTGCTGGTCTGGAGTTACTCAGCGTCGGCGAAAGCCTGAATACCTCCGCTGCTCGCGACCTTGACCACGCTGGCAGTCATCTTGGGCACTCCGGTCAGCATCTTGGACCTGTTCTCACGGATGAAGAACGCAAGCGTCGCTGGACTGTCATGATGGTGACAGTTGGTCTGCTTGTCGGGTTCAAGAACGACGCCGTTGGCTTCATCGCTGGCATACTGGCTCACTGGGCATACGAAGTTCCTGGGTGGTGGGAGAAGGGACGCAGTCGCTGGTCGGAGGGACGCCTCCGTCTGCGCTAAAACTCACAGAACCAGTTCCACGACATATTGGACATTTGTGACTTATCTACTCCATTTCGGTACTCAATTTCGGTCTCATGTACTTACAATTCAACCTCAAGACTATATACAAACGCTATGTACATGCGATGCAATTCAACAAAATCCTCATATAATAGCCGACACATCAACATCCTCATCCCTCTCCAACTTCCTTCCCGTACTAGGATTCTCATACTCCCGATGCTCCTTCGCCTGTGACAACCCGGACGAATCAATATCCACATCCCTTCTAAACCGCCTCCCCGAGACATCCCTCACCTCCCGATGATGCCTCATCCCACTACCAGTACTATAGTCCTCATGTTCATCATAAGCCCCCGTCTTAGAATCAAACAACCGCATCCCAAACGGCGTCGTGCTCAAGTCCCACCCTCCCCGATCCACATTGTCATCGGCCAGTATATTCGGCGTCCCACCCCTCGACATCTCCTCATCCGACACATCGGTTATCCGCTTCACGCCCCCGGCCGAGGTCCCGCCCGGCTCTTCTAATGCCAGCTGTTCCTGGCCTGTGCGGTCGTACCGGCGTTCCTCGATGACGGGCGGCTTGCCTAGTTCTTGCCTTGCCGTGCGTACGATGGTCGTCCCGTCGGCGTCGGTGTGCGAGCTAGTCGAGTATCTGTGTCCGGTGGCGGGGGTGCCGTCGCCAGAGCTGTAGAAGTAGGAAGAACTAGCGTATGTTTCGGACATGGTGGGATGATCTGGGATGGGATGGATATTGCCACTACTGTCGCGTTGCTATGCGGACTTGATTTGATTTGATTCCTTGGGAAGAACTGGAGACTTCGTTGGGGGAAGTCTGGATACGGGTATATTGAGCGTCTGGGGTTCGTGGATTTTCTATACTGGCCGGCTTTTATACGTCTCGTGGCGAGCGATGATTCTGGTTGACATCACCTGTGTCTGCGGCGAAGATGTGTGATGGCGAAGGCGCGCTCGAGACCCTGGGGTCTCCAGGTGGGAGAGGAGAGGGCCAGTTAGGAATTGATATACTCCTAGGACCTGGGAAACACTGTGAGTGGGAGTATCCGAGTCTCTGGTTTATGTGGGGAGCCTATGTGAGTGATGGCGGGTACGTCTTCCTTCAGGACCCCACTACCCCGGCCCTCCAGAGGAGACACTAGGCACATGAATCAGCCAGCCCAAATGGGCCACACTGGAGCCCTAAGGCTCTAAGGAGATAAAAGGACTAGCATCAAGACCAAACTTCAAGATCAAACTTGCTAACCGAGAGTGCATACATTATCCAGCTGTCTTACCGCATGGTTGCGTCATGCGGTTGAATAAGCTATCGCGTTGACCAATCTAGCAACTGCAACAAGAACAGGTTCGAGACTCAGACGAAACCGATTTCTTCTTGCTTGAGAAATGTTCTTGCAGATACTATGCAACCTCAGCATGTCCTTGACATAATCAATATCTGAACAGGGAGTTCTCGATGCCGTTCGATTCGATCATCAACTGTCCATTGCACTTCCTTGTAAACAACTCTTCTATAGAATAGTATAAGGACAGGATACCGTCTGTCTCCAAGGTAGTAAGTATCCACTAAATTCATACAAATCACCACCAATCAAAATGGCAGACCAAATCCCCAAAACAATGCGCGCAGCCGTCGTCAAGGACTTCAACAAGGGCTACGAAGTCCGCGACGTGCAAGTCCCCACCGACCTAAGGCTTACGACATCCTCGTCAAGATTGCCGCAGCAGGATACTGCCATGAAGATCTGGGGTTTTGGTTGATGTTGGGTTGCCTTCAAGAGGGTCTTTCGAGGTTGATCCGTTTGCCTTGAGCTTCAAGGAGCAACCATGAAAGGACGCTTAATCTGTACCCCGGAGCAGAGTCAAGATATGATCAACTTGCATGCTAAGCATGGGTGCAAGACGCATATAGAAAAGACTTATGGTGTGGAGCAGATCAACGAGATGTTTGAGCATTATCAGAAGAAGGATCTCCAGGGCAGACTTTGCATGGTGTTCTAACGGTGCGATGAGAACGGCGAGGAGCTCGAACACTTGAAGATGTATTTCTGATGAATGTGAATAGACCGGTAATAGACTGAAGATGCAATCGCACTGATCGTATTTGTTCAATTAGACCCTAGTACTGCTACAGACATCAATATGAAACAACGCCGTCGATATGTTCTTTTGACTACTCATCGCTTTGATCATCTGACTCGCTCGTCAGGACACCCTCATCAATCTCCATCTTCTTCATCACTGCATCCCCATTGCGCCCCTTCTTTTCCGCTGCAAACCAAGCTTCACGTCGCTTGGCCTCGCGCTCCTCCTTCCTTGCTTGCCGCACTAACTTGTCACGTTGAGCAGCTTCACGCTTCTCGTGTACTTCGTTGAGGTAGCCCCGCAGCCGAGCCAATTCTGAGCGCAATTGTGAAACTTCGTCTGCATTGGCGTGTCGAGCTGCATCATTCACTGCTGCCTTTTTCTTGAGCATGGCCACTTCGGCTTCCAGGTCGGTGACGTGGTTGTCTCGGGCGGCTGCATCTGCAGATGTATCGGCAAGGGCTGGAGTCGCGGGGGCAACGTGGGATATACTGGTCCCACTGCCGTGACGGAGTGCAGCTAATTCTGCAAGGCCATCTTCGATCATGGAATCGGGGAAGGATGCGTGATTCAGTGCTTGTGAGAATTGTGATGGTTGGCTGCGTCGGGGATGCGATGCGGCGACAATGTGTGTGTGAAACATGTACTCCGACGGTATTGCACCAGGAGCATGTGCCGGGTCTGAGAAGGCATTGTCATGGCGTGGTTTGACGACGGTGTGGATCGTCCTTTTCAATTCCTGTGAGGAGTTGGACAGGCCGCTCGGTGGGAGCACTACGAGGTTAGTCACGGGATGCGTGAAGTCGGCGATCGAAGTCGCAAACTTCCGGCGCGCGATATTCCATGACAGCACCTTGCCGCTTTCATGTGCAGACAATAATGTTGTCCCATCGTATGAAACGCTCAACGCCTTGAGTGAACCTGAGTCGGTAGAAGGTGGGAGCCATCTGTCTTCGGCAGAGGCCTGGGCGGGGATAGATTGCACGGAACTGTCGTGCAGAGAATGCTGGGCAGAGGTGTTGCGGTAGAAATCAATCGAGTGGACACTGCCATCCTCATATCCTACGTAGCCAGCCCGGTCGACCGGGTCCAAGGCTACACACGTGGCGGAGAACGGAAGTAGGTATGTCCGGAGAACACGCCCAGTACGGTAGTCCCAAACTACAGCTGTGTTATCCTTTGCCGTGGAGACTGCGATATTGTGTTGCCCGTGGCTGTGTCCAACGGCGAGGGATGTAATTGCAGCGCGGTGGTTGGAGAAGGTTCGGACAGGTGAATTGGGCGGCTGTCGGTCACGCCCTGGACCGGGTTTCGAGAAGGAAAGAATGCCGGATATAGACCAGACGTGGATATTGGCATCGTCTGAGCCAGACAGTATGAAATTGGAGGTGGGGTCGACGACAAGCGAAGTGACGGGCTGAAGATGAGAGGCAGTCGTAGCCACTTGACGACCGGTGCAAGTCTATAATTAACATCGCATCAGTTATCCGCTGTAATAGATCAAAGCGCTTATCTCTGGACAAGTCATACCTCCCACAGGATCAATCGACCACCTTCCGTGCCCAGCACCAGGACATCGCCATACTTGCCTCCCGCAACGGCAATACTCCGAATCCGTTCCGGGAATGGCACGAGTGCTTCTTGATTCCCCTTTTCTCGACTGTAGACATGGACGACCGCCTTCTCAGCCTGTGCGGAAAAGATATGTGACGGGCTCACGGCCAGACAATTGGGTGTTGTGGAGCTCTTCTTGAAAGTTGATCGCAGCTGCGGCGACGGGAGGAATTCCTGCACGCAAATTCCGACATCTCTCAGGGTGGCGGTCGGCGTTTTTGCAGATGACAGCGTCGATGCGACGAAGGATTCGGACAGCATGGGGAATGGGGCGTCTGCAGGAAATATGGGGAGGCGAAGAGGTCAATCTTCATTCTTCCCAGCCGATGCTTTTTTTCTGTTGCGATAAGTCAACTGATAAGGGGGTGTTTGCACTGTTTGATTCCTTGGGACAGCCGTCTACCGGGAAATGCGAGTTATCGGCCACGGGCGATGTGATCAGTATCAAACTCAGCTCATTTCAGATCTGACACGGTCTCTTGTCGGCTACTCTAATCTTACAGAGCGAATCTAGAATCCCATCTATCACCTATGCGTTCCGTGTCGGGGCGCCGTGAAGTTGTCAGTCGACCTGTCAGCCCCAAAGCACCAATGCGATAAGCAGAGCAGAATGTTCGAATTGACTACACTACATGATGGACTATGGCCAACGGACAATATGGACTCCTCAGCTGGCATCAGGTCTTCGGGACTACCAATTGACTATACTATACGATAACAGATGGCAATGGCATTCACGCCATGGCGAAGCATTTTATACTCCCGTTTCAAACCGCAGCCAGGCATGAGCCACCCCGATGCAAGGGATAACCCCCAGAAGGGGTCCATTGCCATTGCAACGAGACACAAGATCCAATACTTCCAATGAAGACCCGCTCTCATACACCCTGAGGTCGATCCTGCTGCCCTTTTGTGGCTCCCTGATTCGCCATGGCCGCCCTCTCCCCCTCGCCCATCCCATTTGTCTCATTCCTAGTGTCCATCCCGTCGCCTAACTATGACGCTACGAGGACCCATCCACGTTGACGGCGGCCGGCAGAACCATTGATCGAAGATCTGAGGCCAATCATCACCTGCAGCCTCCTAGATCTCACCTCTCTCGGGAATGCAAGGACGACGCGAGCTCATTCTCGCTATTATTACGATGGCCCGTGCCTGGTGCGAGCTGAGCTCATTTCGTGTCTGAGTATGAACCTTGGAAAGAGGGGGGAAACTACTCCGCTGGAACATGCCTGGCTCTGTTCATGGCAGGGTTTTGCTCTTGTCAAGGGATGTGCAGCTGCTGCCCTGGTGACCCTATGTCCACCTTGAACTACCTGCCTAGCGCCACTCATAGCCTTGTATAAGGACATATCGAGCCCCTACACAGGCGCATTTTGCCCGCTTTTCTCTGCATCTCAATCTCATCCGGTTCATACTCGTGCAACGCCCGCTTGCTTCTCTCATCATATCGATTCAAATCCAGACCAGAGTGGTGCTCCCCTCAAAGCCCGCGCCATGTCCGTCATGGACTGCGGCGCCACCGCAATGCCTAACAGTGCATGTGTTCCAGCTCCAATCCAAACACATGTCAGGAACCAGGCCTCAAATGCGTCGTCCTTAAGCCACGATGCGATCCCCACTGAGGATCGCATCCCATCGCCACGCCGATGGTCGCCCACATATCAACCCCGAACGAGGAGCAGGCAATTTCCGAGCTCTTTGTCATTCGTACCCCGATCGGAGACTAATGAATACACGACATCGCTCGTTCGTCGTCCTGCGAGTCGAGGTCCGCCCTGCATTTCGCCCTTTCGCTCGGTTCGCAGAATGAAGGAACCTTTCCAGTTGATGCTGCCGTCGTCTCCTGCGTCCGCATCGTCTCCGGTGTCAGCATCATGCGATGGCGCACCCCCGTTCTCGAGGAAATCTGCGAGGGAATCGAAACCGCCGTCCGGTCATACTTTGCGAACATGGCGATCCGATCAGAACTTGACATCTGCTAGTTTGGCTGCGTTTGGTCTCCTGCCCAGTCCTCCAATCTCAGACTCAAGGCCAGCAAGTACCGGGCCGGAAGCCCCGTACTTTGAACGCGAGAAGGGCTTGTGTTCAGATGACGGAAACTATCAGAGGACAGAGGAAGCCAGCGCGGAGCCGGCGAAGGAGGCCATGGAGGAGTCTACCAACCAATCTAATGACGGTCTCATATATGAGCCCATGGAGCCTCCTGCAGAAGGACCTGCCGGCGAGCCTACCCTGCCCTTTGAGAACGAGGAGAAGATCCATTACAGAGCTTACCGACCGCCGGGGTGGACAAAACACTCGGAAGAACAACAACGGAGAACAGACGTCACCAATGTTCATCAAGCACATTCAAACCTCATGCGAAAATGCGAGGAGTCCAACCCGGACAACCCGCGTGTCACTAGTCCAGACAAGCAATCCAATCCGATCACCTCGCCAATATCAGTGCAGAAATCCGAGACAGAAGTCCCAGGTACCTCTCCGAGACCTCAGCGGCCCAGGACAGACACGGTTTCAAGCGAAACAAGTTGGATACCCTCCAATTTCTCGTATTGTCAGAGGTGGCTGCAGCGCGTGCCATTTGATCCAGTCGATGACAAAGACAACACCCCCAAAGAGTTCAACCGACGCAAAGTCCAGATCGTCGAGAATGATCCCCCAATGCCGAAACTAGACATCATCCCCGGCGCCAAAGCCTTGGACGAACCTGTGGTGAGTTTTTCTATAGGGCATGAATCTGAAACCTTGAGAAGAATTATGCGCTGACAATTCCGTGCAGCGATTTGCCGTCGCCAGTAAGCCGAAGCTTGTTGAAGTTACACGACAGTCATCGCCATCCATGCCACCACCGCCATCCTTGTTACCTCACCCTCTTCCAATGACTCCGGACCAGCACCAGGAGGAAGTATCCGCCTTCAGCCCTGACACCCCGCTTGACATGTCTGATAGCGGATATGGAACGCGCGAGTCCGGGTACTCCATGGAGAGTTTTGCAGACGCCAAAGACGACGATACGTATTCTGATCCCGGGTCATTGACCTCTGACAGTATAACGTCTACCGTTGTATGCGAGAGGCCTGAATCCGCGCAGGGAGAGCGCGCCAGGTCACCGCAGCCTGAAATCCGATCGGGCAGTGTCAGCCCGAGAGCATCATCATCACCAACAACCAGCTCATCAGGACGAGGGTCGAACATGTCCGAGAAGGAGGATGAGAAGCAACGACTATGGGACGGTGATTGGACCGTCGACGACCACGAATGGACTCTGAGCGAACTTGATCACTCCGTCAAAGACTTTCCTCGCCATATGCTTCGACTCACCTCGCCTGTCATACTTTTCCTCCGCCAAAGCGATGAAAAAGACTTCCTTCGACCCTTCCGCACTATCTTCCCCGACGTCGCCGAGAACCTGCTTGACTGTCTCGGCGCTGCACTCATCGCCCGCAACTATCTTCTTTCCCTTTCCAAGATCCATCGTCGCAAGCCTTCCGTTTCAACGCGAAGCGAGAACTACGTCGTCGACAGCGTGCCAACCAAAGCTTATAGCACGCTTGGCATCCAGCTGCCCTCCGGTTCACCAGGTCGCATGAAAGACCGTGTGCTTGGTTCCCGCAGCACGGATCTTCGAAGAGAAGTGGAAAGAATCATCGATAACCTACTCTTTGCTATCTGCGGCCGGTCCGACGACACTCTCAAGTCCGCCGTTGAAGTTCTGGCTCAAGTACTTGAGACCAACGCGCAGCATTGAACTAACCTACCCTCTCTACTATACTCATTTCCTTGAAGCTCGCCATGAACTCACCGATCTTTGACTCTTCCTATGTTTCTTTCTTCTCGCTGTCATCGGCAACCCATCAATCCTTACTTCCTTTCTTCAAGATGATCTCTCGCTCGATTGGTTCGACCATATTTGTGCGCTTTCATTGGTGTTTAGTTCATACCCTTGCATTGCGGTTCGTTCATTTGGAAGTGCTGTTTTGTGCGTCCGACCTGTACAATTACTACGCTAGTATCATAGCAAGCATAATCATAATAGCTAAGCTATTGAGCATTTCGACCTCTTCCTTTACGGGTACTCCGTACATCACCGACGCCTTTCCCCAAGAGATCGTCGGAAGAATGAACCGCCGCTCGGGATCCGCGCTTAGTCATTGCGCTTTCCCGCGGGATACGAACCGCTATCTTTCGCTGCGGACAATCTTCACTTATACATCCAACCAACGCAACATGGCCACGCCAACACGAAGTCTGCGACATCTGTCGTCAGTAAGAGCATCCATTGCTCCTTCACCAACAGCACTCCCCTCACTCGGCCACCGCACCTACGCCACGACCGACGCCTCATCCGCCACCTCAAACACAACACCGGGAAGCACACGGCGACGAGCAACGACCTTCCGCGATAAGCTCAATGCCGGGCCTTCATTCTCAGACTTCGTCTCCGGCGGCAAAGATGAACCTCTCGATCCCTCCGAAGCATACGCCCTCAAGACAGCTATGGTCGGTCCAGCCGGACGCAAGAAGGAAATGACTCGTTTGCCCGAGTGGCTGAAGACTCCCATCCCGGATTCGAAGAATTACCAGCGACTTAAGAAGGATCTGCGTGGATTGAATCTGCATACTGTTTGTGAGGAGGCGCGGTGTCCTAACATCTCGGATTGCTGGGGTGGCAATGATAAGTCGGCTGCTACGGCTACGATTATGCTTATGGGTGATACATGTACGCGGGGATGCCGCTTCTGCAGTGTTAAGACTAGCCGGGCACCACCTCCACTGGATCCCCATGAGCCTGAGAATACCGCCGAGGCTATCTCACGCTGGGGGCTGGGGTATGTGGTGCTGACTAGCGTGGATCGGGATGACCTGGCAGACGGTGGCGCACGACACTTCGCCGAAACAGTCATGAAGATCAAGCAGAAGGCTCCCAACATTCTTGTCGAGTGCTTGACGGGCGATTACCGCGGCGATACAGAGATGGCCAAGCTCGTGGCGCGGTCTGGCTTGGACGTCTACGCCCACAATGTCGAGACCGTCGAGGCCCTCACGCCGTTTGTCCGTGATCGCCGCGCCACCTTCCAGCAGTCAATCCGTGTGCTCGAAGCTGCCAAGGCTGCCCGTCCAGACCTCATCACTAAGACCTCGCTTATGCTCGGTCTCGGCGAGACAGACGATCAGCTCTGGGATGCACTCCGCCAGCTCCGCGCTGTCAATGTCGACGTCGTGACCTTCGGTCAGTACATGCGTCCCACGAAGAGGCACATGGCTGTGCACGAGTACGTGACGCCGGATCGGTTCGAGGCTTGGCGCCAGCGCGCGTTGGAAATGGGCTTCTTGTATTGTGCTTCTGGTCCTCTGGTTCGCAGCAGTTACAAGGCTGGCGAGGCCTTCATCGAGAATGTGTTGAAGAAGCGTCGTGCTGGCAAAGGCACTGCGGAGGGGACGGTTGATCCAGCGACTGTTGCTGCGGCGGATGCAGCTACACGCTGAGCTCTGCTTCGTTGGTTATAGAAAGGGTCATTTGTGCGGCATAACACAGTCATTCATGCTCGGCGTTGGATTTGCACCGCCTTGGTCTGGTTTGAATGGGTTTCTTCATCTTATTTTTCGTTTCAACACTGGAAGTGTCATGTACTACCATCAACGGTTTCATACTTTATCTACATCTGATTCGCACAATTGCATCCTGTGCAATTATTCCATGGCCAAAACACTTACAACTACTTCTATACCGACTCATAGTAGGAATGGTATGATATTCGACTTGAAAATATTTCGTGTTTGATTGCTTACAACGTATCGGTCGTGATCTATGCACTGCTTGTTCAGATGTACACCTACGCCGAAAAACGACGGAAGCCATGCTGGCTATGTACGCATTCCACATCAGACTCCCCTGCTGCTACGCCTGGTATCATCTCGTTGAACTCGGTGACTCCAGTACGGAAAAACGTAGTAGGAACAAACTGGCGGAGTATACATCCACGAACAACATGTACCGTAGTGGAATCGACCATAGATATCAGTCCACAATCGTGGACGAACGGGAATTGTTGGAGCATGTGTTGAGAGTATGTTCTGACTGATCAGAGGGGTTGTCCCACTGGGTCGAGTATGTTCAGTTCTTCTCCGCAGCCAGCTCGGTGATGTCCTCATTGTCCAGACCAAGGAGGTACAGGATATCCACCAGGCTCTCGCCGTTGAGACGGGTCGGTGCCTCGAGCTGGACCTTCGACTTGGCGCGCCAGGCGACGCCGAGTCCAGCTGCGTGCAGCATCAGCAGGTCGTTGGCTCCGTCGCCGACGGCCAGGGTCTGTGCGATGGGGATGTTATTTTCGGCCGCGATGGTGGTGAGAAGGGCGCGTTTGCGGGCGGCGTCGATGATGGGGTAGGAGTCGACGAGTTTGCCGGTAAGCGTCTGGGTTGCGGCGTCGATTTCGAGCTGTAGTTGCGTTAGAATGGGTGACGCGTACACAACCTATCTTCATAACTTACATGGTTGGCCACTGCATAGTCAATTCCCAGCTGCTCAGCTAGCCATTCGGCCAGGGGCTGGAAGCCACCGCTGAAAACTGCCAACTTGTATCCCAGAGCTTTCAGTGAGTGGCACAGCTCACGCGCTCCCGGTGAGATGGTGAGGACAGACTTGAGCTTGTCAAAGACGTCGGCCGGGACGCCCTTCAGCAGACCGACACGCTCCTTCAAGGATGCGGCGAAATCCAGTTCGCCGTTCATAGCGCGCGCGGTGATTTCCTTGACAAAAAGGTTAGCCACGACTACATTGCAAGCAGACCGCCAAATCATCTTACCGAAACCTCCTTCTCGACCCCGATGAACTTGGCAATCTCGTCAATGACCTCGTTTTGAATGAGGGTACTATCCATGTCGAAAACAGCCAGCCGCTTATACCGGCGGTAGATGCTTTCTTTCTGCAATACGACTTCGACATTCCACTCGCGCTCGAACCGCCAGATACTCTCGTGCTTGCGGAGGTCTGCGAATGATAGGTACTCGGGGTTGGGCGGCGGTGAGATTGTGACCTCCACAACACGCGGATGGTCCTCGCGGTCCAGACAGCGGTGCGAAGTAGTGGTGCGCTGATAAGGTGTGGGGAGCTGCTCAAGCGTTTGGAGGAAATTGGTCAAGCACATCTGTGAGACGAATGGCCCGTAGAGGTGGTCCAATGGCTCTGGCTCCGGCGCCGGAGGCTCGCGCGGGATCTTGTCCATGTCCTCTGTTGGCGCGGAGCCGGCAGGCACCTGCGGGGTGTGCACCTTGCCGCCAGGCACGGTTTGAGGAGACACATCGGGGTGGAAGTTCGGGTGGACGGGGTTTGACGATTTGTAGAAGATAGTTGCGACGATGCGCGGGGTGCCTTGCGGGAGGGTATTGGCTGAGTGATTGAAGATGCTATGGATGATGCCGCTATCGGTGACTTTCTCAGGGTCCGGGCTAATCGGGTTAGCCTTGATCGACAAGCTCTCGTCCAACTGCGTCCCTAGGACCTCGCCGATGTTCTGGGTAATCGGAATTGGAGGCTTGTACTGTTGATGATCCTGAAGGAAGGAGCTGTTGCGCATCTGGCCGAGCGAGGGCCGGGACGGCTGGCGGGTCGTAGAGTCGGCCATGACTATACGGGGGAGAGGACGGACAAGGTCGACCTCCGACATGGAACGAACCCCTCCACCAAAAAAAGCGATGCCGATCGGCACGTGGTTTGGATCTCCAGGTCACCTGAAAGGTCACGTGTGTCCACCTGACTTGGGAGGATTCACCGCCGGGCAGAAAGTGGAAGGAACATCAGGAAGCCGTTGAGCATGCAAAAAGTGGGACAAGCAGCAGAGCAGAGTGCTGGCTGGCCACGCTCCACCATGACATTTACGACGCAAATCAAGCTACGGACCATCATGGACCAGATTGATCAGATCGGGTAAATCCAGTTTTCCACCGATCTTCTCGAAACCCGCTAACATCATGCATAGATGGATCGCGGGGGTGACCTCAACCAGACCTGCGAGCTGGGTTGGTCAGCACCAGCATTGAATCATCAAGAAAAGAGCATTCCACGAGCTTCCGATGGAATTTATCAGCGACTCAACATCAACTATGCCTTTCTGGGAATCCATGGCACCGGCCAATTTGCGAAGATGCCTGAGAGTACGCGGTGAAAAGCAGCTCCGGTGGAGCACAGCGACCCAAAGCGCAAGTATTGCGTGATTCCCCCAGAAACTGACCGAAGCGGAATTTTTCAGCAAGCAGCCCAATGGGGAAGGCGGTATCTTGGAATGATGTGATCGCAATCCGGCAGAATCAACGGCAAAGGCAGGCCGTCGGATGAACTGCCAGGCACGAAGACCCGAGATGATGTCGTGATTGCCT
Organism: Penicillium parvum; assembly: GCA_030035635.1. Classification (NCBI taxonomy): domain Eukaryota; kingdom Fungi; phylum Ascomycota; class Eurotiomycetes; order Eurotiales; family Aspergillaceae; genus Penicillium; species Penicillium parvum. The sequence continues at coordinate 1,856,164 of JAPJNL010000006.1, forward strand.
CTGGTCTTCTTATATTCTTGCCATTGTCATCTTTGCTTCATTCCTCAAGCTCGTGCCCGTGTCCCAATCTCTTTTCAGCGTGTCAAATCCGCTGTGATCCTTCAATTCCATACTTCCTTCTCGTACTTCGTACTGCATTGCATACATTGACCCCAAGATGCCGGCCAAAATGCCCAGCAACTACCCTTCCGATGTCGAGGGCATCGATTCGAGGGACACCAACACCGAGTCCGGCTATGTTAGCGGTGGCTCAAGTGATGACTACATTCCCGAGATTGTCTTCACCAAGCCTCATTTGCAATTCCTCAACCGCCAGCTGCAATTCCTCGAGCCTCAAGGTATGTTCTCATTCATCATGTTCAACCCCACCTGGGAAAGACTTCATCTGACTTTGTGGACCATAGATATCCTAAAATGGTGCATCACATCACTCCCTCACCTCTTCCAGACCACTGCCTTCGGGCTGACTGGCCTCGTCACCCTGGACATGCTGTCCAAGCTGGAGGTGCCACGCCCCCAGATGGTTGACCTGATCTTCCTCGACACTCTTCACCACTTCCCGGAGACCCTCAACCTGGTCGACCGTGTCCGGAAGAGGTACCCCAACAACACCGTGCATGTCTACAAGCCTGCCGGTGTCGAGACCGCCAGCGAATTCGAAGCCAAGTACGGTTCCCGCCTGTGGGAAACCGACGACCAACTCTACGACTGGGTTGCCAAGGTCGAGCCCGCTCAGCGTGCTTACCGTGAGCTGAACGTCCACGCTGTGCTCACTGGCCGCCGTCGCAGCCAGGGCGGCAAGCGAGGCGACCTCGATGTCATTGAGGTGGACGAGGCTGGTCTCATCAAGGTCAACCCCATGGCCAACTGGTCCTTCGACCAGGTCAAGCAGTACATCAAGGAAAACAACGTCCCCTACAACGAGCTCCTCGACCGTGGCTACAAGAGCGTAGGTGACTGGCACTCCACCCAGCCCGTCGCTGACAACGAGGATGAGCGCTCCGGCCGCTGGAAGGGTCAGCAGAAGACCGAGTGCGGTATCCACAACCCCCGCTCCAAGTATGCCCAGTTTCTCATGGAGATGGAGCGCAAGCGTCAGGAAGAGGCCTTGACCCAGGCACTGCAGTCTCACTTGTCGACTACTGCCCAGTGATCTTGCCTTCCGAACTTGCATTCGACGTTGCATACCTCGGCGTTCTGTGGATGATACCTCTTTTAACTTTGATGTGCCCTTCAGCGATTCAGTACCTACCCTCATGATTGTTTAATGCCCCGGGGCTTAGTCCTGTCAGAAAAGATGGTACATAGCATTTCTGTACTGTCCATTCGCATGTCCACTCCCTCAGTTCCTGTCCATTGTGTACATTAGGGGTGGACGTTTCTCTGCGGTCCCTACGGGTCCGAAGACATGATAATGACTTCGCATGATAGATGCAAAAGAATTTACTTCGTTCAAGACTTCCACCATATTCTCAGAATGCTATCGTCGTAGAATTGTAACCATGATTGCGAACATATTCCATGCCTTTGTTGAGGTTGTTGAGGGGAAGCGGTCACGTGTGAATCCAACCCTAACTGAGGGCCCTCTCGCGAGTGCCCCCAGAAAGCGGCAAGTGGAATCAAATCGTTCAAGCTCGTTCAAGCTCAGAAGTGTATTGTCCAGCTTTTCCCAATGTCGACCGGCATGCCCTCTAACACCGCATGCAAACCAGATCAAATATTCGAGCACTCGCCAGTGTCGTCGCTGCCACTTGGTGGCTTCATAGTAAAACTTCTTGCCCTTAGTATGACTTTTGTCCTAGACGTAGGGTCATGGACATTCGATCCCATATTTTAAGTCGTATATCTCTTTCCAGTAGTTTGCCCAAAAGAAGGACCAATGTTTTCCGCGTTGAAGATTGACTACAAACAAGACGCTGATGCATAATCATCGATTGTTGGATCAAAATCATCTCACACTTAACGTTCTGAAGAACGTTCTTCAGCACCTCCTTCTTGATCCACTATAGCAGCCTCACGATTCACCCTTGAGTCCTCTCAGCTCGACGCCGGAAGCACCCACGTAGTAACCGACTCACTCGGGACATTCCCACTCCACTCCTCCCCACTCACAGTCGAAAGCGAAACATAAACATCATTACTGAACGTATTCTCAATAACAACCGCCCGACTCCCATCCGGGTTCAACGACGCCACGGACTGCACACCCTTTCCCCCGGAGTACGTATAACTCCCATTCCCATTCAACACAATCGCACCAGGCGGCATGAACCTGCTAAATTGCGCCATCATGTAGTAAGCTGGCTGGAACGTATACCCGCCATTCTCGATCGTGACGAGACCCTGGCAGTTCGAGCAGCCCCCGCTGGAAAGGTGCGGCCCATCGTTTGAGTCCGTGCCTAGTGTCCAGGCTGTTACGCCGGAGGCCCAGTTTTGGAGCGGGCCCATCGTGAAGTCCGCGGCTTGGTTCCATGTTCCGGCTGGTGTCCAGCATTCGGTCATGTATTGTTTGGCGCTGGGGTTTGTGGCGTGGAATTTGCTTAGGACTGTCCAGTCCACGTTGGAGGCGTAGCAGTGCCAGGCGACGGAGTTGACGTATTGGCCTGCGTTGTTGAGGACTGTTTGGGGGTATTCGGTGACATCTGCATGCTTGACTTAGGACACTTCTCCCGACTTGGAAAGATGGACAACCTACCCGTGTTGTGGTCATATGCCCAGATCTCCGTACCCAAGCCAGCATTCGACAGGGCAGGACCGATGTACTTCTGGATCAGCTGTGCAGACTCATCGGCATAGACATACATCGTGGGGTACCCAGACTGGCTGTTCAAAGGCTCGTTCTGAATAGTGATGGCATCGATGTGTGCGCCGAGATTCTCATAGGCCTTGATATATTTCACGAAGTACTGTGCGAATGCACTGGCGTACCCGGAACTCCCAGTGCCACCGCTCGTGTAGCCGTCGTTCAGGTTGTTTTTATTCGTATTTCCATCAATGACTCCATTCAGTTTCATCCAGCCTGGCGCACTCCACGGTGAGCCCAGGATCTTGAGATTGGATTGGAGCGACTTCATCGAGGCCAGCATTTTGGCCATGGCATTCCCTCGGGAGCCGAGATTGAAGTTTGTAAGCGATGGGTCTGCCGAGCCGCCATTGTCATCGTAGGTGTATGCCGGGTCACCGGATAGATCAGACGCTCCGATGGTGTGTCGCATCAAGGAGAACCCAGCACCGGCGTCGGTCATTAGCTCGTTCAGTAGCTTTTGGAGAGTCGAGCTATCCAGTGTGTTGAACGAGGAGACCGTCGCATCAGTGACAGCAGCGCCGAAACCGACAATTGTCTGCTTGTGGCCTGAGCTGGTGTCGTCGATGCTCAGCTTCCATGTTGATTCGGAGCCTGGGTTCCCGCTGCCTTGGACTGGGGCTGCGATTGGAGACAGCTTGTAGTTGCCGGCGGAGTTGGAGCTGTATGCCGATGCGGAATTTGCTCGTTTCTCTGTGGCATGGCTGAGGGCGGCCAGGCCGAGAACCGTGACGATGATAGCTCTCATAGTGAACGAAGTTCCAGAAGGTAACGGGGTCAGGTGCTCGCTCTGCAAGCCGGATTGTGTCTCTGTAATATCAGAATCGTCTCACCGACGAGTCCTAGAACTAGATATATGCAACCCCTAAATATATATGGAAGTTCTGCTCCACTCAGACCCTGCCCAAATTTCAGTGTCGTCCACTTAAGGGGCGTCAGCATTTAGCGCAGCTCATCGCTGATCCTACTGGAAAAGGCTAAAACGCGACGATGCTTGATTGCATCTCAAATGTCCCTGGGGCCGGATACATTTCCCTTCGAGGAATATGGATCGGCATCTAACTACAGATCCCCGCACTTTCGAAACGCGGCGATGTTACTGTTCACTCGGGGTTCGGCACTCTAGACCGTTTTAGGAAATTGGTTCTCGACCAAAACATAGAGAGCGTTTCTGGTCTTAGATGCCAGGGTTTAGGGGAAATTCGGCGTGCGTTGATGTTCGAGCGCTAGCTGCTCATTGGCGTAAATCTTCATGATCATGTATGCGCTCGGGCTCTGATGAACTAAGACCTGGACGCTGAGAAAACATTGCAAAGCGCCCAACGAGCCCGAAGACGAGGGTAAAAAGGCAACAACCAGTACGACGATATTTCGATGCACCGTTAGACCGGACTCGGGGCAAATTCCTGTTTCGGTATCACAGCACCCGAGACGTCTCTCCAGACAAACCACGACAGTGTGATCGTACCCTTCAAAGCAACCGCAAGCCACAAACTACTTGCCAAATTTGTGGTCCGTGAGAGACCTCCTGCCGTCATAGCGCCCAGAAATAGAGCGAGAAATGCCGCGATCCTCCTGTTCCTCTTGGGGTTGGCCGACCACGGCCTTGTATAGAGCTTTTTATCGACCAGCAGGTCACACAGGAGGGTGGTGAGCACGACAGTCGGGATCTCGTCGAAGGCTAACAGCCGTGAGGCGCAGATTTGGCCTGCAGCCTGGAACGCGAGCAGTGTGATGGGCACGATCTGCATCCACTGGATTGGGGCTCTTGGGTTCTCCGGTCTGGGGTCGACAATTCCAGCCTGAACGACGGCAGCGGCGACAATCAGGGAAGCGGTCTGCAGTCCGAAGGAGAGGATGAGGGTCGACCGGCGGAGTGGGTTGAGTGCGCGGGACAGGTGGATGAAGAAGACGTTGCTTGACAGGAAGACAGCCAGCGCGATGAGAGACTTCGCCCACAGGTAGGCCGGGTACTCTGGCTGTCCGGATACACCTAGAGCAATGAAAACCGTGTTGCCTGATTCCGGGTTAGATAGGATGACGTGTACCCTGAGGGATGGATAACATACCTGTCTGCATACTCGAAAAGCTTCCCCATGCGTTGAAGGAGAGGCCGTCGACCAGGCCACTGACAAACCCGCACACAACGAGGACAACATCCGCACGTCGAGGATCCAGTTCCACAAGGAAATACTGTAATATTCGGGATGGAGAGGATAGCTCTTCCACGGGAGGAGTGGCGGTTCCATCCCAACTATCAGTTCCATGTTCTACAGAGCGAGCAATCCCCTGTGCTCCGTCCGCGGCATAAAAGTGATGACGCATTCCAGAGTCTATTTCAGGGTCCCTGATCTTGTTGTCTGGGCTTCGTTTTGTTGAAGTGGAAGAAAGTGAGTGTCTGAGAGTCTGCATGTTGGGGAAGAGTCTGACAGAAACTTCTGGCCTTATGATGGGGATGACGATAAGATTGAATCGGACTCCGGAGTGAAGCGCTGCAGGCCTCGGCTTATAGTCTGGACCTCAGGTACCAATGGCGACAGGCAGTGATGTAGACAATGGTGTAGGGTGGTGCCAAGCAGAACCCGCAGGGAGGAGATAGTTCTCGTAGTTGTCTTGATTTCTTGGGTTTCTCCACCGGTTCTCTTTGGAACCCACGTTGCTGGCTATGCCTGTCAGATAGATGCAAAGCAGTGGCATCGAGAGACCGAAACCGCAAGCCCCGTCCTGTGATTGTATCCTTCACCAGGGCACAGGTAGCTTCAACCTCCATATGCTTGTCACCACCCTCCCAGCAAGACAGTAGAGGGATAGTTGCTCATTCTGCCCAAAAAGGGGGAGTCTCTTTGGTTTCCCTTGGCAATCTTGGTTCGCGTCCGCAATCGGTGTTTGGCTTATCGGAAGCAGCTAAGAGGTTGCAGGCATCTCTCCTGTGGATGGTCCAGCCTTGGCGAGTACCGAGGATGATTGCCGGCAGGGGGGGGGACCTGGTAGATCAGTGGATATGCCAAGTACAGCGCCTCATCGGACCGCAGGCGCGACCCTTACTTTTCGCAATGATTTGGGGCTGAGCCCTGGTTGAGAGGTGATGCCAAGGCCGGGTGATGATGGTGGGCGCGGCGGGGGATGCGGTGCCAAGGCCGCTCCTCTCCCCGCCGAGCCCCCGCGACTCGCGGACTGTTGGTGCTTACCGAGTACAGCTGCAGCTTGATGTGCTCCGCGGAGTCCAGAACATGGCGTATCATCCATGTCTGGTCCCGATTGCAATGGTCCCTACAGACACGAGAATGGAATTCTTGTGGCGTGGCTCTGGGTGCAGATAAGAGAAGGAAGGGCAAATGGTTAAACAGAGTATGACTTTTGATCAGGCGAAGGTGGCTGGGATATCAGTCGGCAGATTCCATCGAGTGCTGTGATCTGGGTCTTGCTCCGCATCTCCACGGGTTTACATCGGGAAAATCCGTTCTCGTTTATGACATCAAACGGTCTACTGAGGCGAAGCCCGTTGGATTGCCGAGCTGCCGATCTCTATATCAACCCACCTCGGGTCAATAAATCACATCTGTTGACATAATAATTTTTATGATCGAACTTTTCTTATCTACACTGCAGGTTGAGATCTATGACGGCCCACACCACCGCGCACAGCTAGCTGACAGCGAGAATCTTGCACCTGGGTTCAGCTATGTTGCCTCATGAATAAGCTTGTGTAGATGAGGAGATTGCTCCAAAGAGCCATTGTCGCTATCAGACTATAACCTATGCTCCTTCTGCTCCTTCTATCCTCATTTCTGTGTGCTTGCTTCATGGCTACCTGCTCGACACATATCCAGGTAATGATAGCGAGAGTGAGATTTCATTCAAGGGAGACACTAGCGTTAGTCATTGATCAAAACTCAATGCCCAGGGACTGTATCTCTCTTCGAGATGAACTACTATTTTGAGCGGTCTCAGTCGAGAAATATCGAGTTTCTCTGTGAGATTTGACATCCCTGCATCAACAAAGAAACGTGAGACGGAGCATTTGAACCATGATTCTCGCTCCTGATGATTGTTAAATCTACCTTTCATATTTAAATTAATTTAAGAGGGCACTACGAGGAGTTTTGCTGTCCACTTGCAATACTCTGTAGTCATGTGGGGATAGACTAGCACATGATGGTGAACTTGATCGATGGTTTTCGTTGTTTCCCCTTAAACTCCGGTTCCCTGGTACATGGACTGTCAAGCTGATGTCAAAGAAACACACCAGAAGGTATGTCAAAGAAGCGTCGACGAGAATTGGGTTCGACGTCGAATCCAAGGTCAAGTAGCGCTGCGGTGTCTATCTTTCAAGGTCACAAAGAACTTCGTCTTAGGACCCCGAGTCTTTCGAAGGTGGAACTCTTAAGAGATCGATTGATCCCCCTCGCAAACTTGCTTTTCTCCCGTCCGTTGTCATCTCCTCGTATTTTATACTTGCTCAATTTGACTGCTATTTTCTCAAGATGGCAACACTCAGCCCTGCCACTCTGGCCCGCTTCTTTAAAGACCTCCGTATTGAATCTGACCAGCAAGCCTGTGACTCGACTCTCAACATCTCTCGAGAGGCCTGGGAGTCTTCTGGAGCTGCTAACCTTCGATTCGCAGAGGATCGCGAGGCAGTGAGACGGGCTATTCGCGATCGATTGCATCTGATGCCCAAAGTGGTCGAAAAGAACAAGAAGATCCCAGATATGCGCCTGTCACTTTGATTGACTCCTGATGTTTTCTCTTTTGTGTTTACAGTGAATTTTCTGTCTATGATCTGTTGGTTTGTTCTCCGGTTTCGCTCTCTGCTTGGACTCAGTTTCGTCAACCTTGTCCTGTCCGCAACCTTGTCCTGTGTGCGTTCCGTCATCAAATTCTCTGTTATTTAGTGTTAGTATTTTGGCTATATTTCCTTGAATCGAGATTGCGTGTGGTCTAAGCTGAAGCTTCACTTAAAAGGCAATTCTGAAAATTGAGATTACCATCAAGGGCTAAGATCTACATGAACATCGGAGAAGCCCCCGCACCTCACTGGGAATTATGATTCAATGTCCCCATTGAGATAAGATATCGGGCACTTTCATATATAAATACCAACTGCTCTTGTGTGGACAGAGAGTTGTTGCCTGTATGCAAAATTGCGCAAAGTGAATGGTGGCCTAAGGTGTATACGTGTCGCCAAGATATCAAAATCCAGATGCCTGTCTGCTGAAGATTTAAAAGCACCATTTCGGTCAGACAAAGTAGCAAGCACCAAGTTCCTGACAATCAAACAAGATGGCTTCTCTCAAGTACACCATTTCCCCTGTCGCAGAGACCGACCTCCCGACTCTGGCAAGCTTCGTCCACTCCGCGAAGCTTGCTTTGAGCATCAACCGGCTCATCTTCAACAACTGGCCGAATGAAGAGCTCCAAAAGAAGCTCTACACTGGTGCCGTCGAGGGTGGATATGCTGATCCCGATACTGAGTGTTTCAAAGCGGTGGATGATGATGCCCACGAGATCATCGGTTACATTGTTCTCTCGCGGAAGCAGCCGTCGAGAAAGCAGTCGTCAACAAACGGCAGTGAGGACGCACAGGAAGGAGTCCCAGACGGACTGAATCCGGGGCTTATGGGCGAAGTAATGAGTGCGACTGCAGGTATCGCCAAGGAAGTCGAAGGGATGGACCGGCTCGGTGGGTTTCTACTCTGCGTTGTCTTGGACAGAATAATGCTTATCGTTGACAGAGGTGGTGTACATGTGCGTGAAACCAAGCTACCAGAGACAAGGAATCGGCTCCAAGCTGATTCAGCTGGGTCTTGATCGCGGCAAAGAAGAGAGTATTCCGCTTGGTGTCTGTGCGGAGGCGCCGGCGTACGAGTTCTTCGTGAAGATGGGGTTCAAGGACACAAAGCACTTTGACATTGATCTGCGGAAGTATGCGCCTGCAAACAGTGGATTCGGTGTTTTCCGGTTGAGTGGGATGATCTGGCAGCCTTCGTGAGCTGGTCTTCTGGGTCTTGCGACGCGGCATCGATGGGTTTGAACGGTCTGTCAGTAGTAGTCCTCAGTGTCAAGATTGGATGCTCTCAATCTGCATCAGCAACTCGTATGGTTGGTGTGACAGCCAAGGCTTCAAAGCTGCGCATGTCTGTCGACGGTCATGCATAACGTAGATTTGTCGAGTTGAAATAGAACCGTCAACTTCCGCTGCGTTCCAAAGATGGATGATTGACAAACCCACTGCTGCGCTAGGAGAAGCGCTGGTAAACGGCCCATTCTTGTTTCCTCCTCCACCTCTCTCGTCAGCATCCAGGCCCGTGGAAAGCTTTTGCTCATGGATGAAGCAAAGAGGGAGTTCTCGCTCTAACGCTGAAAGTCTAAGGCTTCCGGTCCCGTCTGCCTTGCGATTGAGGGATATCTCGCGGTCTGATATGCCAGAGGATCCTCGTCCGGTGAAGACGCTGCGCCATTAGAGGCAGGCAACGCAAGTAGATAGAAAACACGCTCAATCGGGGAGGTAGCGCAAGGTCGTTGCTTGCTAGGCAACGTAAACAAGTAGGTAGGCATAGAGCTTCCGGAAGCTTCACTCGACGTGACGAGGAAGTGAAGCCAATAATCGCTGGAAAGCTCCGGAAATCCTCTTGGGTATAAAACCATCCAACTTCAGACCTCTTACTCTTTCCTCCCTCCACCAAGTCCGTCCCTCTGAATCCATCACGTCGTCTGAGACCATTCATATCTCAGACTATCAACCCTTTCCATTCATCTTCTCATACTCCATCACACCTTCCTCCATCCAATCTTCCAGACATCAACGATGTCTGATCAACCCTCTCATCCTCCTGGGGAGAGTCCCAAAGAGAAACCCAACCCACCACCCCATGGCCGCACTTCATTCAGTGATCCTGTACCCACGCAGCACACTTCACCATTCTTGAATGGAACCATGAGGCCTATGGGCCCTTCAGATGACGAATGGGGACGGGAACGTCGTCCTCGTCGTTGCGACGAACTGGCACGTCAAACCCCGTATCGTCACGACTGGGATCGATCCCGAAGCAGAAGTCCGACACGCTCGTCTCCTCCCGTGCGCATGAGGGATGACGACCTTCTTCTGGGCCTGGCTCAGAGGTCGCTGCCACCTCTGTCGGACATGCCCCTATCCCCGTCTCGGGGCGTTCAGTCCAGGGAGTCTAGCATTCGCTCCACTGCACATGCTTCTCCTCCCGGAGTAGCGTCTTTGTCCACTCCATCCTCGAGGGATGCCTCGGAGTACCCTCCTCCACGCAATGCGTCTCGTGCTCCTACCTCCCCTCCCGAGGCAGCGTCTTTGCCCGGCCTATTCTTGAGGCCTGTCTCGGACTACCCTCCTCCACGCAATGCATCTCACACCCATGCCCCACCTCCCGGAGTCAGGTCTTTGTACACCCCACACTGGAGGGAGGCCTTGGGCTACCCTCCTCTAGCCAATGCATCTCGTGCTCCTCCCTCCTCTCCAGAAAGAGCATCTTTGCCCCCCTTAGACTGGAGGGATGCCTCGGAGTACCCTCTTCCACGCAATGCACCTCGACCACTGCGTCGTCTCCCAGCGCCTCCGATGCCCGTTGACTTCAATCCCTTCACGGCACCTGACCCTACTCCACGGGGCCTCGGCACCCAGCACCAAGAGACATCTCCTGGTGCCGTGGAAGTATGGAACTCCGATGACGCCCACAACGACACCGGCGGTAGCGTGAAGGATAACAAGGCGAAGGACGGCCAGGAGGAAGACAAGCAGAACCTGTGCGAGTTCTCCTCGCCCTGCAACATGGACCCTTCTCCAGATGGGATGCACTTCCGGAAGGTCATCTCCCACATCTTCGGCCGTAACAAGTCCTCGACAAAGCTCTTCCCCGACTGGGTCTGGGTGCAGTACTGCCGCAAGCACTACCAGCGGGCCCGCTACCGCGCCGATCAATGGCCCTTCACTCAGTGCGAGCTCATCCTCGAGTCGCTCGACCGCATGAAGCGGTGGGACGGGGTCAAGAGCTTTGAACTGATCCTCCGTCGTCGAGAGTTGCTGCGCCTCGAAGAGGCTGAGTCGTCCCAGAGAAGGGCTGCTGGTTCTTCTGGCCTGCTTCCGTCGGGCCGGAAGCACCCGACTGCCGTCGTCGCCCCTGTGCCTGACTGGCTTCGCGCTCGCCGTGGACAGGAAATGTCTTTCGATGCCCTCCGCAACCTCATTGTGGAGATCCGGAACTACATGGTCCAGTTGAGGGCGGAAGAGAAGAAGCGCGAGGCCAGTGAGGCTAGCGATGCTAAAAGTAAGGCCAAGGGCAAGGACAAAGGCGATGCTAAGGGCAATGACAAGAAGCCCGGTGAAATCCGCAAGCAGGCCAGTTGTGTCCGGTTCCCTGATGTCGAGATCCTTCCCCGGTTCAGGCAGTGGGTCATCGATGATGCCCTGCGCAATCGTCAGGCATCTAAGAAGCGAGTCACCAAGGCTTCCGATGACAAGAAAGGGAAGGATAAGAAAGGAAAGAAGGGGAGCCACCAGGCGCAGCATCAAGCTGGCGAGAAATGTGATGAATCGAACGAGAATGGTGAGAACGGCGCACCTACCAGGGAGGCTGGAGGGGCCAGCTCGGTCGGACCCTCCAACGCTGAGCCCTCCGACGAGGAGTTCACGCTCTCTGATGCTCGGCGACGTCGCTCTGAGCGAATCTTCGTGCGCACGATTGAGAAGAACAGTTTGACAACCCGGGTCTCTTCTCACGGCTCGGTCAAGAAGCCACGCAAGAAGGAGGAATGAAGAAGTGGTGGTGTCATGGACCTTGCCAATCGCAAGTGAAGCATTTTGAAGTGCGTCAAAAGGGAAGGGGAAGGGTTTGTCAAAGGAGAAGTTACTCGATTCAATGAAACCTGATTCTGTTTCATCGCCGTGGCGATGCGTGCAAAATGGGAGCGCCTTCAAGGTTGGCGGTCACGGTGGTCGCATACGCTTAGTCGGCGACGATGCGCGCATAACTTGATTCCAAAGTCAGCTTGGAACTTTTATCCCAGGTGTTACCAGAGTCCAAAGGCAGCTAGTGGATGATTTAGAGTCAGTGCAGCCAGGATACGGTCAATGAACATGCAGAATAGCGAATATTTCCATGTAGAACGATATGTAACTCCATAGATGTTAAAACAGCACCAAAGCATCACACCATGCTCGCTAGAAGACACCAATGCTGAGAGAACCCAACGTACAATCACACTTCAAACCACCAATCGCAGAAAAACTGATATTACCAGAATTAATGATCGTATTTTGAAAGATATAAAAAACGTCATCGAAGTCGAGGACACTAGCTAGCTACAGCCAGCTGGGCCACAAGGTCGGATGCCACGTCGAGGAAGGGGTAAGGGCTGGTGACCTCTTTCTCCTTATTCTTGAGGCGCTTGCTGATAGGATGCCATTCGGTATCGCCTTGGGCACGGATGACGTTCTGATACCCGTCGCATTTGAAGTCGACCATGTAGTTATTCTCCTCAAGTTGGTAGAGTTGGATGTCAACGAAGACCCAGACGCCGTGCGAGATGTTAGGGAGACCGCCTGCTTGGCCTGCTGATGATGGTGCGGATACAGAGCCGTTGTCGGGTGTGGAGGACTTGACGTCTTTCTCCTTATCCTCAACAGGAGCAGAGATGCCAGTGATGTGGAAACGTCGTCGTAGCTCCTCTAGATCACTGCGGCTGTTGTATACACTAGTTGATGCACCGGGGGCCGTGATGCCCTCTTTCAGGAGACGAGCGCGAATGAACCAAGGGTCTTTCGGAATGTAGTAGTCGGAGGGAAGGTCAGGGTATTTGTTTTGCAGTGGCTTAGGTTTGTCGGGCGAGGGTGTTGAATCGGGTCCGATATTTGTACCTGGAACAAGTCAGAGAGTGAACAATGGGGTGAGTTGACAGCTCTCATACCTGAATCTACGGGCTGGATATCCCAGACGCCGCCCTGAGCGGCAATGGCCCGGTAGAGATACAGCATGGCTTCGTACGGCTGGTTGCGTGAACGAATGCCAAATTGCCACTTGCGAGACTTTCTAGGCTGTTGTGAAATGGGGTGTCCAATGGGTGGCTCCAATCGCAACTTGTCCAAGTCAACCACACTGCGCGAGTGTGGCTTTAAGTTTCGCGCTGTGAGCTCTTGCTCCTCTTGAGTCAGTTCCCTATCTTCAGAAGTGCTATCCGCCTCAGATTGACCGGCCTTTTGGCGTAGCTCCTCGTCGCGAGCTCGTTGCTCTCGGTCACGTTGCTCCATCAACTGGTCGTGCACATATGGCAGACTGGTGGGAAGAATTCGAACATGACTGACACGAGGCGGTTCAAAGTCGTCTGAGTCGGCTTGTTGTGTTTCTTCCGGGCGCGTCCGCCGCGCACTTGGAGTCCGAGCCATCACTGGTGCAGGCGGCGCTTGAGTCTTGGGCGCAGCAGGCGCTCGTTCGGTGACGGGAGACGCAGGACCTCTTGATGGGGATGGTACATTTTGCGCCATTAGATTATCTTCTATTGGAGCTATTGGTCGTTTGTTAGTATGTTCTCAACGCAAAGCTGGTCGACAAGCACTCACAATTTGTCTGCATCATCTCATTTTCGACAACAATCGAAAACGCATCCTTGATAGCGCTGGGCTCCGGATGCCGCAGAGCGTCTTCAATATCTTCACGATCATATCCCATACTCCGCTCAAGCTTCGATACGGCGATCTGATGGATTTTGTGTTGAACAGGAAGCGGCTTGCCCGGAGCGAGATTGCGGGAATCGATCGCCTTATTCGGATCCACGCCCGTTGCAATGAATTCCTCTGGGGGCGGCGCCAGGTACGGCGGAAGATTCTTGGTAAACCACGGGTCTTCTCGAATCTCCCCGATTGTGATTCTATGCACGGGGTGGACCTGAAGCATGGCCCGGATTAGCCGGGCAGCCCCAGGCGAGATGTACCCAGGAATGTGGAAGTTGCCCGCCGCGATTTTCTTGAAGAGCGCCGGGATATAGTCATCGTCAAAAGGCAGTCTACCCACCAACAGCACGTAGAGTATCACGCCGCAGCTCCAGACATCCACCTCGGGACCCGCATAGAGCTTCCCTGAGATCACCTCTGGGGCAGCATAATTTGGACTGCCGCAGCTGGTCTTCAGAAAGTTCCCATCTGTCATGATATTGCTCAGTCCAAAATCGGCGATCTTCACGTTCTTCTGGCTGTCGATGAGAAGGTTCTCGGGTTTGAGGTCACGGTGCACAATCTTGTGTCGGTGGCAGTACTCGACAGCGCAGATGATCTGTTGGAAGAACTTTCGAGCCTCGTCGTCATTGCATCGTCCTTTTCGTACAAGATAATCGAACAATTCTCGCTCGGCGTATTCGAGGACCATCACGATGTCGGTTTTGGTCGCAATCACGGTGTATCTACCCAGAAAAGGAACACGTCAGCCATGGAACAAAGCATCAAGTCTCCATCAAGGTCAATCCATACAGTTTAATGATGTGAGGGTGTCGTAGCAATTGAAGATACTGAATCTCTCGCTCCACGCGACCAACCATATCTCGGGACAGTAATTTACGACGAGAAATGATCTTAAGAGCGACCTGACGGCCACTCGGCTGGTGAATGGCGAGTTTCACTTTCCCAAAGGACCCTTCACCCAAGATCTTCACCGTCTGGTACTGGTCAAGACGCTGCATGTCCCGCATGGTCGCGGGGGACTGTGTTGCGGCGTCATTCCTCCCGGTCGGGCGTGATGGCGGCGGCATTGCCATGGCGGCAGGGTTCGAGCTAGGAGCCCGAGTTTGTTGTTCACGAGGACGATCGCGGTCGGCAGAAGCCAAGGGGATGGAGAGGTCCTCCTCGTTGAAGGCGGCGGCCATGATGAGAGGGCAACGTGACGTGATTGATTTTCCGGCTCGGTCCCAGTGGTCCGCTTTGCTGACTATGCCGTGGTTCTTCTATTTTTTTTCCTCCTTTCTATCTCCTTCTCAGAGCATTGCCAATCAGTCGGTCTCGACTCTCCCCACAGTAGAGCCGAAAGTGGAGACGGACAGCTTTGCTGTTCAGCAGGACAGAAGAGCGGGGCGGTTGGAGGGGTGAGAGAGGAGCCGTGCGTGCCAGGGAGGATAGCCGAGAGACACAGGGGAGGAATGTGAGGCTGCGTGTGTGCACTGGAGGGTATTTGCAAGAGGGAAAATGGAAGTGAGAAGAGATGTCGAATTCACCGGATCCTGCGGAGGAAAAAAGATTGGAGAGACGCTCATCTCGCTTGGGCCTGTTCGTCAGCGGCTGGTTGGGTCACCGCAAATGAAGACGGGGGCATCGTCAACTCTAACAACGAGCCTCGGGCAATATGGACATTAACAATTGTTAGAAAAGAATATTTGATGCTGGTGTTTTGGAACTAGAATTGAATCCTTTGTGGTCTATTGAATAGGTACCTGTTGACTCAGTACGATGACCTTCCTGAAAAGGTATGCGATCACTCTACAAGCTAGTTGTATAGCTATGGTAATAGCCTCGTCCATTACTTGAGGACTCTGACTCGTCGTGAATACTTGACTTTTAATTTCTATGCAATTCTGTACAGGACAAATAATCAATGGCCCGCCACGTACACCGATAATGGTCAAAATCCTAGACACCTGCCCAAACTCCAAGCCATATACAGATGGCAGCGAATCTATTAGCTCGCCTTCAGCATATCCAACATTCCTTTTGTCTGGTATGCATGCTGTGCCATTTCCACTTCATCACGAACCCGGCGATGCAGTCGCTGGATCAACTTATCAATCTGCGCTGACTGGCCCAGGTTGCCAGAATAGATATCTAGCAAATTCATGGCGACTTCAACACTGAGGTCGACCAGACGAGGCTCGCGAATGTGCTTGTAAATCCATTGCAGGACAGGCTGAAGCGTAACCTCGTCACGGTCCCGAAGAGATGCACGCAGAGCCGAGCGATGGCGGAGCGCTGTGAAGAGGGTGAGTTGGGCGGTCTTGTCGGTTGATGCGAGCACCTGGTCCAGTGCAACTGCATATCGTCCCTTGCGAAGATCAAGTTCCCATGGTTGTTCCTTCTTCCGTCGCTTGCGGTCTTGGCCCTCAATCACGATATCCACTCCTTCCCCGATAAAGTCACGGCCGCGCAGTCGCTTTTCCCAGCCAGAGCCACGCAGCTTCTTCTGCTTTTTCGCAACCTGCCGGTCGTGCTCCTCAAGCTTTCCCTCCAACAGAGCTTGCATTTCTTTCCGACGCTCCCTCTCCTTAATCTTCTGTTGGCCGGACAGGCGGGTCTTGATCGATAGGAGACCCGACTGCATACCCACGGCGATGTGCTTGTCTTCATACGCCATTCCAGAGGTAACGACACGCAATGAAAGAATGGGTGAGGGGTACTTCGACCCGGAGACTGCATTCCATCCGGTAGTCTCGAAGACTTTCATGTGTCCATCTAGCGCACCACTCAGCAGGCGCTCCCCGTTGGATGCCAGTGCAAGCGAGGTGACTGTCTTCTGGTGGTTTTGGATCATGTGAAGGGGCTTGCCAGCTACAATATCCAGCACCGCAATCTTGTTATCAGCAGCGGCCAAGACTGTTGTGCCGGCCGGCATGGGCAGAACACTTTCAATGGGAGCAGCCATCTTGAACGTCATGGCCGCGCGGCTTTCCACGCGCGGGTCCCAAAGTCTGACTGTACGATCATAAGAGCCAGATACAAGCAGCCCAGAGGAAGCCATTGAACCAGGCATGAAGGCGCCGCTGCGGACGTAGTCGGTGTGGCCGACAAAGGTGCGCGAACTGCTCTCAGCCGGCAAATCCCATAACCGCACTGTTCGATCATCACTGGCTGTGAAAAGCGACGTCGGGTCACTCGGCGAGAACTTGCTCACCCACACCGGCTGCTTGTGATCCTTCCATGTCTTCAAGATCGCGCGCGAAGCGACATCGAAAACTTGGACCGTGCCGGTGTCGTCACCCGTCACCACCACACGACCATCTGGTCGAACATCTGTACCACGAACTGTATCATCGAAGCGTGTAATTGTCCGCAGGAGTTTTCGTGTGCGAATCGAATAGATCTGTACCCGCGCTCCGGTTGTGACGGTGAAAATGTCCGGCGGTTGTGTCAAGGAGGGGAAAGCGGCGGCGGACGAAGGAGCAGAGGGCTGAGTGATGAGATTGACAGGGCCATTGGCCGGCGAAGGAATCAAGAGCGGATTCTTGAAGGTGCGCCAGTATTGCTGCTCTGGCGTCAGGCGGGTTGAGGGTAACGAGGCAAGCTTGACCTGCTGCAGAGGCAGGACGGGCGCCGCCATGATAGGCTTTGGGGATCAGGCGCCTGGCACTGACGGTTAAGAGCAGGGAGTGCGAGCAATATGAGCCGTTATCCCGTGGCTTGTCAAGGCGTCTGGTCGTAGAAGTTGAGGATCTTTTTTCTGCCGATCAAAAAAGTTCGCCCTGCCTGATTAGGAATGGCGGCGGGAGCTTGTGTCGCCTCAGGCAATAAGGCGACGACGATAAGGCATAAAGGCAGAAACATCCAGTTATTCTACAGCCAAACGAATATAATAGCACAATTTGCTACTGGAGCCCTGTTATGGATTTTGTAAACTTCTACGCGATGCAGCAACTTGAAGTACAAGGCAATCATGTACACTGGTCCAAATTTGGTGCCGAAAAAGTGGCTTACGAATTAAACATGACCCTTCCAAGACTTCATTGCCAGTAGTGACCGTGCCTGGCTCAGTAACCATTTTATCCCAGGTTCAAGTTGAACGCCCGGATTGACCTGACATCAAGCAAATGTTCGTCGAACAGGCCTCTAGAACTGTATTCGATCGACTCCCGTCCTGGCCCGTCATTGCAAATCAAGGCTTTTCCGGCCATGACATGTATGAGTAGGTGCAAACAGGCTCCCGCATTTCTCGTCCGGGGTCACCTCAGTAATTATAGAATCCATCAACGCATGGATGATTGGAATCTGAGTTCGGTGAGCCCACCGGGGCAGTGACGCAGGCAACAATCGATGTTTGACCATGGCCGCAGGGGATGGTGGTACCAGATACATAGACCTGTCTCACCTTGAAGAGATATTGCCAATTGTCTCAAGACTATGGAATATGATCTCGTTTCATATACTCCAATGCTCGAGATAGACGGTGAATCGGACACAATAGTTGTTTTGGCCGTCGCTATGGCAATTCAGTGGGGGAAGGCACTTCAACCCTACGAGTGGAGAGCTGGGCCTAACAGTGACAGCTGTGAGGCCGCATCGAGTGAAACCGGATTCACAAACAACGCTATTGAAAGGATGACGATCTCATCTCTCGCCCAGTCGCCAATCGTTGCCCTGCTTCGCCCCAGTCCATGTCGGGAATGTTTCGATCTGGTGGATCGCGGTGGCTGGGAGCAGATCTGAGCTGACGCTGCTGGTCCACATCATTCTCGATATCTGGTTGAGGTTGGGCCAAAGTCTAATCGGTATGGACTGCAACCTAAGTAACGCGCCAGAGGCTGGAAAAGAGGGTGTGCAGGATATCACATAGATGGATGTAGATGGAGATGATGAGAGTCCCTGATAACAAGAGCTCCGTCTTGTTTATCGATGGTAATGTCACGTATTGTCACATAGACCTGATCCACCATAATCCAGACACCCGATTCAGGGGAAGCAGCCAATCACCGCCACCATAGACCAACTCCCCAGCCACCGCCAATACCGCATCTGACATTCTCGTCAGGCGGGATGCCTTTATCTTTCTTTTTCTCCCCCTCGTCTCGCTCTTGATTCATCTTCTTCTCTAAGACATCACCCATGTTGGTCCCTGCCTTATACGCCAACTCATGCTTGCCCCGAGAGTGTTGAAAGCCTGATACCCCCATCATGTCCAAGCTCTCTAAGGTCAATCATGCTGCCGGCATCTTCGCCGATATGTCGGTCGACGGCCCTGCCATTGGAACCCTGGTGGCCGTTATCGACCGTGCAAAGAACCTGCCCAATCGCAAGACTATGGGTAAACAGAACCCTTATTGCGCCGCTCGACTGGGGAAGGAAGCGAAGAAAACTCCTACAGATCTCCGTGGTGGACAAACTCCCAGATGGTATGTTGACAGCTTATTGAGAGAAGCTGTTGCTTGCTAGATGACTGACATGCTCTGTTCCAGGGACCACGAGCTCCGATTCACAGTACACGAGTCCCCCGATTACTTCAAGTTGAAAGTCTCCGTTTTCAACGACGACAAGAGGACAGATTTGATTGGGGAAACCTGGATCGACCTGAACAACTTGATTATCCCTGGTGGAAGTCAGAACGACCATTGGCATCCACTGCAGTGTCGAGGCAAATACGCAGGTGATATTCGCATTGAGATGACCTACTACGACACTCGCGATGTTGATGAAGCGGTGATTGGGCGAAGGAAAGAAGCTGCAGAGAGAATTCAAGGCAAGACTTCAACCTCGTCTAACGCTGGGCTGTCCGGTCCTCGGCAATTGGATAAGGTGAAGCGACGGCCGCTGCCTACAGACCCTTCTGGGGCCACCCCTGCAAGGCCATCTGCTCCAGAGCATGCCCAGTCTGCTCCTCCATTGCATCACCCTCAGCCGTCGAGGCCAGCCATGCGTGACCACGCGCAGACCATGCCCCCGGCAGCTGGCCCCGAACCTTTCCACCATATGCGACACTCCGAACCTCCTTATGAAGCTCCATCTCATGCGCAAGCTCCTAGCATGCACCCCCGAGGGATGTACGACGGTCCCGATGAGCCAAGGGATTGGAACGCCCCGGCGGGAATGATGAGAGGCAATACACATGAACTCCCATACCCTACCAATGAACCTCTAGATGATCCTTACGACTCACGCCCACCGCCACGCAGTCAATTTGACTATGAACACCCGCCTCCCCAAAATTATCGAGCAGCTTCCGAGCCGCCGTTCGATCAGAGCAACCATATGAGATCGCAATATGACGCAGGACCCCAGCCTCACGACGCCTACAGCGTAATCTCCCCTCAGTACAATGTTAATCCCATGACATTTGGGCAGGTGTCAACATTCTCTCCTCGTTCATCGGCTTATGCGGATAAACCGGCACCATTGAATTACCACCGACCTGATACCTCGTCTGGACCCATGGAGGACCCTCGCTATCAGCCACACGTCAGGGCTTTGCCCCCGCCTACACGCAACGATGCCTACCATCCGGAGTATGCCACAATGCAGCCCCGTGTGGAAGATGAAGAAGAGGATGGGCCTCCTCCTCCGCCCCCTGTTCACCGATCCCGAATGGCGCAGCAGGCGCCGGCACAGGCACAGTCACCGCACAGCCAGTCACCGTCATCTTACACACCCTATACGCCCACCCAGTCTAGCAACCCGTCCATGCCAGCAAGCTTGGTGGCCGGCTACGAGCCTGAAGAACGCATTGATCGATCCGTCTACGACGATCGGGGTGGGAGAAGACGCAGCACTCATTTCGATGATGAGATGATGATTGCACAGGCTTCAGCATCTGCACCGCCTCCCGCACCGGCCCCTTTGCCCTACGAGTCCCCAGTCTACCCTCTCAGAACATCACCTCGTCAGATCGACGAGCGATCGGGTTCCATCGCCACTCGAGGCGGATCAGCCAGTCCGGACAACCGTCTAGTAACCCGGAAATCAGTCAGCCCACGACCCTCGTCCTCGGGCGACCATGGTGGCTCTCAGATCCCCTTTTCTCCTGACTCCTACAACTCTCTCAACCCCCATGCATCACGCTCAGCCACCAACCGGGATCCTTCGCCAGCATACGAAACTCCGTCCCAGGCCAGAGAGGCATCGGTGCGGGCTGAGACCGAATCTGTGCGAGACCCGGATCAGCCGATCATCGGTGATGACGGTCGCGAGATTGATCCTTCAGACCATCTGCCCACAGATACATGGGCACCAGAGCCAGAACGCAAAAACCGCAAGCCGGAGGTCATCATTCGCTTCAAGCATTCTCCTCGGCCGACTTCTCGAGGCAATGATACCACTCCAGCTCGCAACACGCCCCCGCGTGTAGGCTTCAAGAGCACGCCTGACTACGTTGCGGACCGTCCGAGCAAGCGGTACACTCCTACCCATGTGCAGACGGACACTGTGGACCGCACTCCACCTCGCGCTTCTCGTGGACCTGAGACCTATGGCAACTACACTCACAGTCAGGGATACAGCACGCCAACATCAGCTGATCGGCCACGCTCCTCTCATCGGGGCTCAGTCTCCCCAACTCCCGGCTCTCGCTCGCCTCTATACGACTACAGCCCCGGCCCGCCGATTCCGTCCAAGGTGCCGGTCTCAGGACCTCCGGCCTACCCCGTTGCGTCCAGCCAGGGTAACAGCGGCCGACCAGGCATGGACGCGCTCAGCCGAGAACTCAGCACTATCGATATTGGCTCTGTCGGATGCAGTCCGAGTCGCGCCGTGCGCAAATACGCGCCCCGGCCACCAGCAACGATGGGTTATGCCGGCTGAAAAGCACCATTGCATTTGATGATTCATGTATTGCTATGTATTCATTGGTGGCTCCCTTCCTTCTATACTGGGTTTCCGTTATGATTCAGAATGTGTATTTGACTACTTCTTTTTGGATATCCGGCACTGGCGGCGTTTTCGTTGTTTTTGGCATCTAGTATCCTGATTGTACACATGGCCCAAGATGCTTGACGAATGATACCTTGAATCTTTTTGTGCTTTATTTCGTCCATCAATCTACAATAGTCTATACGAAAACCCTGCAGAGTCGAGTTTGGGCCGTTATCATTATCATAGACATGCAACTTGACATAGATGAGGAGCGGCCAATGCAAGGACAACTCATTATCTTATCAGCTCCCCCACCGTTGATCTCCAACTTATTCTTGAACGTCACTCCCGCCCCGCTGAAATACAGTATCACTCACCATGGCCGGCCTCACTGAATCCCAGCTGGCCTCATTCAAAGAGAATGGCTACCTCGTTATTCCTGACTACCTCACCAAGTCCGAAGTCGACTCCCTCCTCAAAGAGACCAACACCCTCCTCAACGACTTCTCACTAGACACCCACCCACTCACACAATTCACCACCGGCGACGACGACACCGCTGAGCACGTAGGTGATGACTACTTCCTGACATCGGGTGATAAGATTCGCTTCTTCTTCGAGCCAGACGCCTTTACCTCCGAGCCGGATCCACTGACTGGTCGTCCGGCCCTGATCAAACCCAAGCACCTGGCCGTCAACAAGATCGGCCACTCCCTGCACACGCTTTCGCCGCCTTTCAATGCTGTCTCGCTGAATGAGCGCAATGCGGCTGTTGCGCGCTCGCTGGGCTTCATTGATCCGCGCGTCCTCCAGAGTATGGTCATTTGCAAACAGCCCTCTATCGGTGGCGCGGTCCCCTCCCACCGCGACTCGGAGTTCCTGTACACCAACCCGCCCTCGGCTGTTGGGTGGTGGTATGCACTCCAAGACGCGGGACCGGGCAATGCAACACTGGGTATGTGGAAGGGGTCACATAAGGGTCGGAAGGGCGGACATATTACGCGGCGATTTGTGAGGAAGACAGGTGCGTCTGGGACGGAGTTCGTGGAGAACACGGGGCCGGCGTTGCCGAGGGGAATGGAAGAGAAAAAGGTTGAGGCACCTTCTGAGGATGAGCTTGAGATCCTTGACGTTAAGGCTGGGTCTTTGGTTCTGATTCATGGGAATGTGCTGCATAAGAGTGAGAAGAACACTAGTCCCCGGAGTAGGTATGCGTATACCTTCCATGTTATTGAGGGGGCGGATGGGTGGGAGTATGATGAGCGGAATTGGTTGCAGCCGCCTGTGGGTGGGTTTTCGAGATTGTATCAATGATTACTGGGCGATGTTGGATACATTGGGGCATAAACCTGCCCGACATGCGGATTTTACATGCTACGATTGCAATAGACATGTTCTTTGAATGGTCTTTTGTTGCGTAGATGAGAATTTGAATCAGTGATTGGTGGACGACTCACAGCAGATACAGGAATCTGTATCAAGTCATAACCAAATCAACCAATTCCAAGCCAAGGTGATATCCAAAATGTAACCAAGCTCCTTTTACTGCATTTCGCAGCCAGTCTCCTCCTTCTTGGTCTCATGTTTGGCACCTTGAATGCCCACGGTAACGACATCAGAGTTCTCCTGGACTACCTCGGGGTTCGCAGCTTCCTGGGGTCCAGGTGGCGCGCTGCCCTAAACCATGCCGGCGGTTGCAATGAAGGCGGCCCACTGACGAACAGCCTCAGACCGGTCGTTGAGCTTACCGCGGTAGCACTTGTTGTCGACCGGTCGAGTGACGATGTTGATGGTGCAACCAGGCTATACGCAAGTGATTGGTAGGTGATCTTTCAATAGAATGTATGCTTTCAGTTGAAGTTGCTTACTTCCATGTTGATGGCTTCGGCCGCGCCCTTGATCTGGACATCCAAAGCGACGTTCACGGTCGAACCGCCCTGCTCTGAGTAAGCTCTGGGTATTTGATGGTAGCTTGGAAAGCACTCGGCCAATGTTGATGGTAGTAGCGACGCGTTGAGTATCGCCAGAGGTCATGACATTGACGCAAGAACCGGGCTAGTGCGAGTAAGTATGTGCTGCCAATATTATCATCAGAATCATATGAATACTTACGCCAATGTTGATGATTTCGGCCACGGCCTTGGGCTGGGCGGCGATATCAATATCGACGGTGCATCCTGCCTAGAGGAAGTTAGCATCAAGCACCGTAGGATCAAGCAAGAAAACACGTACGCCAATATAAATGACATCGGAGAATGCCGAGACACGCGCGAAGTTTGCCATCTCCATTGGTTTCTGGCCCTGTGGTGCAGTCAGCAAACAGACTCTCAGTGTCCTTGTGTAGCGAAGATAAGTACCACATGATGGTAATACATCGTGGTCTTCCAGTGAGAGAGAAAAACATGAATTAGCATCAGTCCCTTCATAACAAAGCACGATGGATGTTCTCACTCACTTGTTCGGGCTCTGCTTGGCCCCGCCCCTAGAGCGTTTAGAAGGCGAGGCATCCTCGGACGAGCCAGGGATAGCTCGCTTGGCCATAGTGATGTTTTTTGATAGTTATTCCAGATGAAAGACGCGTATGAGATCGAAGGTGGTTGAGAGGTGCTCACAAAACTGCGAAGTGGAAGAAGCAAACCGGTCAACGGTAGTGTGCGCGTGAACTTGAAATCATGGAAAATTCCGACTACTCGCTTAAATTTCCGGGTATCGCCGTTCATTCACTACCTTCACCCTCACAGAGAATTCACCACTGTCTACGTATACATTAATGCCTATTTTCAAGTGAAATAAAGGGTTTGAGATCTCTAGAATTGTGTATAGTTCGGATCTGCGTCATGAAGCTTGGCATCCGTCTTGGCCCACTCTCTGCCGTCCCGCCACCACCGATCCCTCCCACTCGGGATGAGGTAAATTCTGAGAATATTAGGCAATGGAGGAGTACAGTCATCTTATTATTGTCTGCTGCCATGCCATCTACATCAGTGGCCCCGATAGAGGTGCTTCAGAATCTGAATGGTCTGCGTGGACTGAGATATATAAAGCTTCCAGACCTCCTGGCTAATGTATCTTCACAGGTTGATTGAGCCGTTCCAAAAAGGAGAGACACCAACTTTTATCCAGCATGCCAAGGCTGGACTGAAGGTGCTCGCCAATGATCCTCATGGATTGCTGGTGTTCTCAGGGTAAGAACGATGGTTCACACATACGCCGGTCACAAGCTCAGTCTCCGTACAGAGGCCCGACCAAGAAGCCACGAACTAATTTAAGTGAAGGAGTTTCCTACCTTGTGAGCTACTGATACTGACCAGTCAATGTCCGGAAAGCTGGAAAGCTGATTCAACGCAATAGAACCTATGCAAAGACAACGACTATTTCCAGGATCCTTCTTGTCCATCAAGAATTGACCCTTCGAGAATCATTGCAGAACCGCATGCGACAGACTCCTACCAGAATGTTCTCTTCTCACTGCTCCAGTTCCGCCTTTATACAGGTGTCTACCCACAACGAGTTACCGTTGTGACACATGAGTTCAAAAGAGCACGATTCATGGAATGCCACTTCCCTGCTGTGGGCCTCCTTCCTTGCACCAGTGGCGAGCAGACAACGCAAGTCCACAATGTTGCTGTCATTGGGATCAACCCCCCAGAAGAGGTCACTCCCTTGGACAGCTTGATACGAGGGGAGGAGATGAGGGGCATTGGGCTTTGGAGGACAGATCTATATGGCGTTAGGGAAAAATTGGGTGGCAAGCGGCGCAAGCGTGGATGGGAGTCTGGTATGGAAGAGATCGTTGTTGGCAACCAAGGCCTGGAAGAGGCAGTCAAGCATTTGGTCTGTTGGGATGGGGGAGCTGGCAACGAGTGGTTCCCAAGGTTAAGCGAACTGCCATGGTGCTACAAGAATACATAAACACGGTCATAATGAACACAAAGATATATTTATCAGGCGAATGTTTATTAAGTATCGATTGAAAGCCTCCGTAACGCCAATGCAAAGCATTCCTCATGTCTGATCATAAGATAGCAACCACTGCTCAATCCGCAAGCCGGTAGCTGACGAGCGTGCCCACCCGGTGGTTGTTGGTGCTGAAGCTGCGCAGCTGGACCTTCTCTGCGTTCTTGATCTCCTTGGCATCACTGTCACCCCATTCCACGGGCACTTCGGAATCGGCATCGGCGTAGACGAGCACGTTGAATGTGCAATCTCCGTCCAGAACGGGGAGGAAAGTGACTGAAGCGGTGATCTGGCGGAAGATTGCTTGGATTTCCTCTTGGATCTCCTTCTCGGACTTCTCAACTGGCTCGGTTGCTTGGGACTCGGCGTCGCTGTCGATTCAAGAGTAGATCGTTAGCTGAATGATGCACTGGCATATCGCGTGACAAAACTTACCCGGGAGCAGCATTTTCTTTGTCGCCAGTCTTGCTCGAGCTCTTACTCTTTGAGGATTTGCCGAAAATCTCGACCTGTACAACAATTGTATTAGCAATTGGACTGAGCAGATAGAGCATTCCCAACATACGTCGAATTGCCATCGCTCGACATGCTCGCCGGTCTCCTTGTCTGTGATGACGACCACGAGCTTCGAGATCTTTCCACTAACCATCCACTTGTTCAATTGTGACATGATCTTCTTGATGTAGGCTTTCACTTGATCGTCCGCGGATACTGACATGGATCGTTAGGAGGGACCGACAGCGGCGAACGGAGAGCGTGGGGGTCACAAGAACGAACCGAGCATGTTGAGGCCATATTTCTTAACTCTATCATCAATCAGCTTGCTGCATACCGCTGGCTAGGTATGGATACAGGACTCACGTTGTGAAATCTTCGGGAGGGTAGACGCCGCGCTGGAACCTAAATTCGCGATGAACTTCTGGTAGTCATTGAGCTCTGCCATGCGACTCACAGGATAGAATTGATCGAGTATTCGAACTGTACCATGTCAGTCCGACAGAGCTCTAAGCGCGGGGAGAAAGGGGACACACGAATTCAGACACAAGCTTGGCCGATCCTGCGATGTTTTGAGCTTGGGGTTTCCGTGGATGAGATTGAGCTGCGACCAACCTTTGATGGACAGCTTGTGCACCTTGGACTTGTCTTTTGTTTCCGGCATAATGGCGTTGCTCCAGGATTGTGTTGTGGAAGTGTGCGAGGTTTGTTTATGGTGATAGTCGCCGCAGCGATCAATCGGAGTCACCGCCCGCAAGCCCGTTTTTTTCTCCGCAACGTCCTCGGCCGGACAAGCGTCGCAAGCTCAAGACACCACTCTCGGATTACACTCGTTGACGGCGAAGCACTCAAGCGGATCTCCCAATTCGATGCCACTGTGGGAATCCCGATGCGAGGATGTCTGCAGTTAGCCCGATGGCTGAGCGCGGCGCCGAAATGTCCGGCTGCGAGCCTCCAGTCGTCGGCTGGCTTCACGTCCAAATATAATACTATACGTTCATTCACAAGCTCCGCAGTCTGGAGCGCCTCCCGATCGAAAGTGTCTAGCGCCCCAGACACCGAGCTCGAACAGCGAATCGCGGCCATTCCCATCGACCGATACCGCAATTTCTGCATCGTTGCGCACGTTGACCATGGCAAGAGCACACTGTCTGATCGGCTCCTTGAGCTCACCGGGACCATCAAGCCTGGCATGAACAAGCAGGTGCTGGATAAGCTTGATGTTGAGCGGGAACGAGGAATTACCGTCAAGGCGCAGACGTGTACGATGATCTACAACCACAAGGGCGAGGACTACCTATTGCATTTGGTTGATACCCCAGGGCACGTCGATTTTCGCGCAGAAGTGTCGCGCAGCTATGCCAGCTGTGGAGGGGCTTTGCTCTTGGTCGATGCTAGCCAGGGTGTTCAAGCGCAGACAGTCGCCAATTTCTACCTGGCCTTCTCGCAGGGCCTCGAACTAATTCCAGTCATCAATAAGGTGGACTTGCCCTCGGCTGATCCAGAGCGGGCTCTGGAACAAATGAGAACTTCCTTTGAGCTCGATACTCAAAATCCGGTGATGGTTTCTGCCAAAACTGGTCTCAATGTTCAAGAGATTCTGCCGACGGTCGTCGAGAGGATTCCAGCGTACGTAAACACTTTGTGATAAAGTCTCATTCGAGTTGTGGCTAATTGTTTTGACAGTCCTGTTGGTGACACACAGAAACCGCTGCGAATGTTGCTTGTCGACTCTTGGTACGACTCGTATAAAGGTGTGATCCTTCTGGTGCGCGTTTTCGACGGCGAGGTGCGTGCAGGCCAGCAGCTCGTCTCTTTTGCAACCGGGCTCAAGTACTATGTGGGGGAAGTCGGCATTATGCATCCCCTTGAGACACCGCAGACCGTGCTCAGGGCGGGTCAGGTCGGATATATTTATTTCAATCCCGGCATGAAGCGAAGTAAAGAGGCCAAAATTGGAGATACTTTCACCCGGGTTGGATCAGAGAAAGCAGTTGAACCCCTACCCGGCTTTGAGGAGCCCAAGTCCATGGTCTTTGTGGCGGTGTATCCTGTCAACGCTGATCACTTTGAGCACCTGGAAGACAGTATCAATCAACTG
Organism: Penicillium parvum; assembly: GCA_030035635.1. Taxonomy (NCBI): domain Eukaryota; kingdom Fungi; phylum Ascomycota; class Eurotiomycetes; order Eurotiales; family Aspergillaceae; genus Penicillium; species Penicillium parvum. The sequence continues at coordinate 1,884,070 of JAPJNL010000006.1, forward strand.
ATCCTGAACGACCGAAGCATCACTGTCCAGAAAGAGTCATCCGAGGCTCTAGGGGCTGGTTTCCGAATGGGCTTCCTGGGAACACTGCATTGCTCTGTTTTCGAAGATCGCCTGAAGCAGGAGCACGGTGCCAGTATCATCATTACGCCTCCTTCAGTTCCAGTCAAGATCATCTGGAAAGATGGCACCGAAGACATTATCACAAACCCGGCCAAGTTCCCCGACAACGATAGCGTGCGATTGAAAGTTGCCGAGGTCCAAGAACCCTACGTGCTGGCCACATTGACCCTCCCTGATGAGTATTTGGGCAAAGTCATCGAGCTATGCGAGTCCAACCGAGGTGAACAGCAGAGCATTGAGTACTTCACCTCGAGCCAGGTCATCCTCAAGTATCAGCTACCCCTGGCCCACTTGGTTGATGATTTCTTCGGCAAGCTCAAAGGGTCCACCAAGGGCTATGCTAGTCTTGACTACGAAGAGTCGGCCTGGCGCACAGGCAACATTGTCAAACTGCAGCTTCTGGTGAACAAAGTTCCTGTGGATGCTGTATCCCGGATCATGCACATGAGCCAGGTCAACCGGCAGGGCAGACTGTGGGTGACCAAATTCAAGGAGCATGTTGATCGGCAGCTCTTTGAGATTATTATTCAAGCCGCCGTGGGCAACAAGATCATTGCTCGTGAAACGATCAAGCCATATCGCAAAGACGTTCTGGCTAAGCTTCATGCTAGTGATGTCAGTCGACGCCGGAAGCTGTTGGAGAAGCAGAAAGAAGGCCGCAAGAAGCTTCGGGCTGTTGGAAACGTGGTCATTGAACATGAGGCATTCCAGAAATTTTTGGCCAAATAAATCTGTACAATAGAATTTTTACGACATGTACAATATCAAAATACCCAGTCACTTTCCACGTTTGTCTTGTTATCAACTCAAGCTACCAGGCAATGGGTCAGAGGTAACTAGCGGGCGGTGAAAGCTTCGCCGGCAGAAAAAAAGTTCGTGGCGGACCCCGCCGTCTGTTCTTCATCTCTTTCTCGTCACATCTCGATTGGCTCCCACATCGCTTTTGATCCAGGCGTTTCTGGCCTCCTATCTCTCGCTGGAAGGCTTTAAATACCATTTCGAGGCCTAATCGATCACCGAGTTCGAAGTTGCGTTGGTCGGCGGCTGACATCCGCCCGAGCCGATCGAGTCATTTGAGTCACCCTGCCATGTTCTACCTTTGACAACGGCGCGATGCAGCCTCCCGAAGGTGCTCAGATTGATCTGGGCAAGGCCCAGGTCATTGACCGTGCTCCGAAAGTTATCAAGGAACTCAAGTTTGGTGTCCTGTATGCAGTCCCCTCACTTTTGCCCAAGGTCGGAGCTGGAATGCGCCAGGCGAGATTGAAGCATTCGCTAATCATTTTGGCGCCTCCAGGACGAATGACGATATTGTCGGCCAAGCTGTGGTGGAAGTCTCTGACAGAAAGTTTTTCGACCTCGAACATGACCGCTCGGTGGTTCCGCATGGCCCTCTCGATGCGCGCATGGGTATCTCCAACAAGACTTCGGTGTGCAAAACCTGTGGACTCTATCTCAAGGAATGCAATGGTCACTTTGGTCATGTACGATTGATCCTGCCGGCTTTCCATGTCGGCTACTTCAAGCGCGTGATCGGGATTCTCCAGGAAATTTGCAAAGAATGCTCGCGCATCCTCCTCCCAGAATCCGAACGGCGGACGTTCCTGCGAGAGATGCGACGCCCGGGACTGGACAACTTGCGACGAATGCAGATTGCGAAACGCATCAACGAGCGCTGCCGAAAGACAAGAGAATGCGAAAATTGCCATGCGATCAACGGTGTAGTGAAGAAAGCTGGGACGAGCTCACTGAAGATCACCCACGACAAGTTCCGCGCGTTCAACTCTTCAACATCAGCCAAGAAGATCCCTCCGCTCAGTAAACAAGTTTTCGATGACTCTTTTACCGAGGCGAGGAATTCAAACAACGAGGTTGAGAAGCACTACAAGAAAGCGCAGGATGACTTGAATGCTCTTCGTGTCCTCAAGCTCTTCAAGAAGATCTCGAACAGTGACTGTGAACTCCTTGGCCTGGATCCAAACGAGGCACGCCCGGAGATGTTCCTCTGGCAATTCATTCCGGCTCCTCCAGTCTGCATTCGGCCGTCCGTGGGCCAAGAGGGAGCGTCGACGGAAGATGATTTAACCGCGAAGCTGGGTGATATTGTACAGAGCAACATCAATCTGAAGAACGCTCTGTTGAAGGGTGCGCCGGTCCAGACGATCATGGAGTGCTGGGACTACATGCAGCTGCAAATTGCAGTCTACATCAACAGCGATGTCCCAGGTCTGAACAAGGCAGATCTCGGAAAGCCTATTCGGGGTTTCGTACAGCGACTTAAGGGCAAACAAGGTCGATTCCGTGGTAACTTGTCCGGCAAACGTGTCGACTTCTCTGGCCGTACGGTTATCTCACCGGACCCGAATCTGAGGGTGGACGAAGTTGCGGTGCCGGAGCTGGTCGCCAAAAACATGACCTATCCCGAGCTTGTTACTCGGTATAATAAGGAGAAACTGCGGGAACGGGTGCGAAACGGCAGCAAGAAATGGCCTGGAGCAAACTACCTCGTCAAGAAGGGCTCCACCTTCAGGACGATGCTGAAGTACGGTAACCTCAAGCATATCGCCAACGAACTGCAAGAAGGTGATCTGGTCGAACGTCATATTGAGGACGGTGATATTGTACTCTTCAACCGACAGCCCTCCCTCCACAAACTCAGTATCCTTTCCCATTTCGCCAAAGTCCGGCCTCATCGAACATTCCGATTGAACGAGTGTGTTTGCAACCCGTACAATGCAGACTTCGACGGAGACGAGATGAACTTGCACGTACCACAAACCGAAGAAGCGCGAGCGGAAGCAATGGAGTTGATGGGCGTGAAGAACAACTTGGCTACACCCAAGAACGGCGAGCCTATCATTTCTGCCATTCAGGATTTTATCAGTGCTGCCTTCCTGCTGAGCAGCAAGGACAACTTCTATGACCGTCGCTCATTCACCCAGATCTGTCTCTACATGCTGGGTCCTGAAACCCGGTTTGACCTGCCTCCTCCATCGGTTCTGAAGCCGCAGATGCTGTGGACGGGCAAGCAAGTCTTCAATGTCTTGATGCATCCCAACAAAGATGACCCTGTGTTGGTGAATCTTGATGCTGCCTGCCGTCAGTTCAAGCAGCCCAAAGATGGCCGGCCAAAAGACCTTGACCCGAACGATGCCTGGCTTGTCATCCGCAATTCAGAGGTCATGTGCGGTGTCATGGACAAGTCAACTATTGGTTCAGGAAAGAAGGATAATGTGTTCTACATTATGCTTCGTGATTATGGGCCCGCAGCAGCAGCCGAGGGTATGAATCGTCTGTCAAAGCTATCCGCCCGATGGTTCACCAACATGGGTTTTTCGATCGGTATCACGGATGTGTATCCCAGTGAAAGGCTGATTCAGTCGAAGAATGACCTGGTTGAGAGCGCTTACGCAGCTTGTGACGAAGTCATTGCGAAGTATAAGGCCGGAACATTGGAGAAGTATCCTGGTTGCGACGAACTGCAGACCATGGAAAATCAGCTGTCCGGTATTCTCAGTAAGGTCCGTCAGCAGGCCGGTGACGAGTGTATTGCGCAGCTCAGCAAATACAACTCTCCTCTCATCATGGCCACGTCCGGATCCAAGGGTTCCAGCATCAACGTGTCTCAGATGGTTGCACTTGTCGGTCAGCAGATTATCGGTGGCCAGCGTGTGCAGGATGGCTTCCAGGACCGTACCTTGCCTCACTTCCCGAAGAATGCCCGCCAGCCTCCTTCGAAGGGTTTCGTTCGGAACAGTTTCTTCTCCGGCCTTGAGCCCACCGAGTTCATCTTCCACGCTATGTCTGGTCGTGAAGGTCTGGTCGATACCGCCGTCAAGACCGCCGAAACTGGTTACATGTCTCGTCGACTGATGAAGTCGCTTGAAGATCTTTCAACCAGGTACGATGACACTGTGCGAAATTCTTCCTCTGCCATTGTGCAGTTCCAGTATGGTGATGACAAACTGGACCCCGTGGACATGGAAGGCAAAGCCAAGCCTGTTCACTTCGATCGAACCTTCATCCACTCTGAGTCTACAACATATAACAATGACGAGCCGAGTTTGCTTCCAGCCGAGATCATGAATGTTTGCCAGGAGATGCTGGGCAAGGAGCGCGCCAAGCTGGCCCGTAAGGATCTGCTGGGCCACGAGTTGGGCTATATGGATCGCAGTGATCACGGCATCGACCAGTTTGAGAGTGCCCGTGACTTCCTGGACTCCATCGAGCAATACGTCATGACCAAGGCTGAGAAGTTGAGCTCCCGTGGTGGCGACATTGATCCGTCCGACGAGAGAAGCCGGAAGGGACTTGATCACACCGGCAAGCTGACAGAGACCACTTTGAGGGCCTTTATCACTGCCTGTTTGATGAAGTACAAGAAGGCACAGGTCGAGCCAGGCCATGCTGTGGGCGCTGTCGGTGCCCAGTCTATCGGTGAGCCCGGTACGCAGATGACACTGAAGACTTTCCACTTTGCTGGTGTCGCTGGTATGAGTATCACACAAGGTGTGCCTCGTATCAAGGAAATTATCAACGCTTCAAAGGAGATCAGTACGCCTGTCGTGGCATGCGATCTGGTCACCAAGGACAGCATTATTGCCGCACGTATTGTGAAGGGGCGAATTGAGAAGACGTATCTACGCGATATCATGCACTCGATCACCGAATCCTGGTCCGGCAGCGAGGCCTCCGTCAAAGTGCGGATCAATCTGAAGACGATTGACGACTTGCAGCTTGAGCTCAATATGCCCAAGATCCTCGCAGCGATCAAGAACCACAAGCGGTTCAAGGCCGATGACCTCAAGTTCCGGCTTGGGAGTCGCTCTATCAAGATTGTCATTGACCTGGACCCAGCCAGCAAGGCCGGCTTGTCAAAGACAGAGATTGCGGCGACCAGTCTTGACCCGTTCCTGCGCCTCAAGCACTTGAAGCGTCTGTTGCCCAACATCCAGATCCTTGGACACCCGCACGCCAACCGTGCCATCATTCGAACGGATGAGACATCAACAACCAACACCCTACTGGTGGAAGGCTACGGTCTTAGAGAATGCATGACGACCATGGGCGTGGACGGTCTCCATACCACAACCAACAACGTCATGGAAGCACGCGAGGTCCTCGGTATCGAGGCTGCGCGAAGCACCATCATCACCGAAATCAGTGAAGTCATGAAGGACATGGACATCGATCCGCGACACATGCAGCTCCTGGCTGATGTGATGACCTACAAGGGCGAGGTGCTGGGCATCACTCGATTCGGTCTGGCCAAGATGCGTGACTCTGTTCTCCAGCTTGCATCGTTCGAGAAGACAGCAGACCACCTCTTCGACGCTGGTGGCGCGGGCCGCACCGATCTGATTGAGGGTGTCTCGGAGTGTATTATTATGGGCAAGACGGTGGGCCTGGGAACGGGTGCGATGGAAGTTGTGCGCAAGTTGAATTTCTACGAGGGTCAGATCGGCCCGCGCAAGACTACCTTTGAGGATGCTTGGACAGAGCTGTGCGAGGCACCTGTGGCTAAGAGAGGCAAGAGACGGGTTCGGTGATGATGCGGCAAAACTCGAGTTTCATGTGTCCCTTCTCATCTGCATTTCCCCAGGCGTTGATTCTCTTATTTATCGGTCTCGGGCTTCTGCACGACTTTGTACATCTACATTCATCCCACTGGACCTTCATGGCGACTGTTTGTGCACGTTAGCGATAGTGACGATTGAATAGACGAGTGATGTCTCTTCAAACTGCCCCTTGCTCCTTCATTAAAGTATCCAAAATATCGTAAAACATCACTTCATATAGACATCCACCACGTAAACTCATCACATCCAACTTATAAATCATAGATCCTGCCGTACCCCCGCCAACCGACACGTCCCCTGATACATCCTCTCCAACGTCGACCGCATAATCTCCAGATCAATCGACTCCCTCCCCCAATACCCAAGCGTCCGAATCGACAACCGGATCAACGCAGACCAATTCCGCGGCGGCCGCAACCGCCACCCACCCGGCGTCCGCGCGCTCTGCACCTCACTCAACACCGCCGCGATGATCTGGATCGCCGCGCCAAACGTCGCCCGCATACAGTTCCAGATCCACTCGTGGCGGAAGTGGTACCACAGGTTTGGGATCAGTTCGGCGCACTGGTCCAGTGCTTTTTGCGCAGTTTCGAAGATCTCGCGGAGGATTTGACTGTTGCTTTGGATGTAGCTTGGGAGGGAGCGGTAGTGCACTGCTAGGTAGAAGACGGGGCGGTAGATCTTTTCAAGGCTGAAGTGGTAGCGGCCGCTCATGAGGAATTCGATGTCTTGGTTTATGGGGGATGGAGAGGGGAGGCCGTCGCGCGACATTTGGTACCTGGTTTCATTTATGAGTAAGAAATCTTTCAATGGGCAATGTGGATTGGATGGTGGGGGATTTACCATGATGACAAGACCTTTTCGGCCTCGCTTGTTCTCTCGACGATGCCGTTCACGTTGGCGACCCATGCCTGCTCGCCACAGCGCCACATATCCTCCAGCATGTCATTGACTGTTCGGCGGTTGCAGATGGCTGCGATGTAGAACCTCCAGCCTTTCTCCTCGTCTGTGCCGCTGAGTTCGGGTAGTGGTTTGAATCTATCGGCGTCGTCGTCCATGCGGTCTGATGGCGAAGCTGATGTAGCTTTGGGGTATTTTGGGAAGGGGTCTGCGTATCCAAGGCTTTCGAGCCCCGTGCTCCACAGAGGGAGCTCACTCTGTATCTCACTGGGTTTAGTTAGCGACAGCTCTCCAAAGAGACATGATTTGAAGCTTACTGCTCTGCTTGGATGCATGACCAATATAGACGTGACTCGAGGTTGTGGTAGTTGACATCCGCCGTCCACTGCTCTCTACACAGAGACCGCAGTCGAACCTCTAATCTGCACGAGGCCTGCTGGAAGCAGAACCATGCCTGCAGAGGACGCATAGCATGTCTGTGATAGAATCCCGCAAGAAGGAAACACTGTATATCCGTTGGAGACGTGTGCAACGAGCCAAGTCTCTGCTTGGCAGCATGGAAATAAGCTTCGGCGACTTCGATACTAGCATCGGAGACAGGTGGAGGCTGAATGCGATCCAGATCCTCGGGAACCTCGCCGAGTGGCACAAATGTGGATGTGCAACAGGCTAAGGCGCATGCTAGGAGCTACTAGCCTCGTTAGTTTGAACTTGTCGCGACTTATGTCGGACACGTTGCTACGTACCACTTGACACGATGGTCCGTCCCACCCTAGTCCTTGCACCGTTATCTCGCGCGCATATCGCTCTAATTTCTCCACATCCAGGACAGGGTTTCGGCGATGCACCAGACGGACGTATTTTCGGCACAGATTTTGGATTTCATCGAAAGAACCGATGCCCACTTGTCGAGGCGGTGGTATCCCAGACGCGGGTTGGTTGTCCAGCGAGTCGAGCAGAAAGGATCGGATATGCTTCTCTGCATCGGTTATGACTTTCTTGTAGATGGGCCAGCGGAGCATGTACTCGGGCGAGTTAGCCGCATACAAGGTGAGTGGATCATGGTCGTACACTCGATCCTCGACACCAGCACTGCTTCCGCTCAAGTTGAGATGGCTCCCGGAGACTGGATCGGTGAGGGGACTCGAGTGCTGCACGGTCATCTCAGAGAACGAGCCTTTGAGCGAGAGGGTCGAAGAAATCGTTGAAGCCCCATCTTTGAGGTCCTCGAGCATCGACGTAATATGGGACAACCGCTGGAGGATCTCGGTGTTGGCCGTTTCGAGATTAGGTCTTGAGAAAGCTGCATTTAGCAACGGCACTGTCACACTCCAAAATCCCAAGACTCAACGCCACCACTTACACGCTCGGACGGGGAGATGTCTCGGGATAGATGCACTCCATCCCTTGCAGAGCACAGTAACTACAGACCGGCCTTGTATTGTCGCAGCGGGTTTTCCGCAGGCGACACGTTTGACAGGCTGTCGGGGCACGAGTCCGACTCTCGCGCCTCTTTGCGAATCTCGACTCGGCAAACTCCATCATCGCTATGTGGTGCAATTACCCTTTGAGGAAGCGCTCGATGCTTGACCGGGGAGCATCGGGGAGATAGCGGGGGAAGATGAAGGGTCTCAAGTGCAGCCCATGGAGGTATGGACGTACTTAGAGGGATTCGTTGCCTTTGCAAAGAGCGTCAACTATGCCGAGACTGGAAACAAAGAAAGATGGTGATATACCGAACTGTTCGTGTCGGAGGGACCGAATGGCTGTGGCGTGGCCGGATGAGGCTAGAGACGTACTTTGGAACAAAAGAAACTCGGGGGCGAACTCGTGGATCTCAGACTCCAGCGGATCGTGATTGGTATAGATGTCCTCGCTCGATCGTGCTAGTCGAGGTCTCTGGCGAACTTCCTCCCCGAACGGCGGGGAAGGACTGAGAGGAGTGCCGGTCTCCTTCCTGATTCACAATCCTCGTCTCTCGTGACCAATCGACTGGTGTTTGTCCCTTTTGGGCCAACTGCAGCGCTTCGCTTCAAGAGCTGCACGAATGGGGGGTGATGGCACGCTGCATCTGGACTCTTCGGCGCAGAACCTGGCCAGTGGGTTGCTTGCTAGTCATCCGGAGTGGTGGTCGGGGTCCGGGATGGGCAAGAAGCAAAGCGGAAAGAGAGAGCTGAGGCTCAATATTAGACGTACTCTGGCTAGTATCTACGCATAGTGCGCATCTTAGAAATTGATGGTTGGTTTCTGCGGAATCCTCACCTTTCTTTGTCTGCCGCTCTCTCTACTCATCCTATACAAAATAGGATGTCTATGACGCACTGAATGTCTACATCTCACAATTCTTCATGGGTGTGCTCGGTATCAAAATCTTGATCGTAGTTGATATGTTAATGTACATTCCGATCCCCATCCCACTCAGCATGATATCCATACCCTCCAGTATCCGATGCTTCAATGCGCCCACAAAAGAATTCAAAGCAGAATGAAAGAGAAATCAGAAGAGGAAGGATGCAGATAATGCACAAACGAAGAAATGAGACATAACGCCCTCGCCCTCGCCCTCGCCCTCGGGCGATGATGCAAATCATGATCATGCCTCGCGGAATCAAACCAACGCAGAGTATCACCAGCAAAGGCCCATCCCGGCGTACCGTCTTGCACATTCTCGATAAAACGTCGTAAGACAGTCGGGAAGGTCTTCGTAGTTTGTGCTAAATCATAGGCGAATGGGTATGAATGAAAAAGTAATCCGAATAAACAAATGAACGGGAAAGAAAAGAACCCCCAGTAATGCGTTGTGGGTGAGGACTGGCGTATGAAGATGGATTTAGGTGGTGTCATGGCGGTATGTGCAGTTATCCCCTTTTATGCACCGACCCTCGGCCCAGAACCTGCAAGGAACCACCTGGTACTTGTACGGTTTCGGACCATTTGCCTTTGTCCGCTTCGAGCGGACGAACTGCTCCTCGGGTGGGCGGTCTTCACGCGTTCGCTTGCGCTCGGGATCTTCGTTGGCGTCGTAGCCCTGCTGAAGTCCAGACTGTTGGTTCTGTCCGGCCACCTGGGAAAACATGGCACCCAGGTTGGGCGCCATATTCGGTTGTGCTTGTTGAGGCTGGGAGAGGGCAGGATTCTGGAGTTGCTTCATCATGTTCAGAATCTGCGAGAAGTCGATGCTCCCTCCGCCCGCAGCTGGAGGTGCCGGTTGGGCAGCTGGCATCTGTGCAGGTTGTGGCACCGGGGCCTGCGACTGCTGTCGGAACATGTTGATTGTCCGTTCGAGATCAGACATGGGAGCCTGTGCAGGTTGCGGCGGAGGAGTGGCCTGCTGCTGGGGCTGGCCTGTCTGTATGATCTTCAGCAAGTTTGAGATATCGAAATTACCACCCGAGGTATTGGAAGATTGTGGAGCAGCGCCGGCTGTCGCCATTGCTGCGGAGGCGGAAGGAGTAGAGTTGGCGTAGGCAAAGTAACGGTCTGAACGAGCCTGTGTCATGTAGTCAGTAACAAGCTCTGTCTCAGGGACATATGAGAGACATACCTTAATGTGGTCGGGCAACTCGCCAAAGGGGACCGCGTCAGGGACCGTTTCCTCCGAGTCCGAGGCCGGGGGCTCTTTGGGCGATGCCGGAACATCGGCAGGTGAAGTATAGAATACCATAAGGGTCGTGGACTCGCGATGTTCTTGTGCTGCCTTCTCCGGACTATCAGGCTGCTGGTTGCCACCACGCTTGATGTAATTTGCGCTCTTCTGTTCTTCGGACTCGATGATGATTTCTGCGTCGGTCAGCCTGTGTTCATGCCGATGGGATGCTGGTACTCACCGGAAAGACCAACATAATCATGTAAGTTGGTCTCTCGAAGACCACCGAGATCATCCTCCTCCAGATCCTCCAAGTCTTTTTGCAGTTTCAAGACACTCCCCTCTCCCTTAACATCTTTGATGCCTTTCCGAGATCCGTCACCGGGGCCAAGCTCCTCATCGGGGTCGTGCGTAAATAGTCGAACCTGCGTAAGGGAGTCGTCAGGCTTCCATCTGACACGCAGTTTAGATCGCTCCTCCTTCCGCAATCGCTTTTTGCGTTCTTCCTCCGTCTCAGGGGGCTTGTCTTCAGCCGGTTTGGAAACTTCGGTCTCCTTTGGTTTATTTAGATCGGCCATAAGATCACCAAAGGAGAACGCAGGCTTCGGGGGCGGGGCGGCCGGCTTTTCCTTCTTCTCCGCCGGGGGTCTATGATAGAAGTCAGTATGTCTTTGGTCGCCACCTCACGCTGAGATACATACGCAGATTTCGAGGCAGCTGCCGCTGCGGCTCTCTCCGCATTAGTCGTCCCGGGTCGTTTCGACGCAGAACTGAGAGCACCAAAGAGGCTGGTCGGCTTAGGTGCCACGATACTCTGTTTGGGACGAGGGGCTGCTGGGGTCGCAGGTTTGCCATTTTGTGAGCTGGGTTTCGCTGAACCGTTTGTGGTCGTGCTGGGCTTGCTCGCGTCCTTCGGGTTGGACGTGACTACCATCCTCTTCGTCGGAGGTGGTGCGTTGTTCTCCCCTTCGCGAGGACGTTTTGAACCGGTGACCTCCGCCGCCGGGGAGTTACTCGCAGGACCCTTGCTCGGAGAGTCTTCTTTGCCAGATTTTCCATTACTTTGCTTGCGCTTGGTAGAAGCTGAAGCATTATCTTGAATGGTCTGCGCAAGGTCTTTCACAACCTGTCCACCCTTCTTGACAAACTTGGGCAGAACTTTGGCAAGATTCGTCTTTTGGAGCAATTCCTCATCTACGGTGACAAAGCGAGCCAACAGCTGGGAAAGCTGTTAGTGAGTACAAATACGTCAGAAGCAACACTGCTTACCTTCAAAAGGTTTATGGTCAAAGACCCTTCGAAGTCTGTGGCTTGGAATCGGTCCGCCAAAAAGGAAAAGCAAACGGAGAGTGTCATTGGATGTTCACCAAGCCTGTTGGAGATTGTTAGTTGATTGATTTCAAAGAGCGATGTCAGACGGGTTGAAGGCCATCTGAAGCAACCTGACGATGCGAGCAGGCGGCTGTAAGAGACCTTCAGGGTTTTGGTGACAGCTTGCTCGAGCGAGTCACACAATCCCGTAGGTTCGGATCCCTTTAGCCTTCTTCGGGACTTGCAGTCTTCATTTGTCTTGAGGCAATCACGATTGAATGTATTCGCCCAAAACATCAGAGAAAGCCCTTATGCCACGCTTCATCACTTGAGGATTTTCAGTGTTTACGGAGGTGACGCTCTCGATTGCTTCAGACTTCTATGGCCATGGCAACCATGTTCTGAAACGAAACGCGAAAACCAGAAATTCGATGGGGGAGGTGCATACTTCTCGATGATCGTGGGATGGCCCAAATTTAGAGTTGCCAGCACCATCCTATCCAGAGTGCGTCGTTGCAGAGCCACTTGCTCTTTCAACTGTGCTGCTTTATCGTTGTCTCCTTGGTTCTCTGCCGCTTTCATTGCCTGCACTTGGTCTCTCCAAGTGTCTCGGACTGCTTTGATGACGTCCTTGAAGGCAACAAGCGCACCCTTGATTTTATCCGCAGAGGGCCACTTGTTACGGGGAGACCATACCGCTTGAATGGTGTCATACTCCGCCGCTGCGATCGGCTCCTTAGGCCGTGTTAGTGGGAGAGGGGAGGCCTCGTCAGGCGCCTCAATCTCCAGTTCGGAATCATCAGAGTTGTCACTTCCAGGCCGGGCCTTGGTCTGCTTTTGCGCTTTGGGGCCAGTCTTCTTCGCCAGAGAAACCTTCTTGCCAACTAACTCCTTCGGTACCGGTATGACAACTTGGGGCTGGGGAAGCCCGGTGATAGCTGAAGAATCTGTCCTAAGATTAGTAAAGGCGACGTTCCTAATGATCATCGAGTACATACTAGTTGACGCCCCTGGAGTATTTCCGGAGGTAACTTGAGGGCGCGCTGAAAAAGAATTCTCAAAATAATTGAAATTCCGCCCATCTGCCGCCTGAGGTTCAGGAGGGGCCCCATACAGCAGATTGGGCTGAACAGTTGGTGGTTGGACAGGCTGGCCAGCAGGGTTGAGGAATTGCGGATTGATCGTTTGGTAGTGAGAGGTTCCGTTTTGGGCTTCGGGAAAATCGTTGGTGAGGTCAATCGTGTTACTGGGCAAGAGCTCCTGTGAATATCCCGGGCGGACGGAAAATTGGGACATTGAGGATTGTGGCCCAGCAGGTGTGAAAGTGGCCGCCTGTTGATTTTGCCGATTCGAATGTCCTGGGAATGGATCTTGCGCTTGTAGATGTGGTTGTTGGAAATAATTAGGTTGAAAGGAGTAACCTGGGAAGGCGGAGCTCTCAGACGGGTTGAGGGAGCGCGGTTCAAAGGACACCTGGCCCTGCTGAAAGGGGGGAGCTTGGTGCTGAGCCTGATATTGGGACGGCACTGGGTACCCTCGTGCAGGCTGCTGCAAAGGATTTGCCTGCCATGACTGGGGTATTGAAGAGTAGATGCCATGGTTTGGCGCGGGTTGAGGTGCAGGTTGACTCTGCTGCTGTGGGTGTTGCTGGTGCTGTTGTTGCTGCTGGAAGATCGGATGGTTCCAGTCAATGCCCATCGGAGTTGGTTGTGAGGCAGGATCTTGTTGCTGCGATACCTGCGATTGATGTTGTGGATCGGAGTACATAGCATCCAGACTATTCCAATACTCTGCCGGCATTGACCCCTGGACTGCAGCACCGGGCATCCCTTGTACAAGATTGCGACCTGGTGACTGCTCCATGATATCTCCAACCGACCAACCCTTCAACCCAAGCACACTCAGACAACAAACGATGTGAGAGCTCAATTATTCTACTTTGGCTGCGTCACGTGCATGCGTCACGTGCGTGGCTGCAGTTGTTGTGATCGCTTTGTTTGTTGACACCGCCTGCTGTTTTGGGATCGGAGTGAGGTAAACGAGCGAGGTAGAAAGGCGGTGAGGACGATGATTGGTCGAAAAGTGCCGTGGGACGACAAATCCTGAAGAGAACTGAAGAAACACTCAGATAAGAAACGCAATCCAGTAGTGACGTTTGGGTTGTACAGCTAGAATGGAGTGACGAGACTGTTGAGGGAGGATGGATAACATCCGTACCTGAAGGGGAAGGAGAAAGGCTCACGTTGACCTCCGTGCAAGTCTGAATTTAGGCTGGTGATGTGTAGCCTCAGGCATCAACCCCCAGACCGAGTGACGCGAGTGACGGTTGGCGTCGTCCCTGATCTTGCACCTTAATCTGACGGATCCTGCAGCTGCAAATACATCCGTAGAGCAATATTTGAAGAGTATTCTTGAGGGATACCCGAGGTATGTCCCAGGGTCCCAGCTGGCTTTGTGCTCAGCGAGTATTTGTATTTGTCCCAGACTCCTTTGCTTCAAGTGTCCCCTGCAGAGCTTTTCGCTCCGTCCTCTGCACTTAAGCTTGCCTCAGTCTTGGCTTGAAGAGGAAAGAAAAAGCTCCTACGTGAAGAGCCACTCTAGCATCACAGCCATTCGCTTTACGAAGAAGGAAGGGGGAATGGGGAAATGGGGAGAGTTGGTGGGAAGTGGGTGAAGAGAGAAGTTAAAGGTGGAAGGAGGTCAGAAGCTGCAGGGCAGGGCGTTGGCCAAAGGTAACCTCATAACAGGTAATTTAGTAATTTTGCCGAAAGATGGACCGATAAATGACAGTACTGTAGTAATTCTATTTCAGGAGAAGCTGGGATTTCCATGTGATCTACATTGTTTGCACCTTTTGCACTCATTATGTCAGCGGGTCGTTGTTGCGGCCAGAGTGGAACGAGAGGGTGTCAACAGTGGGCGAGCATCAACTTCATCTTCCTCGAGGACTCTCTTGATACATCGCATGTGGTGAAAGCGCTTTCTTGGCTCTCTGTGTCTCCTCGCTTTCGCCAGTGGTGCTTGCTCTGCCATGGCGCACCCCATGTCCCTCCGAGACCGGCAGGTCGGTAGGTCGATTCATTAACCCCCGCAACAATTGCTTATGACTGACGAGATGGGCAGCTTCGATTCAAAAGCTCCTCAATCTGAACCATGACCCTCACCCCGCTGAAGACAGTACCCATGACCAGTCTGGGCATGTCGGCCTGATCTCTCATTCCACCCCGATCTTGAATGAAGATGGCGACCCCATTTGGAAGGTCCTTGTCTTTGATGCCATGGGACGGGATGTCATCAGCAGTGTGCTGCGTGTCAATGACCTCCGAGCATGGGGGATCACAATCCATCTGTAGGACCGAAAGTTCAACCTTGACCCTCGGCTCTCATCTCTGACAACGCACGGCTCGCAGTAACATAAACTCACAACGATACCCCATTCCTGATGTCCCCGTCGTCTACTTGGTCGAGCCAACAACCGCCAACATCCAAGCGATCACCCGCGATCTCTCCCATGGTCTCTACTCTCCCGCCTACGTGAACTTCTTATCGTCGATACCTCGGCCACTCCTCGAAGACTTCGCTTCACAAATAGCTGCCTCTGGCGCATCGGACAAAATTGCGCAGGTCTTTGATCAGTACCTGAATTTCATTGTTGCGGAACCGGATCTGTTCAGCTTGGGACTTGGGAATGATGCATATTACAAAATCAACAGTCCGAAAACGAGCGATGAAGATCTGGATGCGATGGTGGACAAAGTGGTGAGCGGCCTTTTCAGCGTGAGCGTCACTATGGGCACTATTCCTATCATTCGGTGCCCTAAGGGCGGAGCGGCGGAGTTGATTGCAACGAAACTGGATCGGAAGCTCCGTGACCACATCCTAAACTCCAAGGACAACCTCTTCTCGGGCAACCAGCGAGCATTGCCAGGGGTACCATCAGCTCGCCCTGTTCTCATCATTATGGACCGAAACGTCGATTTGGTACCCATGCTTTCGCATTCCTGGACATACCAATCGCTAGTGCAGGATGTGCTTCAGATGCGCTTGAACAGAATCACCTTGGACACAGACGAGCAGGACTCAGGCAAGGTCACAACGAAGTCATATGATCTGACCAGCAACGACTTCTTCTGGCAGCGGAATGCGGGGGCACCGTTCCCTCAAGTCGCCGAAGACATTGACGCTGAGTTGACACGGTATAAGGAGGACGCGAACGATATCACGAAGAAGACTGGCGCTTCTTCTATCGAGGATCTCCAGAATGATACGAGTGCGTCCGCGCAACACCTCAAGGCTGCCATCACTCTCCTTCCGGAACTGCGTGAACGCAAGGCTATTCTTGACATGCACATGAACATCGCAACCGCCTTGCTGAAGGGCATCAAGGACCGACAGCTCGATAACTTCTTTGAGCTGGAAGAAAATATTACCAAGCAATCCAAGTCTCAGCTCTTGGAGCTGATCAACGACCCTGCCAAGGGTAGCAATCCGCTTGACAAGCTCCGAATTTTCATCATCTGGTTCCTCAGCACCGAGACCGAACTTAACCGCAATGAGATGACTCAATTTGAAGAGGCACTGACCAAGGCTGGGGTTTCCGATGTCACACCTCTGGCCTATGTGCGCCAAGTCCGCGAAATCACCCGGATGACCATGATGACCACAGCAGCTCCTGAGCAACAATCCTCCGACCTCTTCCGTGGCTTTTCCTCGCTCTCCAACCGTCTCACCGACCGCATTACTTCTGGTGCTCTAGGTGCCAACTTCGACTCTCTCATCTCAGGTGTCAAGAACTTCCTGCCAGCGAACAAGGACCTTACGGTGACCAAGATCACTGAATCCATCATGGACCCCTCCGCAGCATCCAGCTCAGCCATCGCCAAGACAGAAAACTACCTCTACTTCGACCCCCGCAGCGCCAACGCACGTGGAGCCATGCCTCCTGCTTCCGCGTCACGGAACCAGCAGATGCCTGGCACAATGGGCGGTGCGGGGCCGGGCACCGGGGCAACCTTCGGCCAGCGTCGCCAAGCTTTCAACGAGGCCATCGTCTTCACAGTCGGCGGCGGAAGCATGGATGAGTATGGAAACTTGCAAGATTGGGTCAAGCGGACCAGTGGCCAGGCTGGCGCTGACGGCAGTGGGTCAACCAACCGTGCACCGGCTGGGGGCCGTCGTCGGGTCGTCTACGGAAGTACAGATTTGATGAACGCTAGTGAATTCTTGTCTGACTCGCTGGCGCCGCTGGGCCGGGAGAGCTGAACGCCCTTGTCGTTTTGACACATGATGAAATTGGAACAGAAACAGATGTCATGGCTGTAAAACACACTTATAATCTGAGCCTTTATGCAAGTCTGAACTATATTTTCTTCTTTGAAGTTCCGTACATGGTCGTGGACGCTGCAAAAGATTCCATCAATAGACCTTCCATAATATAGTACAAATGGTCCCTTCTGTAGCTAAAGCGCTATTGGTGAATCAACACGAGAATACCTGTATACGGATTCATCAAAAGAGTTGTTATGCTAAGTGCATTCGAGCCTCTTTCATGATTGTTCTCGAACTTCAACGGCGCATTGCGTGAGCTCATTGCATTGGTGGTGTTGTGATGGTGGCAACCACGTGCGTCCCTTCCCGCCACGGCAGTAGCTTCCTTACATTTGTTGTTAGTAGTAAAGACATAGTTGGATATTATTTGGGGCAAAATGTTGTTCGCGGCTCTTCAAGACCCCCAGGAAGTGGTAAAGCTTAAACATAGATTCCTACAACGCAGACCATTCTGCTTGATATCGGCGCATCTCAGGCATCTACACGAAGTCGCCAGACTATAGCACACATAGCTCTGAACACAGTAGAATCACCCAGTATATTACCATCGAAACAAAACGAAGCTCTGCTCTCACCTGATGGTGGTGGCATGTATGTATTATGAGCTCCGTGGATCCACACGAGCTTGAGCCTAACATCATCCGCCTCCGAGGCGATGGCCTGGCCCTTGCCTTTTCAGGCATAGGATCAATCAAATATTCACCCAAAATCTATGCTGCTGTTTTCATGCCACTCACACGCTTTGCCTCAACGCTGGCAATTTCTACTGGTGTCGAAACAAGTGATGTCAGACCGGAGTCATGTCGCCTATTATCAAGCGCCACGAGAACAAATATAAGCAGGCCGAATCAATGCCCATCTCTGAGTTGGACCATAATCAGCGTTTCACCAGATTATCTCAGATCTTCAGGATCCAGCTTTTATAATATCTCTCAAAACCAGCTTCAAACGAAGTTGACCACCCATCGCCAAAATGACTACCCGATACGGAGACAACACCTACACCACCAACTACGACACCACCGGTACCACCTATGATACGACCGGCACGACATATGATACCACCGGCACCACCGGCTATGGCACAACCGGCTACGGGACAACGGGCTATGGCACCACTGGCTACGGCACGACAGGCTATGGCACTCCTACCACCGGCACGACCTACGGCACCACCTACGACAGTGGATACGGCACCACCGCGTACGACCCCAGCAGTGGCGCCTACGACCAGCACCTCGACTACCGCACCGATGGTTCCCGTCGACACCACCGTGAGCGCCTCGATCCCAGCGGTACCTACCGCCACAGAGATGTTGACCGCCGCGATGATGGCACCACCCACGTCCATCGGGAGTACGACAACCCCAACACCGGTACCAGCTACCACCGTGACTACGAGCGGTAAAAAGGGTACCTGTAAATATGGAAGGAATCTGCGTTGGAGAGCGGTCGAAGTTGGTGCGTGAAGGTGTGGGATATGAGGTTATGACTTCTGTATAAAGATTGACAAGACAAGAGAGAAAAAGAAGCTCTCAAGGAGAGCGAAGAAAAAAATTTGAAAAATCATAAAAAAATAGAGAAAAAAAATCAAATCTCTTTTTTTCTCCTGCGTTCTAGCGTTTTGTATATAGGTCTTACATTCGTTTCAATTTATTTTCACTCGCTAATATCAAATACTGTCCCACGATGGATGTCGTAGTTTGAGCTCATGGAGCTTTCATAGCTAGGCCTGGCATATTGTGTAGACTAAGGAGAAGTTGGAATAACGTCCTGAGAGATGCCCTTCAAGATAGAAGCAAAAAGAAAGGAGAAATATCATCAGTATGCTCCTGGCAAGACTAAAGGCAGGTCTGCCGAGTGATATGCTCCTTGATATGCAGTCCGACACGGGCCCGTTTTCACCATAAGAGCTTTAATTTCAACTGCTCATGTGGAGATATAGATTTATCATGACGCTAAATCAAATGAACAGGTATCTAGAGTACTGAATGTATGATGTTGATTTATCGCCCAATCTAGTTGGGGCGGTGCCTCAGGCATGTACGGCA
Organism: Penicillium parvum; assembly: GCA_030035635.1. Classification (NCBI taxonomy): domain Eukaryota; kingdom Fungi; phylum Ascomycota; class Eurotiomycetes; order Eurotiales; family Aspergillaceae; genus Penicillium; species Penicillium parvum. The sequence goes on from JAPJNL010000006.1 coordinate 1,902,945, forward strand.
TGTGAGCCCAGGCTCCACCGCATCGCCGCATCATCACCGCGGCCCCGTTGAACTCCAACTCCAGGCGCTCGTCCCGCTTGTCCCGGTGCAGCCAGTTTGATGTTGGGCTGATCCTTCCACAGCATACACCTACCCCCCGGCTTCTCATGTCCCCGTAATCATGTCCCGGAGGACGCTGGGTGGTGGTCGTGTTCTGGGCACTCCGAGCGCGCTCTCATCAGCCCCGTCCCCGCAGCCGAAGCCAAGGGTGCTATCGCCAACGGCCAGCAGTGTCTCCCTCAGTTCGCAGACTTCTGCATCACAGTTCTCATCCGAAACCCAAGACCTTACCTCCCGCATCTCTCTCGAGAATGGCGATACCTCTATATCCGCTGCGCCGGCGGCCCCCGGAGCTCAGCTCTCTTGCCCCATCTGCAGTGAGGAGATGGTACGCTTGTCTTGCCCGGGCAGTGTCTGGTAGCTCCCAGGAATGACGTACTGACTGTCGACAGGTGACTCTGCTCCAGCTCAACAGGTACCCCTGACTCTCCGCCTCCCACACTTCGCGCCACAGTGATTAACGTGCTCGCAGACACCTCGACGACGTCCACCAGAATTTGGAAGATGACAGGCAAGATGAGGTCAAGGACTGGTTCAAGCTACAGATGGAGAAAGCAAGGAGGTTTCAACCGCTTGCAGTGCTAAACCAGAAACTCAAGGGCTTGGACGTATTCGAGTCGAATGAGAATCAAACGGCCTCGGTAAATAGTCGCCCACTGGCAGCTCACGCAGGAACATCCGAGGTCTCGGTGTCGACTCCGAAACTTCTCGATCCGGAGGACCTCATCACAAAGGAACACTGGCAAGCTGGCTGTCTTTATGACATGTGTTTGGAACCCTCATGCGGCAAACGACTCAACGGCACCAACGGGTGCGTCAACTGTCGAAAATGCGGCAAGCTATTTTGCGAGGAACATACAATGTATCAAATGAAGCTTTCGCGGTCAGCGCAACATGAACCGGTGAGAGGCATCTGGGCTCGGGTCTGCGAGACTTGCTACAAGTCACGCGAAGGATACAATGATCACAACGGCGCGACAAGGGACCACACGAGTGCTTTCAAAGCGATTCGCAAACAGACCGTTGATAAAGACTTCCTCGAGATTTCTCGCCTGGAGAAACGATTGACTCGTCTAACGCAACTGCTGGCCAGTCTTCCACCTGACCAAATACAATCTGGTGCAACAAAGCTATTCTCCCTTGCCTGGCAAAACGACCAGCGGAAAGCACTGGAACAAACGATTGTCAGCTGGCAGGATGATGCCAGTGTCTCACGATGTCCTTTTTGCCAACAAGACTTCTCCGGATACACCTTCCGGAGGCACCACTGCAGGACTTGCGGGCGAGTTGTCTGTGGTGATCCCAGCACAGCCTGTTCCAGCGAGGTCGGGCTGAGTGTTGCACCTCGTATGTTTCTGAGACCCTATTGTTGGCCCGTTCTCTTTCTCACGATAAATAGTGTCAAGGGCCTCGGAGAAGACCACCACCGATAATTTGATCAATGTGGATGTGAGGCTTTGCAAGGACTGCAAAGCTACATTATTCGATCGAAGGGACTTCCAAGCTGACATCGCGCGGAAACCTCCTGAAGTCCGGGCATATGAAAACCTGATTCAGTTCGAGAGAGGCATTCGCTTGCATTTGCCCAAATTCCAGAAACTTCTTACTGCATTACAGTATGTATACCTGACAAGGCTACGTGCTCAAATGCTTACCACGTTACAGAGATCCGAGGCGACCGCCAACTTCAGCGCAGATAGCGGAGGCTTCCAAGGTCCGCAAGCGTCTCATCGATTCATTCGCCAAGTACGATGTTGCAGCTCGGCGTATTCGTGACCTACCTACCGACTCTCCTACACAACAGCGCTTACAGAAAGCCATCTACCAACAAGCGAGCAACTTTCTCCATCTACACATGCTGCCACTGAAATCTCTCCCCAAGGTTCTCAAGCATGCATCACCCGCCGGTGATCGAATCCCCAGCCGCACATCCTCCCCCAGCACACCGGTCAACGGAACGCCACCTGTCCGGCCACAGGAGTCTGCGCTTGCATCCATCAAATACAATAACCGTATCGCGGCCAGTGGCAGCACCAGCAGCCTAGCCAGCGAGTCAAGCAGCGCCGTTTCCGCGCTCGAGGCAGAAGAAAAGTCCCTGCGAGAGCGCCTGATCGTCCTAGAAGAGCAAAAATTCTTCGTATCCGAGATGATCGCAGACGCCAATCGACGTCGCAAATTCGACGAGGTGAGCAGTCTTGCGGTCAACGTCGAAGACCTCAGTCGTGAGATCGACCGGGTCAACGGGATGCTCGCTGGGCTGGACTTTGAAGGTGTCTACACTGGCAATTTCCAGGGGAATCAGTGACCCTTCTGAAGGAACGTATGGTTTTGTCGATATGCACAGATGCATGGCGTCTTGTCATTTAGCTCTCTCTTTGTGCTTCTTTGCTTGAAATTCTGGTGGCGTTATCGAGCACTCTACGATGATATGTGCATAGCATCCGGCGTTGGCGGTCGTTCGAGATATATAATGAGATGACCTTGGTCCACGGGTTGATTTCAATTCGCGAGTATCCTTCGACGTAGTTCAAGTGAATGCATGCTTCCGTTGATGCAGGCTCTGCCGATGCTAACCCTTTCTTTGTGCTTTACTAGCGTTAGGCTGATTTCCAATCTGCCGAATCCCTCCGCCTCAAAAAAGAATAGTCAAACTCGTCACGTTTTCCTCGTTTTTGAGTCGGAGATCGACCCAATTCAACACCCAGTTTACCGGGTAGGCAAAAAAGGAATCTCAGGTCATTGTAGGAATAGCCGAACGCGGGGGTCGAACCCGCAGCCTTGAGATTAAGAGTCTCACGCTCTACCGATTGAGCTAGCCCGGCGGGCTGGTTGATGGTCGATGAGATTTTAAATATATGAGGGGGAGACCTGAAGTTGTACACAAGCAATGACTGCACTTGTTATGGGTAAGGCGAAAGTGGTGGTGTTTTCGTAGAGAGTGGCATTGCATAGGGTCGTTCGCAGTCGCAGGAAAACTTGGCAGAAATTTCCGGCTATCGAGACCGCCTAGTCATCGTTTAACTAGACGGCTTTTGGTTGACGAGAGATATATATTCCGCTGGAAGACATTGCCCATATCGTACGTATCGAACCACCTGGAGTCAATTGTATTTTGTGTTGAAGACTTTGAACTACGAGTTAAAACACCACTGAATCCTCACTATCAGGTTTCTGCGAGCCTGATTAAAATCATATTGTTTAAATAAACACATGCTAAGAATCCTCCCCAGAGACATAAAACGTCTTCTGGACATTCACCCCATTGTAAAAAGTCCCATGCTTAGGATACAGATCCTCCTGGCTACTGGTGCGACTCCCCTGATGTGAAGTATGGATGGTCGTAACCACCGCCCGCGAGTCCTCCGGATCCAGATCCGGCCTCCAATACTGCGGCCCCGCTGGATCTGATCGCACCGCGTTCACGCTGGAAAGTGGCACGCTGCCGGCGGTGCGCTTGCTTCTGCTTCGTGTTCCTGCGGAGCTGGGGTCGCGGAACCAGCGGAAGAGGGGGCGGAGGGTTACCAAGCTGCCGGCGATGATGCCCAGGCTGGCTTCGACGTTGGACCAGATTGAGATGTTGGCTGTTGCGTCTGTGGGTACGGCGTGTTAGTATTTCTGTTGCCCACTGCCTCTTTGCGGAGGTAGTTCCGGGAGAGGGATACTTGGATACTTACAGAGAAAATCTGGGTCCTTATAGTCGTGCAAGTAGGGAATGCGAACGATGACTGCGGCGCTGGCACTGATGGAAAGTCAGCTTTGAACGTTGATAGCACAGTATCGAAACATACACGCAACCCATGCCCAGAATACCCGCCAGAGCGGCCTTGGTCCGCGTATTCATCTGCAGATTCCACACCAGAGCAATCGGCAAGAGTCCCAGAGTCAAATCACAGAGTGTGGCGGTGACACTATAGACGTAGGCCATGTCAATGATGCTGTCGAGGCTCATGCAGTGGCCGTGAGGGGCATTAGCCGGGTCGATCAGGAGCCGGACTCGCTGCCAGAAAAAATAGACCGGAGTGCATTGCAGCGTCAACATGAACCAGAAGACCAGACCGATGACTGTTGTGACGCCGATGACGGCCCACAGGATGATGGCGTGTCTTCTGGCGACGGTGAGACGGAGAAGAGCGACGGCGATGGAGATTTTGGCGATTGCGCAGACCCAGACGTAGCTGGTTTGGCCGAGCCACCACCACTGAGGAGAGATTAGTTGTGCCCAGTGTGATGGTGCGGATTCTCGAGAACGTACAAACATGGCGGTTTCCATCGTCTCTCGCCCCATTAGCACCTTGGACCTCTGACCAATCCCGTACAGAGCACCAGTGATCCCGCACAGGGCGAACAGAATGTTCAAGGCCTGGATATTTGTCAGTTGAACAGCAACACAGTGGTAATCGAGGATAGGTACCATTGCAAACACCATCAGGGCATCATCCCACCCGAACGCCCTGACTAGCTTGAGCCGGACAAAACATCGCAGACAGACAGAAATGAAGGAAAGACCCAAGAAAACAGTGGTGACCACGAAGATCGTCTGACTACGACCTTCCAAGGGTAACATTATGATCTCCAGTGAACAAGAAGCTCAGTCACTTGCAATGCATGGTTTGCCGGTATACTCGACGGACACCAACTGGAATAGTAGTGACTGGCAAGGACAGGACCTCCTCCAGAGTTTCCTCGTTCGATGCGTCTAGGGAGAAAGGAAAGAATCACACGAGAAGAAAATCGAATCAACTGTCACCAGCCAAGCATTACCATCGCCCGGCGTCAGTGGCAAAAGAATGGGAGTGTGTATCCGTTGTCGAATGGCGACAATGGCAAAATCTCTGCTGAGGCTCACGGGTGATCAATTAACATGGTATGCACGCAGAACTAGTGGGCTGAATAGGGTATTTCTTCTTAATTATGAACAGCCGAGGGGCTAAGCACTTGGATGCAGTGATGTGGGGATGGGGCTTGACTACGAAGTGTTAGCGCTTCATCAATGGAACTCTAGAGCATCAGAAAGACTTCGCTAGCCTATGCGCTTGTCAAGTTGACACTGTTCAGGCTTCTCCAGAGTTTCAAGCAGAGTCTAACTGAACCATTTCTGAGGGTTTCTGTCTAGTTTCCATGGACCGCGTGGAGAAGTTAGACCGAAATTCAATCTCAGGGCTATCGATTCGAGAACCGTTGATGTTTGACATGCGCAAAACTGGGAACCTTTCCACCTCGCGTGGCCAGACTTGACGGTGGACACTCGCGGGTTTCATCTTTCGGGGAGCTCGGCAACATGACTCGAACGGGTTCGATGCCAGGAAAAAAAACTGCCCTCCAATCCAACACCGTCTATTCTCAGCCAAGTGGATTCATCTGGCTTGGCCTTGCTGGTGCAGAAAGCAGTCCGTTGCTGCTAGCGTCGTTCTAGTGCTTCTCGGGGGGCTAAAGGGGCCCGATTGCCACTGCCAGTCCAGGTCACCAGGGACTCTGTACGGCCACTCCGTTCTGCTACCACGTTTCCGGGACGTCCGTTTCTGGCCGTGAAACCTCGCCCCTGAGGGTTTGTGAGCCGTGAATAACGGTGAGCCTGTTTGGCCTTGTCGAGCCTGGCAAGAATTGGCGATCCATTGTCCGGCACTGTCGCGTGTCCATGGTCGAGTCCACATGTGATGGACATATGGCTCTTGCGATCGATCGCTTGATCTGAATCGATAATCGAGATCTCCCTGAGAACGTGTCCGACCCTTGAAAATCGAGATCCATCCTGACTGCCCCTGTCAGCACTCACCAACTGAATCATCCACTCCAGTGAGAACTCCCGATGACAGCCAGTAGCGATCGGCAGGAGGAAGACTCCGCACGTCGAGAAACGAGGTGCGATCTGCGTGTCGGAGATTGCCTGGACTTGATATTATTGACTCCACCGTGCAAACGGGTTGATCAGCATTGTTATTGTTGGGCTGCAAGATCTTTAGTCGCCCGGTTTCTTGCATGGCAATGTAAGACATTTTTGCCGTCTGATGTTTCATCCAGGACAATCTGATTGTTGTATGTATGGTCATAGCTTCCTAGGTCAATTGTGTTGCTACTTGCATCTCGCTTGCAGACCCTTCGCTTGGCTTCTGAGGATCCTCCCGAGTCCTACACGAAGGAACACTAAGGTTGTCCCCCGAAGGAAGCCCGAGTCCTGACGCTTTGGGTGTTTACGTTATTGAGAGTTCGATCGCCCACAAGCATTGCTCACTGATTGAATGCCAGCTTAGCTGGACCAGAGCCCCGTGCATCCATGCGGCAGATCATGCCAATTGGGAAGGTGGTAAGTCTATCCTTCTGATATTGTGGAGGTGCTCGTATTCAGGGTCAATTGTTGCACTGGCCGAGGGCAGATGTTGCCCTGCACATGCTAAAGAAGCATCATCTACAATGGTAGTACCTGTGGTGAAGCAGTCTCGATGGTGGTGCTATTCATGGAAGTGGTCTTCACGTATGTTTCTCATGGGGAAGGCTGCTCAATGACCGAAGTCATTGATCTCGGGTGATCTGCTCAACAAAATCATTTGGATTCGCTATCAAAACTCATGTGCTCGCAGAGCCACAGATCCAATATGTACATCAACTTCGCACCAGAACAAACCCAATCAGATAATCCAACACTTACTTCCACTGGGCGTCCTTGCGCGCCTGGAAGGTCTTCAGGATAGTCACCACTTTCTCCAATGCGGCAATCTCCTTCTCCATTGCGGCAAGGACCTTGGTCTCATCATCACCCAGCTTCTCGAGGAAAGTCTTGCGGTACGGGGTTGCGGACATGGCAGCGCTGAAGATGGGCTTCACCATGAAAGAGTGGTGAGGCTTAAGGGTGCCGCCATAGGCTTCGCGGAAGGAGTCAGAGAGCTCCTTGGAGGGGTTGTTGAGGTTGTGGCGGAGGGCCTGAGCAGTGAAGTCGAGACCACTACAAACGATGTCAGTGACAGCTCGACGTGGGGTTTCCAAGGCACCGTGGATGACCATTCCAATGCCAATTGGAGTTGATGAATAGAAATCAACAGCGGCAGGGGTCCTTACCGAACCAACCAGACCAGACCCTCGGTGGCAGTGTGCTTCTTCTCCTTCAATTCGTTCAGCACGAGAGCTTGCAGGGTCTGAGACTCGGCGGGAGCTGCCTGCAGCCTGTCCCGGACTTTCTGTTGTGTGGATATCAGCGCCAGCCCTCATCGCCGTGTAGGAGGGGTTGTCGGACCTTGATGTTGCCTAGCAAATCATTCTTGACAGGGTTGAAAGCGACGGAGCCGAGGACGTCTAAAAGAGATTATGCATTAGTCTCGGACGTCAGACATGCAGTCCCAGTAACACTCACCAAACAGGGAGACCAGGGCCTCAGCAGCCTCGAGGAACTCGGTGGTTGAAATGGCGTCCTCGTTGGCGGCGTCAATTGGGACGTCCGCAAAGGACCTCTTGATGGTGTCGAACCAGGTACCTCCGGGGGGAATAGCGGCCATGATTGCAGGTGTAAACGAGGGATCAGAATGCAGGATTCAAAAAGCAACGGTCCAAGAGATGTTATCAACAGCTGTCACTCACCGCTACCTGCCACGCAACTTTTGGTGGGGCAGTCAAAACAATGCAAATAGGTCAAATGGACCAAACACAGCAGCAGTCCGTGATCGCTGGCTTGTTTGTGCTGTTTGCAATCTACGTCATCGCTGAAGGTTGCATCTTTGGGATCGTCGATCGATCGCGCTTTGCGAACTCCTCCGTCTGAGCGATCTCCTTACTGCGTGGACATCTTGCTGGATGCGCCGCCAATTGTCCACCGTCTAGCTACCCTGGTGGGAACTAAGCGGAGTGATGAGCACTCCAGATCCAATTGAGGGGTCTGCCGCGGCAGAAGCTCAAGCTCCCAATAGTGTGGACCAAGAGCAGTATCAAGGCCTACGACCGGGGTCCTATACAGACCAGAAATTGGTAGGTCAAACACTTGATCCACAGCTTTGATATCTCGTGCACCGACTGATTGATCTCTTCTTGCACAGCGCTATGCCTCCGCTCATCACCTGCACATGACGAGCCGTCGCTTCTTTATCGGACCGATTCCGGAAGGCTGGATACACGGACACCGCAAGTCTTGGTATAAATCACGATTTCGGTTCAGGAACTACACGTCAAAGACATTATCGTTCTCGGCAGATCCAATTGCGTCTCATTATAACCGGCAAGAGGAAAATCGCGACGAAGGGCAGCCTGAAGCACAGACCGGAGCACAGCCACCCGACCTGCCAGACGCCGCGCTTGCTGTTGCCGACGCCAACGATGAGTTGACAAGGGAGCAGGAATCTGAGGCAGCTGCACAGGAAGAGACAGAGCTCGAAGCGGACTCGGAACCCCAGGGAGAGCTTCGGACTATCACCCATCCCTCCGAGGTGCTGGAGCAGTCGGACCAGACAGGAGGCGAGGCGAGCATCGAGGCAGAACGTGTCGAGGATGACAATCATGATGATCATGACCAACATAACGGGCACGATGAGCAATCGGAGGGACAAGATTCTGACGCAACACCGCGACCGAGCACGAGCCGACGCGAAACTGTCTACGACAACACTAACGCATCGTCTTCATTTGTGACCGCCCGAGAGTACGAGACTAGCACTACGAACACGGACCAGTCATCGTCTACTGTCCACGGCATCGGGTTGACTCCTGCTGCACGAACCCAATCACGAGGGTCCCAGAACCTGAGTGCTCCAGGGCCCAACCCCGCGAGCCCTTTGGTATCGACTATCTCACCAGCTACAAGTGAGGCTGAGTCGACGACTCACTTGCTCAAGAACAAATCCAAGTCTCAAAAGAATCTGAAAAGCAAATCTTCAAAGGTCTCGCGTTTCACACTGGAGCAACAGGAGCCCCAGAATGAAGATGATACTCAACAAGACGGCAACGCACCCAACGAGCGAATCCAACGGCGGTTTACCAGGAAGATGGCAAAGTATAACCTGGATGACAACATGAGGGCCAAGCAGCAGAAACTTCGTTCGCGAATAGCTCAAACCGGAGGCACAATATCGGCGAACCGACCTCGCCGACGAAAGCTTCAAGACGGGGAAATTATCAAGGCCGAGAAGATGCTAGTCTCTGTCGAAGAGACGTATCAAGAGAAGCTGCCTGCTGATTACAACGAGAATGATAGTTTGCGGATGGAGACTCGCTCTGTAGACAAGTGGCGAGAATTCTTGGTCGTGTGTCGAAAGAGCTCTGATGAGCATGCACCATTCGCCTTGCAGATGTACCGCACGCGAGTGATTCCTGACGCACAAAGTGCAAACAACAGATCGCGCCCGTACTATGAGATTCGACTAAATCACAAGAACACCAGGGCCAATCTTTACTCATCTCTTGACAAGACCATAGTGATTTGGCACCCTCGCAGACGCGGTACCAAGATCTACATCATCCGACCCAAGTCGACAGCTCATGCTTCTGAGTGGTACACATTTATCCGCCAGGTACTGGGCTGGAAGCGCCCCAGCAAGCTACCCATCAATGTGCCTGACCTCGGGGTTCAACTGGTCTTCAAGCATGCGTTCGAGCAGCTCGAGGCCCGACTTGGAGCATCCAATGACGATAGTCGACATACTACGGTGCTCAGCCGGTCTGCTGCCGACGATAAGTTTGCTGCTTCTGCCATTGTCCGAGCTTGCATGGAGATGCTTGAAGGTTGTCCTGAATGGGCGGAAGTGTTGCGGGCTTGGTCGAAAACGGAGAGAATGGGCCTTGCCTGGAAGCGATATGACCGTCTAGAGTGGGTGTTCGGTTCTAACGAGGAGAACATGTACGGGACAATGGCGATGGAATCGTCGCATGAGCTCGAGCTTCGACCGAGACATCACTATCAAACCTCCGTTAAGCATGCTGGACACAAAGAGGAGGAGCCGGCGCCAGTTGAAGGGTTCTTGATTCGTCTCACCTCCCAGAGAGGTGTTCACCAGATGAAGAACAAAATGTTCTACAAGCGACTATACTTCTTCACGGAAGACCACTACCTCCTCTTCTGCAGACCAGCCAAGGCCTATCCCCCTGCCCCCCCGAAATTTGCATTGGCGGAGGACCCCAATGTGCCGTCTTCTCGCCAGATCTTGAACGAGATGCCTATCTCCTGGGAGGTTAACCCGTATCCCGTACAAGACGGGAACATTGCGTGGCTGTCCAATGGAAACAGCGAGTTTATCCGCCGGCATGACGAGGAAGCTTATGCTCAGATGCAAAGGAATGTGCACAATACCAGTCAAGCTGATGGGTATATCGACCTCTGTCGGGTGACGGAAGTGCGTCATATCCAGCGCGGAAGTACTCCTGCTGACCGGAACGTTCGCGAGGGACCTGATGTGGACTTTCAGCCGGAGCCGGAAGACTCCCAACAGGACGATGGAGCGACCAAGCAGTTCGATGATGACCGGACCTTCGAGATGGCGCTAGAAAATGGTCTTGTCATCCGCCTGCAAGCATACGACGCTGCTACGCGAGACGAATGGGTCAAGCGGCTCGACGCCTTGGTCAAATACTGGAGAGCACGCAGCGCCGACGACGCAGCCGAGCTCCAGGCCGTGCGAAAGCGAAACCTCAAGATTTTGGAAATCGACGAGGAAATGGAGTCAATCATAGGCCAGTTTGCAAAGAAGTGGGAGGTGAAGAAAGCTGAGGCCTCGCCGCACCTGCACAACATCTGCTCGCTGTTGGGCTGCCGGACGATCAAGATGTCTGGTCAGCTCTATCGCAAGCCTCGTCGTCATGCCACCTTCAGCCGGTGTCATGTCTTTCTCACTGGGGGCAAACTACTCATCTTCCGGAGTACCCTGCGCCAACGAAACGGCGTCCAGATTCCACACATCCACCAAGAACTCGAGGCCTCCATCGACCTACGCGACTGCTATATCTACTCCGGCCTCGCGACTGAGATGGATCTGCTATATGCCAACCAGACATTCGACAGTAACAACCCGGGTCTCCACGCCCTGCCACGAGTGTATCTGTCCTCGAACGCCTTCACCAGCCGCGACGAGGACACGGCCATCACATTCGTTGTTTGGCAGCCACTCGCAAAGAGTTATTTCCGCGCACAGGAACGGGGCGCGCAAGGCGAAGCGAAGCGGTCGTTGCGGCATGTTTCGACCCTGGGCAAACATGGTCGGACGATCGTATTCAAGGCACGCAGTCGGGTTGAGAAGGATCGCTGGGTCTTGAGTATCTCGTCGGAGATTGATCGTCTCCAGGAAGAGAAACAAGAAGATATTCGGATTGTTTCCCCGTGATGATCCATTTATGGTCTATTGCATGCTCATTCTTTGCACGAACACGCATTGCATGGGTTGACATTCTATTCATGTTTTTTTTTTTTTTTTTTTTTTTTTTTTTTTTTTTTTTTTTTTTTTGGGCTTTCCTAGCATTCGTCTGTTCCATCGTTTATGTACAGGAGCTCAGCCTCGATCATAGTGATACAATGATATCCCAAAAGACGGTCTATATATCCCTCAAAACGCCAGTATAACTGTACATCCCACTCAGTCAAGATGAGGCTGTTCCAATCTCACAGCCTCCTTCAAAACTCGATCCCGTACGTTCTGTCTATACCCCGTCCCCGACTTCTGATCCAACGAACCATCCATCTTCCCCTCCTCCCAATCCATCCAATTCAACCACCGCATCCGCGGTCCCAGCACAGCCACCACATGGCCCGTGATCAGACTGATGCTTACAGGACCGTACGTATTGCTATCGAGCGATCTTCGCGGGTCCTCCGCATCACCTTCTACCCAGACATGGTTGAAGGGCACGATCTGGGTTGGTTTCATGCAGGGTTCACGGGTGGTGATACGGTCTCCGGGTAGACCGACGACGCGCTTGATGGCGATGTGTTGCGGGTTGGCTGGTGATCTGGGCACAGTCAGCGCTAGTATCTCTGCATTTGTTCCGTGCTCGTTTGAAGACGGTAGGCTCATACCGAAAAGTAACCACCATCCCCCGCTCCAACCGCCTCTGTCGTTCCCAGGGCCATATTCGACCCCACGGCCACATACTGACGAGGACTATGTCGCGCTTCGTCTGCATCTGGTCGTAGTCTTCATTCAGGTAGGGCGTCATCGACGGCCCGCGCACCCACATCACGTGTGCGACATGTTCAGAGAAGAAGAGGCTGATCGGGACGAGAGTGCCAAAGAATCGGAGGGCGCGGCATGTGCGACGGACTGGTGTTGGGAGGGAGGCGTAGCGTGAGCGGAGGTTGGACATGAGGGTTGGGAGGAAGCGTTTGCGGGTTAGGCTTGGACCGGGCGTTGCGGGTTTGGCTGTAGATGGTGAGGCCTTTGGTATTGACGGGTATCTTGAGGGTTCGGGGGATGTGTTAAGGGCGAGTCTTTTGGCGTCGTCTGGTTTGAGGATGCGTGGTTGTCCTGGTGGTGCCTTTGGGTTGGGCATGTTTGCGATGATGCAGGTTGAGGAGGGTGAACTGGGATTAAGAGTCCCTTGTGCAGCTGAGAGGACTCAAATCAATTGGTCATGTTCAATGTGCAATGTGAGGACAAGCTGCTGGAGTCGAGTTGGAAGCCGAACGATCTCGGCGTTGATAATTGATAGCGGAGCCTCAGTGTTTGCATTGTTTGCAATGAGTATACGCCTTCAATGCTACGACAGTGGCCTGGTCAATCAGAGATTGATGATGAATCTATGACATCTCGAATACAGGAATGAAGTATTGATGGGGCGGTTGCTGTGGTTGGAAAGGTGCAGTTTTATTAGGTTATTTCTGCTTTGAGAGCCTTCGATCGTGAATCATCGTGCATCATTAATCATATGTGGTAAGCGAAATGACAGGCAAAAGCCCCATCCAGGTCCTGAGAAGATAAAGATAAGCAGGTGAACTGCCTGCTCCATTCACTCTCAAAGCTCGCACAGTTCCATTGTTCTCGCGAACCAACTTCAGTTGGTTATGCGTTTGTTTCATCGGCAGCAGACATATCTCGCTCGGTAGGTGGAAAGATTTGCCTGCAGCTGATAAGCAATTGAACATCAGTCATGGGAATTAAGTCGGAACTCACGGGAGCACCTGCTCATAAGCCTTTTCATCCTTCGGCTCGAAGTTGCAGAAGATAACCCGTTCAAGCTTGCCAGCATTTTCGGGCGCCTCTAGGAATGATCGCACTTCATCGGCAGCAGTTTGAGCAGCTTCGTCACTGGGATATCCGTAGACTCCGGTGCTGATAGCTGCAAAGGCAATGCTCCTCACATTGCTCTCGACGGCCACTTCGAGACTGCGGCGGTAGCAGGATCGGAGCAGGATCTCAGGACGCTCGGGATCCACACGCGCTTCTGAGTGATAGATTGGGCCGACTGTGTGGATGACTTTCTGGCAGGGGAGATTGTAGGCAGCTGTGATCTTTGCATCGCCGACATCACATCCGCCCAGGCCTGCGCACTCTTTGAACAGATCGGGTCCGGCGGCTTTGTGGATTGCTCCATCGACGCCGCCTCCTCCGAGGAGAGATTTGTTGGCTGCGTTGACGATGCCGTCGACTTGGAGCTTTGTGATATCGAAGCGGATGGTCGATATGATGTCATTCAGTGGTTGTGATGGTGTCCGGCTTGTGGATGCAGCGGGGACCAGTTTCTTGAGTGCGTACAGGCGCGAGATGGTAGGGATTTCAGCCAAAGTGACTAGAGGTGCCATTTTGAATTGTGGTTCTGGAAAGGTGAAGAGTGTGTGAAGAGAGAAGAGCATTGTTTTGATTGTGGGGAAGGTGCAGTAGAGAGCTGGTCATGTGACAGCTACAATTTGCTCATGTCGCCGTCGACTCTTCAAAGATGTAAGTAGAAGACAAGAAAGATGTATCTAGAGTTTTAGATGCCTTTTTATGTTCGTGGATGAATGTTGGCTGTATCCCGCGTGTACGCGGATATGTATATCGAGCTTTCTACATGAAAATGAATGTTGATTTCAAACAACCACTATACACAAATCATGTAATCAGGTAGCGAGAAATTTCACTATCAACGGTAAGAAATAGGCGCTCAAACTTCATGGCCGTATCAAAATGCAAGGCCTGTATTCAGGTTTTCCCAGGTTTTCCCTATACTTACCAGCACCCACATATTATCATACAAACAAAACCAACAGATCAAGAAAATCAGTGGCAACCTCCAGAAGAGGCTTGACAAGCAGAATCATACGATCTATACATAAACAGCCAGCCCCAAGAACAGGCTTTGCGGGCTTCCCCCGCGATATGGAAGCCCAGCCCAGACCAACCTGCACGAGGAGATGTCATATCGCGGGTGGAAGGTAGAATGGAACTCGATCGCACGGCACTCTATCCGGAAACCTGCATTGCATATGCAGGCTGCACGCAGCTTGAAAGGAGAACATGGCCTTTCCTACTCCGTAGTATGTGTGCTCATCGGTGCCCGCTGTCAGTGGTGCTTGACTCTCCTCCCCGGTGAGAGTGAGGGTTAACCGGTCCACTTTGCTGGGGAAAAGCACCGGGACACGCTCACTGGCTGCACAGTTCATCTGGCCCTGGTCTCGGGCTTTGATGCCGCCAGTCTATGTCGGTTGGAGAGGGATAGTGGCGGACTGTGGCCCGGGCTGATTGTCTCCAACTATGAACTCTGCGGACAGACCTGAATACCAGAGACTCTGTGTGCCACAAGCATCGCCACCACTCACTGCTCATCTATGGAGAACAGCAGAGCATGTCGACACATCGAGTTACAAAAGTACCGGGATCTCGATGAGATACTTTGCTCTGCCGCCCCAGATGTTGGCCCGATGGTGGCAGTACTTTTTTTCTGTTGACAGGCTCTGTTCGCACTAGGTCATACCCATCGGTGTCCACATCTCCGGGCATTGTGACAGGCTGGAATCGAGGAGCAGATGCATCCAGGCCGGTTAGACTCTTGTTCCCATTATTCGTGACTTGTGAGGCTGTCTCTGAAAATCCTTCAGCATCTGCTTATGGCAGGACTCCACCTTGTGTACTGCGCATCCCTTGAGGCAAATGAGGACCACCAAAAGGAGGAGTATCTTTCCGCGAAGTCTCGACAGGTGGAGCCCGCGTTGCTTCGCTCTGTGGTTCCGAGGATACATACTCCGTAACTTCACCTCGGTCAGGTATAGGTAACCATCAAGACAGTACGAACAGGAGGTCCTGGCTAAGTGGGGAACGGGAGCAAGCAGACCGTTTTGCTGTCATGGCCAGATTGACGTGCTGCGCCGAACAGGGGAGCAGGGGAACAGGGGATCTGCGGGTCTAGCTGATGGGGCTGGCACTCCGTGATCGATGCGCGCTGGTCTTTTTGATTGAAGATTGCCGATCGTTCGGCTTGGTCTGCGTGAGATGAAGTGAGAAACTGAAGATCAAGATGAATGCCGGCGATCGCACGGATCGGTCTCATTTCGCGGATGTCCACTAGCTCCATCTGACTCCTTCCCGTTGGGGCTGTGTCCCTGCGCGCTGGGTCATCTATTGGCCGTGTGGAGGAGGGATAACCTTAAGGATGGTTCTGAGACAGAGGTTGAAGCTTGTTCGAGGGAAGAGATGAAGGAGGGGGATGTTGCTGGGCTCGAACCCGTTCTTTTGTCGTCTGTTTGTATCGTGGAGTCGAAAGTCAAACCTCACTCTTGGGTCCAGTGGAGCAAGGACGGCCGGGGTCCTTGCTATTGGATGTCTATTTCGGAGTGGAAACAATGTATAACAAGCTTCCATGGGTGAAACGATGGTCAAGATTCGAGGTCAGGCGGATTGTTTGGTGAAGAGGTGATTCCGGTCTGCAGGTAACTCACCTGTCACTCAAACTTTACTGGGGAGGTCTAGATGGCCCACTAATGCAGAGATCCATGCACGAGCAGCTGTCAGGGCACGCGAATGGGAACTTGCATGGTCTTGCAGATGCATATGCCTCTGGATTTGATATTGACTTCATCGAGGTAGACCTGCTGAGCAGATTAAGATTAGACGGAGGTGCAGGTTCAAGCCGCGGATGTATACTCGAGTATAGATTTGGAATACATCCCAGTAGTAGCCAACAACACGCAAATAACTGCTAAGTCAAATTGATTTGGATTTGAGTGTCTACAATTTGTCAGGTTTATAACGGTGTCGGAAACAAAGTCTCGTCCGAAGAGACGTCAAGATATAGAACGACCGCTTACAATCAGATGTACAAACATTATGATCCCAGACATTATACACACCAATAGCGTCTTCATTTCAAAGGATCCAAAATTGATCATATCGAGCTATATCGGTCTAGAGCTCCCAATTCCAGTTCTCCCCGCTGTCATGTTCGGATGCATGAACACGGGCAAGTCTGCATCCTAGCACAGCAACTAGAGCCCCCGGAAGGATCCCGATGCCATTAGGTTGATATAGAATTGATATGACATCTTGATACCTCACGAACCTTGACTCCAAGGTACATTTCTCGAGGAGTGGAATCCACCCCATATATCTATCAGACGGAAATTGCATCCAGAAGACGGAGACTACCTAGACAGTCTCTACGGAGCACCTCAATACATACCGACATACATACAGCCCAAAGAGATTGGGCCCTACAAACACATCGTCGATAGAATCAATAGTCCAACGGTCACTCCGTCAATGTGGATTCTCTAATCACACGCCGAATAATAGATTGATTATGTATTCCTGCCGATATTCTGGAAACTCGTCACCGCGAACCCCAGCAATAGTCGCATCCACTCCGTCTCCACTCCAGCGGATCTCAATAAGAAGAGCAGATTTTGCGTATCGCGTGCGACTGGAGAGCCATCTTCAGTTTCCGTCATTATCTCCGTGCGTAGTTGTCAATTTGGTTCTGTATTGATTGCTTTAATCACGTCTTGTTGTGAAGTACCGAGAGGTTGAGCCTGGCTAAGCTCCACGGCTGTAGATCTAACTGCTACATATCAATCTCTTCTCTTCTGATGATTCTCATCAGGGAAACTTAAATGGTGACTAGCGGAACTGTATACGGCATATATTTCAATAGATGATCGTGATCGTGCATCTACATGAACTCGGGTTCTTGCGTTGTGTTTAGCCTTCTCCCCGTACACACTAAGGTGAGTAACTATAGAACTGGCACCTGGCACCGTAAGAACGCCATGTCTGCACCAATGCATTTTTCCGGTTCCTCGGGATTTGCCTGTTCATATCGTAAAACGTACTACCACGACTTTGTCGTAGTGAATACCACCCTGTCGTACTCTATATGGTACCCCCCTGTGGTACTCCGTATATAGTAACCATTTACAAGATTGGCATTCTGCAGCGTCCACGCCAGGGGTGGGTCGGACCCGGAGACTCCCTCCTTTCGGGTTACTGCCAAAGATAGCGTGGTGCGTGGAGCTCCAGGGCAGGGGCATGTCCAACGGCCAGCCCAGAGTCCAGCGCCCACTCCTCTTTCTCCCACAAGCATGGCATGGCAATCTCGGCAGTGAGTGGCGTCAATCTTGCCGGGCTGTCAAGGATCGACTCGGACTGGCGCGTATCTTTGGTCTTGTGCGCTAAGGGGCGTCGTCTCTGTGAATCTTTCCCCCTATCCGGTCTGATGGCGGGAACGCTATTCCTTGAAGGGTTCGAGGAGAATCCCGGTTCGTCACATTGTACCGCTACATACTCCGTACGGAGTACGGCGTACGCGCAGGTTGTGACCCTTCTCTCCTCTCTCACCTCTGCTTCTGACCTCCTCCACGCCGATCGAGGGTTGCTCGTGTGGGTCTGAAAACGGTCCGGCCTGCTATCGTAGGCCGATGCCCTTATCGTTATTTCTCCTGATCAGTGATCACCGCCCGTAATCAGGGAGATGGAGAGCGATTTTCATTGGAAAGTCTCCGAATCCCATTTTGCCGGACACGCCAGGGCCACAGCATGACTCAAGTGTTCCTCGCAAGGTAGGGTGGTACGTCGTCCTCGTGGTCGTCGATCGATAGAGTCGGGGGCGCTGCTCTGTTGGGATCCACGGCCGGATGGGAATAGGCTGAAGTGATAATCTGCTCAGTGATTAGCATGGCAGGTTTCGCTTCCCGTGTTTGCTAGGACTTCAGGTTGGAACGTGCAGACGCTGCCGTTGAATCACAGTTAGTGCGGGTGGCTCTTCCTTTAACTGTTCCTCCACTCTGACCCTAGTCAGTCTTGGTGTTCTAGCTTCTGTCCTTGTCCTGTAACTTGCTCGCTCTGGATCAGATAGTAACATTGATGACCTGCGGGCTTGTTTGAATGTAGTTGGTCCGTATTGTAGAGGTAGCCATATCAGGCTTCACACGTCGAACGGCATCTCTGCCTATTTGTCGGTAACGCATGGAACAATGTAGCTGGACCAAGCTTGACGATGGTCCCATCCGTCCGAGCCAGTAAGAAACTAAGATGTACGATGCTCAATAGATCTGACACAGTCATTCCCGATGAGGAGTTCGGGGTCCATTATTGATAGACACCCTGGTCAGGAATCTCAAGATGCATACCACGGTTGATTGAGGGTCGACAGTATGTTCCGTCGCAGGACGTGCAATAATTCATGGCCCGCTCTGAACGTTGATTGAGATCTAAGTCGTCGTGTAGGGCTTCCCCCTTCTGTCTAGTCCAGACCCCGGCCTGTCAGGAAGATACCCTGCATATTGTCTGATGGCCCCCTTGGCCCGCGTGGCTCGAAACGGTCTGGCGCCCTACAGGGCATCTTGTTTCTTGTTCTGTTTTGGTCTTCTTGCGTTGTTTGTGGGACACCCCTAGCTGTCAACTTACTCAGTTGAGGCTAGAGATCGGGCTGTTACCAGATGGGTTCTCCACTGCTCGGAGACTTCAGCAACCATCCCTTTTTGCTAGTGACCCACTTCTGCGGATGGAATCGAGCCGCGGTTGATTCTGAATTTGAACAATCATGAAGAAAAATAGTGTGGATGCTGCTGAAGAGAAAAGAGGGAGAGCCTAGATCCTCGAGATGAGTACGGAGTAGTGGCGCGATGACCGGAGGATTAACTTTGTCGAGAACGTGAACCGTGGCTGTCATGCTTCGGGAAGACGGGTAGACTGGTGGAGACAACCAGAGCAGTTGGTGCTGTCATGTTTATTGTTGTGATAGTGAAGAAAACCTGCACGGCGCGAGCTGAAACTCGTCTTCCCAAGCGGTTGGGCAGATGCCATGCTTCTCCGGAAAACGCTTTGGGTTCTGCTGTCATAGCGTTGTTGACGCCACCCCTTTTTGAATCTGGTAAGGTGACGGGTTCTCAGATCGTCGCTGCCAGGCGCCTGCGAGGGCCAACATTGTACAGATTGGCAGGTTGGAATGTGGATGGATTCCAGAGAGATCGACTTCGGAGGATTTCCGCTTGACATGGCTCCTCCTAGATGGCGATTGCGATTCTTCAGCAGAAACTCTGAAGAGTATGGGCTGGAAAGTGTATGGGGAACACTGGTCACCGTTGCGAGAGACTAAAATTGCGATCGGATTTTAATCTCTTGCCCTCTTGAGCAAAGGCGCTGTCGCTCCCTCTCCTTTGCGGTTAGGATTATCTGATCGTCGTCTTAGCGATCGAGGCCAGACTCCACTTGGAGTCTGTCGGTCACTTCAACAGGAGGATCAGGGAGGATCAGGAGGCTGGGAGCTCCTGTTCACTTTTCAGGGTCGAATCCATCGACTGCGGACTAACGGTCCTAACGGTCGTCGATCATTCATGCTCCTGATTTCCGCTTCCTGTAGCTCGGGAATTGGTGAATCTTCTTAGGCCGTTTACTAGCCTGGTATCGTGATCAGAGAAAATAATAATAATCTCGGTAGTTGTGATCTGAGCTTCTTCCTCCACTTGATTCCTCCATTGGAGCTGTTCCGACATTTTTGTTGGTTTGAGCTGTGCTTTTTCCTGTATGCAGGTATTATTGTCACCATCGAGATTGACTCCATCCCCCCCCCACAGCTGGTTCCCGCGTCCACCTGGTAGTCTTTCGTAGTGCGACACTATTCGCCCACTAGCTAGTTCTCTGGATCTTCATCTGATGTTCGTAGTATGCATTTTGCACTTCGAACCGGTGTGTGTTGTGAGTCCCACTGACAGCGCATAAGCTGATATGCAGGGTTGCCTCGAGAGGGAGGCAACCAGACTCGACCCTCTAGAAGAACTCCAGAACCACCGATGCTCCCGGCATTGCAGACAAGCGGCTTCCCTTTGCATTTCCGGAAGCCAATGCGAAACACAGTGTGAGATCCAATCGCGGACGATTTGATTCGATCCCCTCCAGTCCTTTGCAGCTGGTTGCGCCCGGCCTGCCGGTCGCGATTCCGACAGTTCAGATCGAAAGCAGCGGGGAAGGCCGGAATTGAGTGATGTTCAGTGCAGTGCGTCCTTGCAACAAATGGCTGAACTCTTCCCTGTTGGTCTCTGAAGAGACCGAGCCTTCTTCTGCGAGAATCCTCCGTATCCGCTGTCGACAAGATCGTGCACAACGGTGGAACTAGTACTCCGTAGACCTTGGCTGCATCACCGTTCAGAAAATTGACCTACCGTGAGTGCGTTACTTTCATCGAATCTCAGGTGCGCATGGGACGCATCGCCCGGTGGCTGAAATGCTGCGATCCGGCTGGTGCGCGCTGCAGTACCCATGTAGATCGATCCCACTGGATCTCAGGGCCCGTCAATAGTATCGTGCTTTGAGTTTTGATTTGGGCGCGAGATCTTGGGGGCCAAATCGAAGACGAGCTGAGTGACCCCTGGCACTAGTTGGGCAGGCGCTTTACATGCCGACTGCGTCGGGGTCTGTTTATGCACGCAGTATAAGGAGTCGGCGACGCCTGCAAATACAGTACGCCGCACATAGTACCGGTTAGACAAGAGGCACAGAAAGCGGAAATTTGCGAGATATGCCAAGGAGCGTCGAACCCAGATCAACGGGCTGCATATGTATTGGAGCGATTTCGAAGATCTTGCGTCGATTTTCCCATCGCAGTTGCCACGGTTAGGCCCCAGAGCCGACCGTTGGCAGCCATGCACCCGCTCATCCGCTCGGGAGGATTGTTTGTGCACCGCGGACATCTGTGAGATCACTTCTGCCCGAGGCTGGCAAGGTACCGGACGATTGGTACCGACGAAACAAACCGTCAGGTCGTCACGGCCCCCTTCCTTCACCCATCGTCATGGTTCAGTCCAGCAGGGATGGGAGCGGAGAAAAGAGCACGAATCGTATGGATGATGACATGCTAACGGCCAGAGCGGGTCTGCAGAGGGGTCAAAGCGACAGTCTAACGGCGCGAGAGCTCCAACTTGGAGGAATAAGATTTGTCTCACTAGCAGTAGACTGAGAGGATTGTACGGCCGTGGTCGACCGAGTCAACTGAGACAACCCAGGCAGTGGAATGATTATTGATAAGCTCGGACGGGCAAGATAGAAACGGCGTCGCTAGCGCATGGGCAATCGTGAGTCGTGCATGGCGCCGGGAAAGGCAACGGGCACCAGCGCCATCCGGGGCGTCAAGCCCCAATTTTCCGTCGATACTGCGTACAGCAATCGAGATGATAAAACCGATTGTTACGTCACTTTTGTGCCTGGTATGCGTGGAGGAAGAATGATGATGAGGATGGGTTCGGCTCCACGCGAGAGGGTCCGAGAGGTCTGAGGTCTGAGGTCTGATGTTTTGAGTGGGGAGAGGAGACACCACATAACCATCTCACCCAATAACGGGTGGTCCGATCTCGATCGAAAGCTTAAGCATGGCAACGTGAGATGGTCTCTCTGAGCTTTCGGAGACACTGCTGGAGAGGGAAAGGTGTGCCGAGGAGATGGTTGGACAAGGGATGAGTTGCCTGCCTGCGAATCATGCATGGTCAATCATCAGATGTGATGGATGGGTTATCTGATGGAGATGAGATGAAGATAGGGATGAGAGAGGTGACAAGCGGCACCAACCGAGATCGAGCAAGGGAGTGTGACAAACCATGGAACGTCGAACATCCTCGGTGTCAGGCACCGTTTCGATCCAGTTGCGATTCCAACGGAGCCGTTGTGACACCCTCCTGTCGAGGTTGATGGTCCTTTGGTGCTTCCCCAATGCACCAATATACCGCGTGTACCACCCTGGTACAGTGTCATGGATCAGATCGACGGACAGTGAATACTGGGGTTGAACCGGGTTTGGTCCAAGTTGACATCATGCTCTCAACGGCGATGAATAATGATCAGACGGGGCCCAAACACAGCATCGTCCGAGGCTGGGGAGGGATTGCCCTCGAGATCGAGATCTGACCATGTGATAGCGGGTGAAGTTTCTGTTAGTATGAGATGAATTAACTACCTAATGTTCAGGAGTATGTACTCCTATAGTCCCTACCTGGTGCTCTCCTTGTCCTATCTTCATACTATTATACTACTATCCAATATTATTATATACATCACAATCATAGATGCAGCAATACAAATCTCTGTACTAGTTCCTGAGCAGCGTCGTACTTGTGGATTCCACCCTGGACTGCATACTATGTACTCCGTACTACACGCATCACCATCTGGGGTTCCAGAAGACAAAGCAGAAAAGCAGACAGCACAGCCTCAGCATCTCAAGAATTAATCACCCCATGTCCAGCTCCACCAGCATCGCAACTAACGCCCGACTAGCAGTGATAGGTATGATCCGTCCCATCCCAAAAGTCCCCAGTCCCACGAAGATCCGCAGTTCGCCTATCGAAATCAACGATCAATACAGTAATTTGCCTCTAGTAAAACCTGGTCATGACGATCTGAACTATTACAAGTACATATACAAGTAAAATATTCTTCGTTGAGCCAAACCATTGTTGTATACTCCGTACACCGATCCATCTCCATCTCGATCCACTTGTCCACTTGCTCCGATGGTATATAATATTCTTATTATTCCTATTATTCTTATTATTAACCCGTTAGTTCCTAGTCGGAAATGATTTTATAAAAACTAGATCAAAATAATTATTATTATATTATTCCATTCCAATCTACGCCCGAAATGAAGTAGTCTCGATCCCCTTCTCCTGTTATCGATCGCATCTTTATTTAGTCCTCCCTCCTCATTATTATTCTTATTATTCTCCTCGTGCCGGGCCTTTTCGAGACTGGCATTCTTCGATTGACATTGACATTCTCCCTGCTCCTCTCCAAACGAAATTCCCCATTTTCCACGCGCCTTTCGACCCATCCCATCTCATCCCTTGCATCCGCTGCCTTTCACGATCGATCTTGACTTTTTTCCTTTTTTATCTATCACCTGTTCTTCTGTATTCCTTTTCCTCTCTTTCTCTTCTTTCCAGTGTTCACTCTGGGTCACTCTGGGTCTCCCAGTGTCCCTTGCTATCTTGCTATACTCTGCTGGCCCAAGGTTCACCCGATCGCGGACTTAGCAACCGCCAACCCGCCACTTCGAACCCTACTTCCTTTCGCCCCTCCAAAATCTCTTGGGTCTTTCGGACTTCGCGTCCAGCATCTAACACTTGGATCTGGATCTGGATCTGGAACCTCGCTTCCCCCGATTTGCCGCCACTGGGAAAACGCTCGCCTGGAACGGGTGGAACCGTCTCCCTGGAAGGGTCAACTGGTCGCACGAGAAACAAACTGCGCCGTTGAGGATTTCGCCGTTCAACTCTTACTTACCTCCTGTGCTCGATTGCTGGCGTATCTTGGTTCGGACCACGCGGGCGAATCGATCACTCGGTTGATGAAGTCAGAAATCCACGCGTGACAGTTTGATTCTCCGCCCAGCAACGTAATGGGGTCTTTGGAAGCCGCTCCCAGGCACAGGTTCGTGGAACTCTTCTTCTCTCTTCCTCGGCACAATTCCAGTGGTCGAGACTTCAATGCTGATGGACTCGACTTGTTTGCACAGAGACCCTTTGCCCGCCATCGGTTTCCTAGGGAAGGACGGTTCGGGGTTTGCTCCTAAACACCCCGGGGCGGCCGCCTCTCCTACTCCTCTCCTCAGCCCCAACAACATGTATTCCGGACAACCACTACCTTACTCTTACGCGCCGCCGGCGTCCAGCGCTCCCTCACAACCGGGATACATCTCACCGCCAGAGTCGCGTCGAGTCCTCGAGGACGAGAAAGACAAGGCCACGCCCCGCCAGTCCCTCCCCTCCATCCATGAAGCCCTCGACCTGCCCTATCCTGCACCAACCTCCGCTCCACAATCACAACCGGGACACACGGCACCGCCATCACATCTGATCGGCCGGTCCAGCGCAGAGGGTCCCTCAGGACCCCCGAATCCCTTCTCCAATGGCCCGCCATCGGGCTCCCTGATGCGGGATTCTGGCTACCCCCATCAGGGCCAGCTTCAGTCGGATGCCTCGCGCAACAGTCTGACCTCGATCAACACGGCAGATTCCCGGAACGCTTCGCTCCACTCGCTTAGCACGGGCAAGTCGCCAACCCAGAGCGCGAAGACAGGCATCACCTCGGTCTCGGGTTCGCAAAATTCCTCGGGCTATGACTACAGCGCGCCGCCGTCTGCAGGCAGCGTCGCCTCGCCCAACGGCTACAGCCACTTCCCTCCCAACTACTCCTTTCCCTCGCAGCCGAGTGGCCCGTCATACCCTCCGGCTCATTACGACAACCGACCTTACATGGGGGCGCCACGTGTGGACGAAGTCAAAGGTGGATTCGTGGCGCGACCAATGCCCGGCCAGCCGCATAGTGACTCGGTAAAACGACATTTGGACGTCTACGATGTGGAGACGTCGTTGAACGAGGTACGATTACTCTGTTCTTATTTTCCTACGTGTGGGCACGGTCTGCGAGATTACGACTTGTCGATGCGCAGAGTTGTCATTTGTGGTGCCGAAGAACTGGAGAAACAGTGGCTAACATATGACCTACGGGGCACAGATCGCCGAGATAAGCACGCGAACACTGGACTTTTCACGACACTACGCTGCCCGCGCACACCAGACCCAGCGGTCTGGGCCGGTCTTAGGGTCCCTTCCCTCGCTGGGTGAGGTGGAGGACATGCTCCATATGCAGCGTCGGAACCAAGATGCGCTCATCCGGATACGGACGGCGGTCGTGAACCAGGAACAGGCGTTGGCGGAGCAGATGGCCCAGCGCAAGGCGTTCAAGCCGGGTGACGACGAGCACATGGCCATGTACCAAGAAGAGTTCAAGGGTGCGGGTGGGTTCGCTGGGGCGGACTCGAAGAAACGGCGTGGAGTAAGTGCTGCCCTACATTCCAGTCTCTGTTGCTTCTCTGCTGTCATAGTGGAGTGTTCTAAGATGTCAATGGCTAACCACGCTGTACTTTGCAGAAGGCAGCCCCTCCTGGTCGTTGCCACAGCTGTAACCGAGCCGAAACGCCGGAATGGCGTCGGGGTCCAGATGGTGCCCGAACGCTGTGTAACGCGTGCGGACTACACTACGCCAAGTTGACCCGCAAGATGGGCGCCAACAAGGCAGCGACCCTGGGATCGAATCTGAAGCCCAAGACGATGCTGGAGTCCGCATCTCCGACCAGCCATTAAGGCTCTCTTTTTGCAATTCCTCATGTGGCGTTGGGAAAAAACGGCGGGAAATAGAAACGGGAGGCAAAGGAGTTCAGCGGCCATTTCTTCCTTTTTCTCTTGTTTCTGCGGCGGACAGGACTCCTCTTCATGAGCTCAGCGCTGTTCCTGGCTGTGACTATGTTTGGCGTCTCTTCCCTTGCCTCTTCTCTTTTGATCTTGTCTCTTTTCGACCTTCCTAATCGGTGCCTCTATTATAATACCCTCGCAGCGTTGGGAGTCCGCCTTCAAGCATAGATTCTCGCCCTCGTTTTGTCATTTGCGGTGGATGGATGGATGGGTGAAGGCTGGATCGGATGAATGAGGTTCCTGTCAAGATTGTTTTGACTTGGTTTATACCCTGCATGTGTGGCTACGAGCCCTGCTATCCAGCGCGTGTCTGAGTATGTTTCCCTGTGATGTGTGTACGATCTTATCTAGCATCTCCACGGATTAATGAGTTGCTTTGTCACTGGTATTCTGGGTCTAGTATACTCCATAGTTGGTTACCTAGACATGGCTGTAGTGGAAAAGGTTTGCGGTGGCGAGGAACTAGATCTGCGTGGCATGATCTCCGCGTGCCATGTCTGCCAGATCTGAATACTCTATTTTCATCTACAATCATCTTCAGGCAGTATAGAATCATTTTATAGAGTGGCGTGTAGTTGTAGTTTATTACTGTAGTTCGGCGACCACGGTGACTCGGCCGGATGAAGTCAGCGTGGCAAACCCCGAGTCCAATCTCTGGTTCTTGCGATCCAAGGTTCGAACTATACAAAAATATCCTCCGCTAGAGAGATACATACTATGTATCGCAGTTGTGCCACGCAGTGTATGATCGCATGGAGGAAGAGTTTTCCATAGCCACATGGTGTGGCGGAGGCGAATTTGGTGTCTGAGTACGGAGACTGTCCCGTATACTCCTGATTCCTGATCTAGAAATTGAGTTGTTACCGAGAAGTAGGTATTAGGATTCTGACAGCCTCGGATGCATGTGGTATCTACGAGAATTTTCCATGATTTACTACTCGGTAGACAATGATCAGATGTCAAATACTGGTAGGACCTAGTAGTAGTTCACTCCTAAAGCAGGAATAGAGGGGAAGAAGGGTTCAGCGGGTCACGATCGATCACCACTGAAGAAACGAAACAAGAACCCACTAAAGAAGCCAAGTCCAAACCCAAAGATCAAATCTCAAATCTTGAATCTAAACTACAGGACATAATTGCAAATACCTTCTTCCCAGGATCAGACCATAACAAACTCCAGCAAGACAAAAGACAGACCACCACCCCCCATCTCCATATTTCCCGGCGCACCGTCAAATCATGTCCATGCCCGCCACCCCGCAGGCGCGTCGCGCGTCTCAGGATTTGTCATGACGGCCCGGTTCTTGCTGTGAAGGAGGAGGAAGAGGAGGAGTTCGAACGCGTGGGTCACCCCTGTTCGGAGAGATCGATCGTCTTGGGCATCTAGTCCGATGGGACTGTTGCTTTGTTTTGGTTGGATTGGGTTGGGGGACCGGTGTGCCTGGGGGATCGACTGGCTGAATATTCGGGTGATGGAAGAAAGACGGTGTAGTCTTTGGCCTTGTTCTGAATGGTACAACCTAGTAGTAGCAGGTCGTGGATTATGGGTTTTGGAGGGGCCGTACCGAACGCTCGGGGTTGAGGGTGAGACTAGCAGGGATGATGTGGTTGGATCGATCGAGATCTGAGATCTGGGATTTGAAATTGAGATTCGAGATTTGAAATAGGGGTGGTGGCGTGTTTCAGCAATGGTCTTGGTGTTTGATGCATGTGGATGTGCTGTCCTTGGGTGTATATTCGGGGTCTGAGGACATGTCTATAGTTCTGTAGTCTGGAGTATCTGAGTTTAAACATCACCAAATCTGGCAATCGCTTTTCTCACCATACCCAAGTCAGAACATCTACTCAAAACCAATCAACGGACTCCATCCCCTAGTTCCAACGTGATAGATACCCCTGTGGAGAGCCCAACACCCCGTCATGTCTTTTCCGTACATTGTACGAACACCTGTTCTTTTATTCTTTCATACGATCCCTGATGATGCTAGCATCCTTGGTACTGATTTCACCTAGTCCTCCGTAGTGCCTCGCGCTCTATTTCTTGCCAAGTATAGTTCTTGGTAGTCCCTAGCCACACTTCAGCCATGCCCGAATCCACTATGGAACCCCGTTGGAACTAATTGAACTATTGATTGACCAGGTGAACACCAGTTCTCGCGCCATCGAACCGCCATCGAACCGCCATCCGAGATCCGGCTTGGCCGAGATCGAAATTCGACATCTTCTAGAATGTAGCAGATCTTGGCATTGCTTTGTCTATCTATTTCTTTGGAATGCCTTCAGGAATACTACGTGAATACTCCTGTTCAAACCAACACACGGCAACTCTTGGCCCATGGTTAGACTTAGGCTACGCTACTCTTAGTGTGATGCGTTTAGTGACGGCTGAATTTTTCCAGGCGCGGGGACAAATCATCTCCTGCAGAACTAATGAACTTTCTTGTTCGCGAATACGAGTAACGGTGCTTTGCCGATGCTCCACTGCTACAATTGCGGGCTATCAGAGGAAGTATTACTGCTATTACTCCGTAGTGTATGCTGTGAGATGGGGCTGATAATGCACTCATGTATAGCCTTGTGCCCGATGGACCACTGCTTACTACCGGCAGTATATAGTACTGATCACCATAACCACTCCCTAACAATCTACACGGAGGGCTAATCAACCTTTTCCGGCATCTACCAAGTACCGACCAGTGACTCCAGTCCATTGTTTCATCATGGACGTCCCGATAAAGTCGGTCAAGTCAATGCGGAATATCAGATGGAGATTGCAAGGAGGCAGACTCGGAAGATCGATATTTTACCGGGCTCTCGGGCCTCCCGCACTTTTCCCGTTTCGGGCGAGGTCGATGCGCGGGTGGAGGCCACGATGATGTTCTTTGGATCTTCTTCTGCCTTCTTTGCGTTATCGGGCGGTCTTCATTGCCATGTTTCACTTACTTCTCGATGGAGGGGACTAGTGTGTGCATCGCCCATCTCCGCGGATGTCATTCACTGAATCATTGTTCACTGGCTATTCCTTAGGGATGTACTCCGTACTCACGATCTGAATGATACCGACAAACCACGGATCCCTCGGGTAAAGATCTCATTTTTGTGTTTCTTCACAAGTCGACCGCACCAAGATCGAGATGGAGATCGGACCCGTGCAAAGTTCAAACACCGGGCCGGGCAGAGGCACTCGCTTCGCTCGTCCTGAATTGTGATTGCTCCTGGCGATGGAGAATTGGAGATGGGCAGATCCCGGGCGCACTGCATTTCACTAGCGGCGGCTGAGGACCGTGGGTCGTTCGACAATGGAATCACCTGGAAGTCTATATCAATCTGGTATGAGGGTGGTTGGAACTTGGTGGTGTGGTGGGGTGAATCGGTGCCAGAGTGTCGGGTCGAGAGATGTTGATTTGTTTTTGGGGACTGGTGGTTGGTGATGATTCTTGTCTGAGGATGTATCATACACCCTATGTACATGTCGATGTATTGACAGATCTCTTAACTGGTTAGTCCTGTATACTGACCATATATATCGACGGACACTCCTCCAGATTGGTGCATCTGCCGTCCAGATCGAGGCCAGATCTATGGCGTGCATCGTGCATGACCATACGATCGGCTACGTGCCTACCCAGAGTCCTCTGGCAGAGGACTATCTTCCTAGAACTGCAATGCTCGGCAAGTCCAGTATAACGATTGGCATCAGCTCGGGACTGATCTTCACGTTGCATACGAGTAGTTGATCTTTACTGCAGAGGGACTGCAGAACGAGTGTGATCTCAGATCAGCCTGCCTGCAGTCTAGGGTCTCTAGCGGTGAATCTACCCAACACGTCTCGTGGTGGGTAGTTTGTTCTGTTGTGGTACTGTGTTTTGCTTTGTCTGAGATGAAAAATCGGGGCTTGCTATAGAGCACGAGGCTCTCCAAATCTCAGATGGTGGCTTTGGCCACGGCACTAGTTTCTCCATCGCGATCTGGAAGATCTTTCCTGCGAGTCAGAGATGTTCTTGATCGGACGTGGCTGAGATAGGCAACGGGGTGTATGTACCAATGTATGTAACAAGGTGACTTGTCCGCAAGAAGGCAGTCAGGACTCCACCCCTTGCTTAGCTAGATCCATTAGTGAGATCCATTAGGCCGCATCCATCCCGAGATGAAGAATACGAATGTGCTGCTCGGAGCTATGAACCGGTCCCTTCTCCACTCGATAAGCGCTGTCTTTGACGCGCTGGGAGCCGGATCCGAACTATGTACGTACACCAGCCCGAGTCCCACCAACTAGCTAACAATCCACGGCTGAGACTAAACTACCTGGGAAAAGTACTTATGTACTAACTATCCTCTAGTCGACTGGACATGCATGCAGATGGAAATATATCGGAGCGGGCAAACGCGGCTCGTCCGTCGTCGATGCGAATTAATCTTCGATGGTCGATGGAGTCGCCTGAAAGGAGAGAACTAATCAGTGAGGTTGAGTCTACGATCGCCATGACCTTCCCAAGGTTCTGAAATCGACGGTGTGGAGGGTAACTCGTGGGCGAATCGAAATATATAATGCGCCATCTGATCGGCATGGGGTTGATCTGCATGTTCTGCAGGGCTCCGATCGTGGGAAACTTGGTTGTATTGTTGTATACTAACTTCTGAGGACTGAGTTTGTTGTGCCGTTGTTTTCGGGCGTAACTCCATCTTGATGCTAGACTATTGGGATGGATCCTTGGTACTGGGATTATCTTGATCGGAACGCTACTATTCACGCTAGCAGTTAGTCGATGGGTGAACTATAGTTCGTGCCGTTGTTTTGTTGACCGGGCGTGAATCCTGCTGTGGCTGTGTTCACTTGATAACTGTGCTATTCTCCTCAGGCAATACTTCACCGATTATTTGCAGCATTGAGTGTTCGTGAGGTGGTTACTCGCAGTTGCAGTATGTGTTGTTGGTTCATTCATCAGCTGCATGCATAGTTGTAAGACTACCCCAACTCAAGTCTCACGTCAACAATATACACAAGAAGTATACCTGAGTCACCTTCGGTGGCCTCCATGGCAAGCCCTGAGCCACATAGCTTCTGTATCACCGCCAGAACGCCTTGGCCACAGAGTTGATATAATCAATCCCCTCCTTGCGCCAAGTATCCGGCTCCATATGGCTGGTAGTATTCGCATTGAACAACAAGTCAACGGGGTTGTCCTTCCCATACGCCTCCCAATGCACAGACTTGTTCACACCCGAATTCGGATCCAAATCGTGAATAAACGACGCCCACATACTCGTCATCATCGTACTCAGATCGATGTACGACTGCGGCACCCCGGCGAATGGCTTCCCGTAGTGATACCCCAGTCCGGCGATATTGTGGAACACGAACGAGACTTCTTCAAAGTGCGTGGCGCCCATGATGAGTGGCACGTCTGCGGAGTGCACGTTGAAGCGGTAGCAGTAGGCTGGTGTGGAGGTTTCGGTCCAGGCCTCGCATTGACGGCGGCGGTTGGCGTGCATGGTGAAGTCGCCTGCGAAGGCGGATGTGCGTCGCCATTCGTAGCCCATGGATGGGACGCGCTGGTCGCCGAGGTATTCGGGGATGCCTTGGGATGGGTCGTCGGGGTAGAGCTTGAGGATTTCCTTGGCGACGGATGGGGGTGTTTGGAAGTTGAAACCTCCGTCTGAGTATGTTAGTGGTGCAGTGGACATGGTGAAGGTGATGCCCTACCTGTTAGATACTCAAACCACTGCTCTGTGGTGTTGATCCCTGTTGGGCCAAAGGCCGTTCCCTCGTCTGTGTTGGTGCCCGCGATGATGGGGACCTTGACGAATTCGTGGTTGTTGAGTTGGATACTTCCCCAGTTGCGGACCAAGTCGCCATCCACCACTGGCCAGAAGTTGTACTCGGAGTAGCCACCCGTTCCGTTGAGCACCGAGTTGAGCGTCTCGAAGGGAACCTCTCGCAGACACTGCAGTGTGTCTTCGGTGTTCGAGCAGTTCACCTTCGACACGAGTTTGTCGTACGTGGCTTGAAAGGTAGTGTAGTTGGAAGGATTGGCTTCAATGGACCCCCCGGACTCCATGATTCCAGCTCGGAAGAGCTTGTCATCTCGCCCTCCGTATGCAGTGAGGTGGTAGCCCACGGATATACCTCCGGCAGACTCGCCCCAGATGGTGACCTTGCTGGGATCACCACCGAAAGCAGCGATGTTCTCTTGGATCCATTGAAGCGCCAGTCTTTGGTCTCTCAAACCGAGATTGGTATTGCCGCTGCCGGATACTTCGCTGGAACTGATAAAGCCGAACGCCGACAGTCTGTAGTTGAGCGTGACGGCGATGAAGGGCTTTCCTGTAGTGATGTGAGTAGGCAGTACGGGTGGAAGCGAGATCAGGCTTAGACTGACCAATCCTGTAAGAGTTCTGCACGATAGCAGACATGTTGTAGCGCTGGTCTGCGCCAGATCCCATGTAGAAACCGCCGCCGTGAATCCAGACTCCGACAGGGAGCTTCGAGTGTTCATTGACGGACGAGTCACGGATGACGTTCAAGGTCAGACATGCTTCTGACTGGGGGTACCAAATAGAATCGGACTATCCTGTGTTAGACGCAGATTCTTCTCTAGATCAAGTAGTAAAGTCTTACTCCATATCCAACACAGATGTCAGAATATTCCT
This sequence comes from Penicillium parvum, assembly GCA_030035635.1. Classification (NCBI taxonomy): domain Eukaryota; kingdom Fungi; phylum Ascomycota; class Eurotiomycetes; order Eurotiales; family Aspergillaceae; genus Penicillium; species Penicillium parvum. The sequence continues at coordinate 1,935,304 of JAPJNL010000006.1, forward strand.
TTGCATCACGCGTCTCGCTCCAACTCTCATTCAATGGCTGTGGAACGGTGAAGCGCAGGTTCCCCACAGGCTGCTGAGCATAAGGCATACCCAGGAAGAAATCCTGGTTGTATGTCGTGCTCTGCAGGCCGACATAGGTTCCATTGCGGACGGTTACCGTGGGAGACGAATGCGCCCTAGGGGCGGCATGAGCCGTCGCCCAGACAGAAAGAAAGCCAAGGGCAAATGCGAACATTGTCGGACTTCTCGCTTGAACGTGATCCTGTTGCGAGTCCCCATAGCTGCGACTCCACGCACTCTTATACCCTCGTCCAGGAGAATCTGGGGATGCTTCATTGTGGGGAAAGCCCCACACCCAAGTGGTATCAAGATCAACGCTTGCGTGGAGGAGAGGGTGCAATTCGGAAATAACTGAGTGTTATTCACTCCGAGCTGACAGAATAACAGGCAGGATATGCCGTGCAGGAGTGCCGGGAGCCGTGCTAAGCTCCTCGGTGCCAAATCGTCCGCGATGCGATGCGGAAGGTCCGGGGTAAACACTGCATTTGGCGGGGAAGTGGCTGCCAAAATCCAATCAGAGTGCTATCTGGAATGTCTCTTGAGGGGCTGGAGATGGAGAATCCATCTTGAAGGTTGCTACGTTGCGGAGGATGTCCGAATCGGTCTTGGTGTTGACGGCATATTCCGAGGTTTATCCGAAGGATGAGCAGGTTGATATGCCAGAACGGACTTGAACCTTGATTTCTCCGTGAATAGGCTCGGCTCGAGGCGTATGACAGAAGGCTTTGCGCACTAACGACATTGACAATGTCGAATCGTGTTAAAGCCACACTTGGAGGATCCTCGCTCGGTTCGCCTTGATGGGCTGTAACGCCGGTGATTGAAGTCCCCGGCGGAGATGGACGAAGTCAAAAAAGATCGATGGGTTTGCTGCGAGAGAAGTACGGAGGAAGGGAGACAGGAAACCTTGAACAGGTCGAGTTCATACCATTGACCAAAATGAAGGCAAACCCCCGTCATGTTCCTGTCTCAACTGATCTTCCTGCTCCTGTCGATCTTGAAGTAAGTGTCTTGCTTGATGTGAGTGACGGCCCCTAGTTCAGTCCGACTGTTGCCTCAAATGCTTAACGAAGATTAGGTCGATGCCAGTCTGCAGAAGACGAGCGCTGAGGAGATCGCCTTGTCACCTCACGTCTTGCGCATCTCCCGTAGCTGAAAATCACCCGGAACGATGAGACATTTAGCCTCGCTGTTCAGAGGATCTTCTGACTTTAGTTGGCTCTGGCTCGCATCTACCAGTGCACTTGTCTTGTTGACTGGTCTCGAAGAATTGACTCGATTAGACTTCGCAATCACCCACTCTGCTGTCCGCAGAGCCAATCCTAAGGCGCGCGATACGAGATGGTATCACCTCCAGTTGCATTCCTCGCAAGAAACATCGCAGCAATGGGGTCTCCAAAGGACGACGATGACCAGAAATGTCGACTTCGCATCTACAGAATCTGTGAAGAATCAGCAATACTCAGATCGATCAAGTCTAAAAACGCCATCGCTCCCAGCAACGCCCCGGGGCTTCACCAGCGCGTCCTTAGTGGCACCCTGTCAAACCCTGCATGGTAATCGTGTAGATCAGTTACCTGTCGCAGTAGGGATCAGAGGCCTGGACGATATCAATCCAACCATCCACTGGCACGTTGTGCTGCTCAGCTCTGGGCATCGAGACTCTGAATACGAGGTGCCTTCCTCTCCCCTCTCCCCCTTACACAAAGATGCAGTCCCTTGAAATGTGGACTGTGAGCGCCCACATAACACAATCTTGGTGGTAGCTTCATTCTACTCTGTTCTGTTGGCATCGTCTCTCCATAAAGCCTAGATGGAGCTAATACCCTTCCTGATCGTGCTCAATGCACTCTCCGTGCTGCCACTCACTCACGCATGGACGTTCGTCTGGCGAAATGCATCGGACAACGCATTCGTCGAACACAGCAATACAGCTATGTCCTGCACAAAGATCAACCATGCGCAGGGTATGCTATTCGAATGGGATTCCGAGAATGGCCCCTTTTCCATCTCGTTGTATGCGAATAATGACTGCTCTGGACCGCCGAGTGGCTATGCGACTCATCTCTTCAATAAGAATGCGAGCCAGCCTATCGATTCCTTCAAAGTTGACTCTACTGCTTCGACGACGGCCTCCGCGTCCATGACTACTACCACTACGAGGCAGACCTCATCCACTACCACGAACACAGCCCAATCCCAATCACCAACCGCGACAGGCACACCCTCCTCCCCGTCTGGATCTGGTTTGTCTGGCGGTGCGATCGCCGGTATCGTCATTGGCGTGATAGTCGGTGTCGTCTTGATCGGCGGCGCATTATACATGATCGGCCGCCGAAACAATCAAAAACCGCCTGGTCCTGGCGACACAAGCGTGACAATGGGGTATTCAGCTCCACCATATGGATCGCCCGCTACGTATGCGTCGCCTTCGTCTTTTGGACCGGGGCTAGCATCCCTGGAAACGAAGAATCAGGCGTCGTCCTCTGCCACTGGGTCTTCACATAACCCTGTGCGAGTGGTTGAGCTTCAGGGGAATAGTCCGGCTGTTGAGTTGAGTGATAGCCATGCTGTGAATGAGTTGGAGAGTAAGGCTAGGCCTCCGGTTTCTCCACCGTAGGTGAAGTGAGAGCTCGTTTGGTTGAACTGTACTTATTTGGGATGGGTTGGCGTTTGGATGGGCCGTGGCTTTCTGTAACTGTAAATGGACTCCAAGGTGGACTACGATATCATGAATCGGTTATCTTCTCAATGAGCGAGCGCAGTAAATCTATTTCTCGCTATAGCCTGGAGTTTCTTGTTGAACAATTAGAGTATTAATGCTACGACGATAACGGAGCAGATGTGAAATCAAGAACCAGAGGGCATGCTCTGATCCAAAAGCTATGTGCAGATTCATTCATGTTCTCTAAACCTTAGACTCACACAGTCCATCTATCTTCGTGGAGATGCGTGAAATCTATCTAGTTCTTCTTGCCCCGGAGGAGCTCCCACCCAACTGACCCATCCTTGCCTTCTTTGGCAGTCAACTCCTCAACCGCCTTGACAAGGTCGTAGGTGATTTCCTCCGAAACGACACTGTCATGCTTGTAGCTCGGGTGTTTTGCCACGAACTCACGGATCCACCGCGCACCAGTCCAGAGAGTACCATCCGCGCGCTTGCGGATCAGGTCGAGATAGCGGGCCAAGAAGCATCTTGTCTCGACGTCGACATTGACGCTGTTGAGATACGACTCCACCAGCGGAATCAGACCTGGGAAAGACCCGTCCGAGCATCCGTTGACAATATCCGAGATACTCATCAGCTCGTATTCGGTCTCAACAGGGCCCAAGGGAGGAGAAGGCGGTGGTGTGTTGACCGCTGACGAGGTTGTAGATGAGAACGTGCTACCGTTTGACGACTGCTGGGGAGCTCTGGGGGTCCGGCGTGGAAAGGGGTCTTTGCGGAACCAGAACTTCTGGTCCAGAACGGCGTTGCGAGCATGGGCTGTTTCCATGTTCTCGGTGGTGCGCTGGATAGGAATGTAGAAATTAAGGTCGAAGCTTAGGATGGCCCGAGTGATCAGCACGATGAAGATGCTGAAGGCTGCGTTTTCAAAGTCGGTGATCTGGATTTCCATGGAGCGGAACTCGACTCGCCAGCCAATGTCGTCCTTCCCAGCTGGCGGTGGCTTGAATCGCATGTGCTGCCAATTGGTCGATTGGAGGTTCTCAAAGTGATCTACCTTGTTCAGATCGAGCTCTTCCAGATCCTCAGCGAAGATGACCAGTGGGTCGCGAATGAAGAGGTGTGCAAAGTGGGTCGCCAATAGTTCATCCATTCCACCGTCCATAAGTCGTCTTTTGATGGCCTCGTCGACGACCAGATCCGGGTCAAAATATTCCTTCCGCAATCGAGGGTCTTGAGAGATGTAGGTTGAGTTTGATGCATACCGGGACTTGGGAATCCTCCAACGATCGTGTTTGAGAGGCTGAACAGATGTTAGCTCAGAAAATAGATTCATCTGCGTAAGAAGCGCTTACGGCTTCGCCAAGTTCCTCGGGCGTCCTGTCATCCACTGATCGGCTGATCTGGTTCCAACGCACGTCTGTGTCCACGAGGAAACCCTTGTAGATCGGCGTAGCCGCAGTGAGCGCCAAGAGGATCGGACCGAGAGGGCTCAATTGATCATAAAGCCGCCTGCCTTCCGTCATATTCTTCGCCTGAAAGGTAATCTGCAGGCAGCAGCTACCCATTCCAAATGCCATGGCGTCCATGTAAACGTGGTCGTCCTTGGCGGCCCCATTGCGAACGTCGTCATCCTCTGGCCAAGTGTGAAGATCATAGTTGACGGTAGGGTCCTTGAATGGCGAAGGAGTATTCACATCCTTGAACACTGGCACATTCAGCTCCACCTTGCGCCCTCTTCGAGACCGAATGTTTGCTGCCAGTGTTGGGAATCGGATGTGCGGGTTGGCAATCTCATCGGGGACAAATTGAGAGCGAAGTGCTGGCCCTGACGGCGGATAATATGGCTGGATGTAGTCATCCTTTGTTCCCAAACGAGGGAATGTGGTCAGGGTAATGGGAGATTCGTTTGGAGCCATGTGAGCCTTTGCCACCTCTCGTCTGTTGAGACCATTAGCACCTTGCGATATCCAGTAGACTCCCGTCCAGCAATTCACCTCCACTTCATGTTGGATTCCACCTTCAGTAGATCCTTGAATCCAATTCCCCACGGTTGTCCCGGTGTAGCCTCCAGCATGAATCGTCCGAATTCGGGGTGAAAATGCGGAGGCTCCTCGCCAGCACTGAGACGGTCAGCATTCTCTACCTCATTTCACAGAGCATAAATCTTGTCTCACTGGTCCCCCTTGTCGCCATTTTGGCCTGAACCGGACTTCCACAGCGCCTCGTCCCGCGCGAGAGACTTGAGGATTTCAGCTTGGGCCAGAGATAATCGTGCTTTCTTGGCTGCATCGTCGAGCGCCACCACAAGGTATTCGATCTGCATGAGACCCAATCGTGAGCAGTCTCGACCATAGTCTGATTAAATGATGGCAGTGACGTACCTCGTCACCCCAAAGTAGGGCGTCTCGTTCCTTTCCCTTTGCTCGTCGCCAGTTTGCAAGCAATTGCTGCGCAGATTGTCAGTGTTTTGCCCGCCAATTTAACAGCAGGCACTCCGCAATGGCGCCCTTATTGCGCATACCTCTATTCCCCACTGACGAACCAGGCCGGCCTTCTTCTTGGCTTCTGGCCATTCCAGCGCAGTTCCTAGGGCTCTAAATCAACAAGTTAGCGAAAATCTCAGCGTGTCAAGCCGGTCTGACCATAGACATACAAAAGACCCATTGTGCTGGTCTTGCGTCACCTTGGCAAACAAGCAAGATTGGAACGATAAAGTCGTATTGTAGATTGAGATCTCGGGGAGGTCGACAACCCCGGGGCGCAGCTTGAATTGATGGTATCAGGGGCCCGTGAAGTTAAGAAGGAAAGTCTCGCGCATAGTCCCCGCGTTCCGCCTGGTTCTTTTGAATTCTCGCATGGGGAATTTTCAGACGCCGCAACACTTCCCGGCGGGGTCTTTCGGCGATAACGGAGGGTGGATTTCTAAGCAGTCACCTGATTCTCGTGATATTGTATGACTTTGGATTTCTATTTCTTCATCTAGATCTGCTTATATTTGGTTGTACTGCTGGTAGTGCTGCTGACACTCTCTTTAGCAACAGCTAACCTGGCTTGCATGATTCTCAACAGCCCTGTGCAGTTACCGGCGCATAGCGCGCGCCATCTAATACCCCGGTCATCTGCAGAGTCGGACTACCCCTCCGAGCTTGAGAATGTCGACACGATGATCGATCTGATTACGTTTTACCTGCAGGGCCTGTCTGATCAACAAGCCACCAAATCTTCCTATACGAGAATACTCTATGTATACGAGTAACTAGAAAGAGCTGCTGACAAATACATTCTTGTTCACTGGCATCTTTGAGGTTGAATGGTCAAGGGGTAACTTCTTAGTTACACCTAGATGATGATGGACGCACTGATGCACAAGAATTCATGGCCTCAGCAGCAGACACTTTCAACAGGCGTTCCGTCAAGGCAGCAAATGCTATTCCAGTATGTCCTGGTCACGCGAAAGGTCCCAACGCCAAAAGGCAGTCCATGAGCAGTCTCGGTATCTCGTCTATGTACATAACCTGCTGCTTGTCCAGCAGTTCTGACCGCGCAAGCGCAAAATATGAGCTCGAGGGCCTCAGTTACTACGGGCGCCGTCCTTAGCGGCCCGCAGCTCGTCCATCTTGGCCACGCGCTTCTTGAACTCTTCGTACTGGCACTTTTCGTAGGAATGTCTCTCGTCCTGAAGTGATCAAAAGAGAGCAGTTAGCTTGGGTGTTTTGTAGAGCGAGCCGAGGAATTCATATCGGAGCACCGTTCGGGGTCACGGGGATCGTACCTCGCACTTCCAGGGGAGGTAGTACTCGGCTTGCCGGCACCGGTTCAGCGGAATCAAAAGGTGAGCGCATGAGTCTCTGTACTGCATGGGAAGACGGGCCTCGGACATCTCCTGACGGGTTGCTGTGTCGCTGGAGTTAGCTTCATGTCACAGGGTTTTAGAGGATCCAATGGCATCGAGGTCATACCGGAAGGCTCTGCAAGGCCCACAGCGCTCTTGACCGACTCGACGACAGTCATTTTGCAAGACTTGAAAGGACAATGGCGGAGGAGGAAGGAGAGACGGGCAAGACGGCGAGGTTGGCGGTTTGCACCGTTTCGCTATGTTCCTTTGCGTCCCGATAGGGTCACATGACTTGAGCTCCAACTCGTGACTCTGGTCACATGATCGGTACAAAGAGGGTTAGCGCCCAAAATCCACTTTACGCGGTGTCATCGCGTCTTTGCGCGTACCTGCGATGCCACCCTAGCTCCACCCGACAAATCGTGTCTTGACCCTCTCGGTCCGATCTTGAGTGCGTGCAATGTGTCAGCGCTGAAGCATTCCTAACTCAATCGTTTTGCGAATCTTCGAGGTGCCTGCGGGCGCTTACCTGTTGTCATATCGCTGTCGCAATTGCTCTTGCTGTGACGGCGGCTCGCGGCGGCTCGCAGCGACTCTCACCATGGCGGGGATGGAGTCGATCTATTCGGCGACCTACAGCAGTGTGAGTTCTTCTTCTCTGTCGCTTGCGAAGCAATTGGTTTTGCTCGTCATGTTCTAACGCTGTCCAGACCCCAGTATTTGAATTCAAGATCGACGGTGACAGTGTGATGAGACGGAGGTCCGATGATTGGGTCAATGCCACACATATCTTGAAGGCCGCCGGATTTGACAAGCCCGCGAGAACTCGAATTCTCGAGCGAGAGGTACAGAAGGGTACCCATGAGAAAATCCAGGGCGGTTATGGCAAATACCAGGGTTAGTACACCCGAAACGAGAGGAAAGGCCGCCCAGAGTTGCTCATTCGTGATCTATATCGCAGGAACATGGATACCTCTTGAGGAGGGTCGATTGCTTGCAGAACGCAACAATATCATTCATAAGCTAGCCCCCATCTTCGACTTCGTTCCGGGAGACAAAAGCCCTCCCCCGGCTCCGAAACACGCCTCAGCGCCCTCGAAACCAAGAGCGCCCCGAAAGTCCACCAAGCGTGATGCAGCATCGGAAATTCTCAATGTGGTTCAGCCGCAGCGAAGCATGGGTCCTCCGGCCTTTCCTGATGACGATTACGATTTGAGCGCCGTGAGTGCCGCAATTGACGACAATGAATCGATCGAACAGGCGACTATCGAATCATCATCAATGATTGCAGACCAAGACATGCTACAGATGTCGCACCACGGAGGGCGCAAGCGCAAGCGTGGAGTGAACGAGCCATCTGTCATGTCTATCAGTGAACAGGAGCATATCATCTATGGTGATCAACTCCTGGACTATTTCATGACCGTTGGCGATGCTCCGCAGGCCACACGCATCCACCCCCCGACGCCTCCAGCCCATTTTCAGGTCGATCGTCCCATTGATGACTCGGGAAACACGGCCTTGCACTGGGCTTGCGCAATGGGCGACCTGGAAATTGTACGAGACTTGCTCCATCGCGGAGCCAATGTCAAGGCTCTATCCATTCATGAAGAAACGCCTCTCGTCCGGGCTGTTCTTTTTACAAACAACTACGAGAAGCGGACTTTCCCCGCTTTGCTAGATCTGCTGCTGGACACTGTCTCGTTCCGGGATTGGTTTGGAGCCACCCTATTCCACCATATTGCGGAAACCACAAGAAGCAAGGGGAAGTGGAAGAGCTCGAGATATTACTGCGAGGTTCTTCTCGATAAGCTCTGCAAGACCTGTTCGCAGGATGAGATCGACCTGTTGCTGTCGTGCCAGGATGACAATGGCGATACTGCTGCCCTTGTGGCCTCTCGGAACGGCGCATTCCGGCTAGTCAACATGCTTCTCAACCACTGTCCCCGCGCCGGCGACCTCATGAATAAGAAAGGCGAAACCGCCAACAGCATGCTGCAACGGTCTCATGCTGCTGATCAGGACATCCCACCGGCACCGTCGTCGGTTACTATGGCGAATGATCATGTGGATGGTGCTGCGCCTGACCTCATGCCTACCGACCACCAGTCCATTGCCCCTGCGATAGAATCTGCGGCAAACTCTGAACTGCTCTCGAAAATTGGCACGATCATGGCGGAGACGAACAAGAAGCTCGCTGCGGCCTATGGGAATTCCAAAGCCGAGCAGCAAGACTCCAATGATGTTGCCAATCCAGAAGCTCTTTTCGAGCAGCTAGAGTCAGATCGCCAGAAGATCCAAAAGCAAGTGGCTGCATTAGCCGCTAAAGAGACCGAGTGCGAGTCCAGTGATATCCAGCTAGGACGGTATGAGAATTTACGGTCTCGCTTTGAGTCTCTTCTCGAACAAAGTCAGCGCGCGGCACTTGTTCCGCAGTTGGCTGCCGCTGGACCAACTTCTTCATCCACCACCGACCCATCCTCACTAAGTCAAGACGAACTCAGAGCCCGATACGAGCTTGCGCGAGAGCTGTGCATCGCCCAGAAGTTGCGACGCAGCACAGTGAAAGACCTCGCGCAGCAAACTGCCGATGCTGGTGTAAGCACCAAGTTTGATGTGCATCGCAAACTCGTCGCTCTGGCGACCGGCCTCAAGGAGGAGGAGCTGGATCCTATGGCGGCTGAGCTGGCGGAGACCTTGGAGTTTGATCGCATGAATGGCAAGGGTGCATCCCCAGAACCGGAGCACCGGCGGCTGCCATCGCAGAACGAGTCGGCCGCCATGCCCTTAGGTCCAAGCATCCCTGTGGATGTCTAGGTCTCCTTCACAACACTGTACCTGTAACGACTTTCATTTTTCTGCCTCTCCCTATGACATGCCTCTTTTCTAGGAGGAAGTGTGTGACCAGCAGATACCCCATTTCTTCTTCGTGCTTATTGATTTGTTATTTCTCCGCTATGCTGTGTTCAGTCACTTTGATGAGGGGCGGTCTGGACTATGGTCAGTCTTGACCTTGTTAACGGATAGCAGCCACTTCTCTCGAGCACTTCTGTGTGAAAACATTCAATCTATTCGTGTGTACATAGGAACGAATCTTCTTATTGATTGAGGATGATGGCTCGCGTGTGGAGGTGTAGTAAAGGAGTAGTACAAAGTGTCTTTGATGTTCCGTCAACGCAGCAAGCATTCGATATGCTTTCCCCTGCAATAAACAGCCAAGTTACTCTTTACATACAGTGACAAAGCAAAAGTATTAACATCCGCTTATGTATAGTTGGTCTGTCTCGCCGCCCTCGCCACCCGTCTTTGAATCACACAGGTTGGCCTGTTATCAACCCGCATGGTATGAAAAATCGTTCGGAAAAACGTGTAGCATGATATAGAATGCTATCTAGAATCTACTGATTGCAAACCAGAGCTAAGAAATGCTATATTGGTAAGCTTAAATCGAACACGACTGATCGAGGATTTAGACGGGCAGAATATGGAATCAAGTGGTGTAGGGCTGGGGTGTTAATACTTCTGCTCTGTCACTACTGGAGGATTACTCTCCGATATAGCTCTAGGCACCACGCTTGCACTGACCGTAAGTCAGTGTGAGTTTCAATTAATTTCAGTGACACGCTGGATCGGCAAGACCCATCGTAGATCATAATCACGCCAACGTCCAATCATCGTCTATCAGAGTTTCCTCCGAACACCGCGGTCCACGAACTCCGATCTTCATGGTCCATGCGGAAGAATTCGATCCAGCGGATTTCCTCAGGGACATACATATGTGAGTGATGGTGCCCTTTGTGCTCATTTCAGACGCCGGAGCCGCCTGGGCTAGAGGATAGACAGACCCATACTCGGGCATAGCTGATTCTAGCCATTGTGGTCAGCTCCCGGTCTGTACAATGAAGGCACGCGATGTGTAAAATGCCTGTAAGATGCCGGCGAATCAAGAAATGCAACGGCCGCGTGAGATCGAGCTTTCCCGAGGGGTGTGTGAAGCATAGCCCTACTCTTCGCCTGTTCTTCACCTCCGTCCCTATCCCCCTGTGCTTTCTTCACGGGTTATTGGCGCAGGGATATGCTTGGCATCAGCGCCGGGCGGCTCTAGGGACGATGTGAGACGACCATCTCGGGGGAGCGCTAGCCGACCCCAACCAATGGGTGGACGGGGGATGTGACGAGGCCAGAGCCCTCGTCACATCAAGCTGTTGATTGGTAGTCAGTTCATTCCATCGAGGAGCCCAGCTGGATGTGGTCTCTGCCTTGCCACTGAAAAACAAGACAAGCATGCAGTCAAGGATAATGTGCACTGGGTGTGTGCATGAAGGAACGTGTGTGAGATGAGCATCGTCAAAAATAATGAAATTGTTCCCAACAACCAAATAAACGCTCCGGCACTCGGACCAATCGACACCCACCGTTCATGGACACTAGTCCAATGGGGACTAGTGTGCCAGCACACACGCCCGAGTCTGCCTGATTTTTGCCTCAGGCCATAAGAAGTGGACTCCCCACACCCTCAAACTCGCCGTTCTTCGTCTCTCACCAACCCTCTCTTCCTCCTTCTCCCCTCTCCCATCTAATTTTCGCTTCTTTCTTTTTTTCCTTCCCGTCTGCATTCTTTCATTCCGCAGCTCGCATCATCAGGGAAAAGGTGAAACTCCAAAAAGACTCTTTTGCAAATAGTTCTTCCGATTCGTTCCGCCCCTGAGAAAAGCGTTGCTCGCGTCTGGCCGAGACCCTCCCCCCGATTCGATCCACCCGTTCGATCTCTACGATCCCTTCGATCCTCAGCACGATAAGCTTGAGCTGTTCGTGTTGTGCACTCCTCCATCTCGATTACACCCCAAAAGTTGTCGGATCGTGCTGGCTTGGTCGTGACTCGCCCTCGGTTGTTTTTCAGCCTCCCGAGTCCTCCAGAAACCGCGTCAACCCTTTCTCTCTTTTCTTCAGTTGGGATTTGCAGAGCAATTCCCACATCTTTTTTCTTTGACTTCGCTTTCTTGGTCTCTGAACGAGACGTTTGATATTCTCATAATTCTTTTTGGCGTCCTCCGTCTATTCCCTTCGTCGGGTTCCCACGAAAGAGTCACCGACTTCTCTCGATCATCGACCGTCGCAAAATCGCTCCTGTACAGCTTGATAATCTCACCGTTTTTGCATCTGCTCTTCGCACGGAGCAAGTCATTCGCTATTGCTGCCTACTCTCGCTTGTGGTACGCGACTCTTCCCTGAGATCGAGAGCCTTCACTGACTGGTGCCTGCGAAGAACTCGCGACCTTCCGCGTCCACCATTCCTCACCTCGCTGAATCTTCGACTCCTTCAAGTTTCGACTACCTGACATTAACCTCATAATCACCTAATCAGCCGGGTAGCAGCTCGAAGCTTTGTGGTTGATCCCAAACGCTCGCTCATCGAACCCGACGGACTTGAAACGCGACCCTTCACCGCATCAGCATTGCACATATCTATCATCCGCCCCCGACTCTTCAACGACTATGAGTATGGACGCTGGCGGTCTTGCTCAAATGACTTACAACAACTCCCTCAATAATGGCAGCTCCCTCGGGGTGCCGAGCTCCGGCTTCGCCTCTCGAGGAAAGGGTTCTCACATCAAACGCTTGAGTGTGCCTCCGCAGGTCGCCACTATTGATGAGTCCCAGCCATCTACATCGATCTCCACACCGCGCACCAGTCGCTCGCACCTCTTGGCTGGACTGCGAACCGCCCCTAGATCTGCAACTATTCCCTCTCAGCATCAACAACGCACTGGCATGGACGGTGCTCGTTTCCCCAGTGCTAATCGAGGAAATGATCGAATTCCTCAGACCGCCACGGGAGCTGGATTCCCGCAACACACTTTCGCTTCGCAGGGAATGAACGTGGGCCAGAACCGCCCAATGTACACTCTGCCTGAACAGGTGCTCGCACCTCCGACCCTCGACATCAATGGCGAGTCGGGCATTGACGAGAACCTGTACGCCGAGCTGATGTCTACAAACCTATTCTTGGCGGCGCAGCAGCAGCGCCTGCAGCAACAGCTGATCAGTGTGACTGCGGCCGCACAGCAGTTCCAGGGCCTGAACTTGGGGGGAGTGTCTCTTCCTCAGCAGCAAGCCATGCCCTCGCTTGCCATGCCCAACATGGGTTTCTATCAGCAACAGCTTCAGCAAGGCGTGCAGCCTGTCGTTCACCCTGTTCCTGGTCAGCCTGGCTTGTTCTCGGTCTACAACCCCCTGACCGGTCAGCAGAGCTACGTCATGGACAACGGCCCTCAAGATGGCGGCTCGCCACAGCAGTATGAACAGCCACCATATTCTGGTCAGCAGGTGCCGCAGTTCCGTGCAGAGATCTCTCCTCCTACGGACTCTTTTCCATCGCCGTTGCACTATTCGCAACCCATCTCCCCTCCTAATGGCACTCCTTCTCCCCCGGCTGAACCTACAAGCGGCTTCCGCCGGAACCACCGGAAGAACCAGTCCTTCAACCCTACAGTGAAGGCAAACATTGATACGACCAAGGCCAATATTGGCCCCGGCCCCCGCTCGGCTGCTCTGCCGCCCACTCCGGCCACTGGTACTTTCGGGCCTGGCCAGGGACGTGCTGGCGAACACCCGATCCGCCAACCGCGTGGACCTCCTTCGCTCGAGGATCTCGTGGCCAAGCCAACATCCAAACACGAAGGGAGCAAGAACTTCGCCACCCGTCAGCGGCGCCGCGCCGTTCACAACTTGGTTCGTGCTGGTATCGAACGTCGAGGTGACACTCGCAGCCTTGGTTACCACAGCAGTGGTGGCACCAACACACCTGCTAGTGAGAAGGAATTCACCTTCTCGGATGGTGATGATGCCACGGTCCGCAGCGGCAGTCTTTCCAGCAAGCCGAGCCTGGGCAGCCTGCGTGCGGCCGCCAATGGCGCCATTGGATCTGAGCGCAAGGAGAAGACTGGTCGTGACCGCAAGTCTCCGGAGAGCCCTTATTCAAGTGCTACTCCAATGAGCGAGGATGGCTACTTTGGGTCAAAGTTCACGGACGTTCGGGCGGACCATGTCTCCTCGCCATCGGGTACCTCGTCACCTTCTGTGGCGGCCGTCGTTGCAGGACAGGGGCAGGTAGCTCAAGCACCTGAGCGCCGCAAGACGCCGATGCTTGTGTTGTCCAGCGCTGAAAAACGCAAGACCCCTCTCATGTAATGCCGAACTTCATGTGACAGCGACGTATGACCTTTTCCTTCTTCCCTGGGTGGGCAATTTGTCTTTTGCTTTTTCTTGCTGCCCTATTCTTCCCACTTGATGAACTCGCTCACCGGGTCCTTTCCATTCATTTCTTACTGCTTTTGCCCTCTCCAAGGGGTCTTATGTGTGCGCGTGACGAAAGACTTGAATCAGTCTGCCATGACTTCTTTTCTGCCTGCTTTGGTTCCTTTCTCGATTGCAGTTTGTCCACTCATTTCCAACCCTGGCTTCAGGCTTGATGCGGATCTTTTGATGGTTTCTTAAACCACACATCCGAGTGATGAGTTTGAACGAAAGCGTCGGAAAGGCCAATGCTTCTGGCTTTGTCTTTCGGGTCCTTCTGTGCATCTGGTTATGTACAGCAGTTTTACCCTTTGGCCCTGTCCTCGGGCTTCATAGTGCAATGCATAGCTTTACAGCTGTATTTGAATCATCGGTGTTTCTGGTGTATGTCCCTGTTTACTCTAAATCTCGTAGCGTAACCTTATCGTGGCCTGACCAATGGACTTTCAAATAAATTAGGAGGGTGTCGTGGCTTCGGTCTTGCCTCACTGAACACTACTATATCAGTCGTCCGGTTGTTCACTGCTCACATTGTCGGCTCCCAACTCACCCTTCTCGCCTCCTTGACAATGACTCTACAACGTTATAGACAACGCCTCGGTTATTGACCTGTGAAGACAAATTCCAACAGCTTTCTCAACCCCCAAAAGTTGCACGCGAGCAAAGCCACAACTACGAGAACCCCTTCCCATCACCGGACAATACCTGCAGCATGCACAGAGAACACAACTATCGTCTCACAATCATCCCACGTGGAACCAGCTGCACGATTGACGCAATGACCTGCAGCAGCGTGTCTCGATCCGATGGCGATGGCGATGGCGACGGCAATCGCGATCCATGGGTGCGGTCTGCACAACTGGATCTCAGATTCATGGGGGTTACGAGTGAGATCAGTTGGTTGGACGGCATACGGACTCGCCTGGTGAGATCTGAGATGGTGCCGTGGTTCGGATCTGAGGGTGTTGTTGTTAGGGTTGGTTTGCCGCTCTTCATGTCCGAGATAGGAAGGACTTGGTTCCTGGTTCGCGTGTCTTATCCTGGCTGTGCGGGTTCGGGATGGTTTGATCTGGTGAGAGGGAAGTGTGGGTGGTTTGAGATCTGTGGTTACTGTTCACGCATGGACTGGAGCTTCTTGTGTCTGTTATTGATATGGCATGCTCTTCAATCTCGATAACTGCAGTGTTGACGTGAAGGTGAAAGATAGCAGAGGGCAGTACAAGAATCTAAGATATACGCAGTAGGTGTGGCTAGGTCTTCTACGCAAGAATAGAATTGAAGATATCCCGATAGGAGATTCTCGCCGATGTCTCCGGCTGTCTAGCCGTTGCCTTGAAAGATTGGATATGCGTGCCAGAACCTCAGTAGGCAAACCACCAGACCGGCCGAGTGAGACTGGTATCTCGTGGAAGATATGTGGGCCATCGACTCCATCGATCGCATGTCTAGATAGAGAAACCCTCCGAGAAGAATGTAGTGCTTAGGCCCTTAGCTAACTACTGATAGCTGTCTCGGTTATGCGCGCATGATCTGTATCTTGCGTGAATAGGAGAATATTGTTCTGAGGTAATTGCAAGCCATGCTTCGAAGACTCCGTTCCTGAGCCAGCGTAATTGCAAGAATACGAACCTCAGATCGACCGAGAAAGATCGCTGGGTCAGCCATTCGTTCCATGGGTCGAGCACGGGACAGTAAACATAGATCAACGACTGTAACCCAACGCGATATCTCCTGCTCACCATCGAGGTCCCAAAACACAGCCAGAGTCCGTTGTCCGTATCCATTTCCATTCCATCGTTATGTTGGTTGATTCGACGTGGGACACGCGTGTCACAATGACGGGTGCGCTGAGCCGGCCCTGCGGTTGAAGATTAGGTATTGGTCCCTGCATCATTCCATGTTGGGCGACCATCCTCGGCCGACTCAGACAAGAGAGGGGCTGTGCAACATCCACCGAGAAGGGGAGGGTGGCACGGATGGCAATGCGGTCGCATCGCTGCAGCGGCAACGAAGGGTGGTGAACTGCATCCTCAGCGTTCCCAGACAAACTCCTTTCTTGAGGCCTAGAACCCTGTGAGTCGCTTCTAGATGAAGATCGTTCTTGATGGCGTTCGGCATGCCGAAGACACCTGCCGAGCAAGACGGGGATGGAAGCGGCTCGAACGCCTGCAGCTCGGGCAGGACAAGCCGAGTAAAGACAAAACAAGGTCTGGGCCAATCTGACCGTTGAAGGCAGGGTCCAGGCCCACCAGAAGCTCATCCCCCTTGGTGCTGGGGCTGCTGGGGCTTCCTGCAGATCAGGTTCTTGTCCGATGGTACTGGCTGTTCCTGGAGGGGGATGCGATAGGGGAGCGTGGGTGACACAATGACGCGCAAGAAGCCCCTCTTTGAGACACCGGCTGCCATCATGATGGATCTCTACCGGATGTAGCGTCATGGCGGGTGTGAATCTGCGGGTTGGAGGAGGTAGATGGCGAGCATTTCCTGGGGGCGTGTTTCATCGATGTCATCCTATGGCATCCTTAGCAGAGACCCTGCAACTATATTTACCTCCACGGCACATGAGGCTGGCTCAGGTATCCCGTTTGTAGATGTCATTTGAGTACTTTCCTCCGGAAGAAAGAGCTAGATTCCACCCGATGGTGTGTTTGATGTTGACTGATCCACCTTCCAAGACACTGCTGAGTACCCGGTATGTATCCGAGTACGTAAACTTCGGTTGATATGTCGATCAGGAACAAGGTCAACAAGGCATCTTGCATCTTGATCTCGCATACGTGCATTAGACATTTCCCCTCGTTGGCCCAAGCACCGTGATGCATGATGGTCAAGGAGCAATGGGGATGGAGTGGACAGGTTCACAATCCCCAGTCTATCTCTCGAGTTGACCAAGTTGACTGTGCTCTCTAGCAGTTTCCTTGATAGTCTGTTAGTCCGTGAAGTGGACAGTTTGACATGTTCAAGTTGATATTTCCATAGTTCGATCTGTAAGCGGCAAGGATACTAGTGTAGACCCGCCGGCTCCACCTCTTTCTCTCATCATCAACTTCCTCTTGACATCCACTGCACTCTGGACCTGGACACACCATACAGTGGACACTCCCCTGACTTATCTGACGTGGCTCTGACATCGGAGACTCTCTCTGCTTTGCACTTGTGACTTGTGGCACCTCATGCTCTCCGTGGAACCGGAATCGCTCGTTGGTCCTTTTGGCAATGGGAGCTCGGATACACCCCCGTTCATCACCCTTCTGACCCGCATTTGCTAATTCGATCTTGTGCTTTCCCGGATGATGTTGCTGATCCGGAACGCTTCGTTCATTCGATAGGCTTCAATTCCAGAATGTCGATCCCTGTGGCGCCCATGGATGGCCCGAGACGGGTCTCGACTGTGAAGCCCACCCACTTGGAGGGGTCATGGAGAGCTCTACCGAGACCTTTCGTTTGACATCTAGTGACTCAGTACCGAAGGTCAAATCATGTCCGGCGGTTTCTCATCGTGGCGATTGAGTCTGGGAAATGTGTCGTGGGAAAACCGGCTCGGAAGCTCATCATCCCCCCTCCTCCCCGTCTGCTACAGCCTCCCTCTCCAATCGTCAGCGGGAAAATAAGACTTAACCCACACCTTGCTCTGACTTCTTCATGTGGTTTATGTCTTCCAGCTCTACGGCAGCGTCTGAATCTGTCTCTGGGCCCGTAAATACAGAGACATCAGCAGTCTGAAGTGATAGGCCACGACCCTTCTATATCAACCTCCCTCCAGGACTTCTTACTGTGCCTTTCAATCTGCACATATCAGCTCTATCTTCAAACAAATTGCACCATCACTGATCATGTATCGGTGACATAATTCTCATTCCTGGCAGAAGGACACTTGCCTCTTTCTCTCCCTGCCGTGAAGAGCTATTCTGCTGCGCACATCAGCTCTGATCATCACTGCTTCTATCTGCTGTTGATATCATCGAGGTAAGTCCCTGGTTGATCCTTGCCCTTCGAGATCTTGTGGATCTCCGAGGGAGAGCTCCTTTCTCTGATGATGTGATCTCGCATAGCTGACATGTTGCCAGGATACAGTTCACCACACGCCACACCATTTGCCTATTCTGAAATCTCCTGATTGACAGCAAAGACTTTGACTCGACCGGCTCATACTGAAGTGGGGGGTTCGAGGCTTGAAGGACAATAATGGTTTGGAGCCACATCGATCTTCAAGTATATCGCCATCCAGATTCTTCAGACACTATGAGAACTTCGATAGAAACACACCCAGCCTCACGCAGATCACCATCTCCTGCACCCAATGACAGTCGTCAGAGCCAGCAGGCTTATCAGAAAAACAAGCTCTGTGACGCTGGAGCACGGGGCAAGCATCGGAATGCAGGCATTCTGAGAAACACCAATCGTGTTAAATTCACCACGGATGAGTCTGAGCACCCGGAACCCGCTGATGGAGCCGAGGGCGAGTCCCGACTGGATCCAAGGGGCTCTGTTTCATTGCCCCAAAAGCCACTGCCTACAGCCAACATTCCTCATATCTTGGAAACGAGACCCATGGACCCCCGGGGGAGCTCTTCAGTGGAGCAGCGGAGCTTTACCGCGTCAGCAGATGTCAATGGCTTGACGATCACCCGCACAACCGCACCGGAGATCGAAGGAGACTATGAGATCAGTCAGGGTACGAGTCATGACAAGGGGCGGATGATATCTTGCGTCCAAGAGAAGGCTCAGCGACTTGCATCCCTTCTCAGTCATCAACAACAGAAATCCCCGAAACAAAGCCCTTGGTCCAGTCAAGCAACGTCACTTGCTTCTACTTCAACGGAGGCAGTGTTTCCGGGAGAACATGGCGATGAAATTCCTATGATCAACCTCTCCAAAGAACAACAGCTCTTTGACGAACCTTTCCCGGATGATCATGAAGCTGGCTTCATAGACGGGCGATCAACACCGCATACATACGAAGCTCAGCAAATCGTACGCCAAATGTCCAGACCGGATCTCAGCTTCCTGTCTCGCGTTCGTGCTCCTTCTCCCGGCTCGCTCTCCGGTCGGGTCACTCCATCTGAAGACCTGGATGCCGAGTCTTACATTGAGCGGCCACGCAATTACCGCAGAGGGATCCTTTCCTCAATCCTCAAACTCCACGACCAACAAAGTGGCGGCCACCCATACTACAACCAAGTTCGGGGCCGGTATGGTCGCTCCAGACAGAGTAGCACTTCCGATGAAAGTGCTCGTGGGATGTCCCTGGATGGGGACGCCGTCTGGAAAACGAACCGGCCCAGAAAGTGGTACGAAAAATCACCAAGTCGGTCCAGCACCTCTCTTTCTGGCTCGACGAAGAACACGTCTCCCACTTCCATGCTCAAGCGGTCCCGGAGCAGCGGTGCTATTGGAAGTGTGGCTCGCCGCTTCGTGAAGCCCCGACTTGAAGATGAGATTCGAATCACAGTCCACATTGCCGAGCTTCTGTCTCGACAACGGTACCTGATTCGGCTCTGCCGAGCCTTGATGAAGTATGGTGCCCCTACTCATCGGTTGGAGGAGTACATGCGTATGACGGCGCGAGTGCTGGAGATCGAAGGCTCGTTCCTTTATATCCCCGGCTGTATGATCATTTCTTTCGACGATGCCTCCACGCACACGACCGAGGTCAAAGTCGTTCGGTCCAGTCAAGGCATTGACTTGGGCAAGTTGGCCGATGTACACGAGATATACAAGGAAGTAATCCACGATGTGATCGGGGTGGAAGAGGCCACCAAGCGACTTGAAGAAACAATGAAGAAACGGAGCAAGTTCCACATTCTGTTCCTCATCTTCGCCCATGGCTGTGCAAGTGCCTCGGTAGGGCCATTCGCATTCAATGCCCGTCCAGTCGACATGCCAGTCGCGTTCCTGCTGGGCTGTCTCCTGGGTGTGCTGCAGCTCATTCTCTCCCCCAAATCAAGCTTGTACTCGAACGTGTTCGAGATATCTGCCGCGGTGTTGACCTCCTTCCTGGCCCGCGCCTTCGGCAGCATCAGGTTCCAAGGCGAGCCGCTTTTCTGCTTCTCTGCTCTCGCACAGGCGGCCATCGCACTCATTCTCCCGGGTTATACCGTTCTGTGTGCCAGCCTGGAGCTTCAATCACGCAGCATCGTCGCCGGCTCCGTGCGCATGGTCTACGCTATCATCTACTCTCTGTTCCTTGGATTCGGCATCACAATCGGCACTGCAGTCTACGGTCTACTGGACGCGCAGGCTTCCACGGCATATACCTGTCCACCCAGCCCAATCCAAAACGAATACCTTGAACGATTCCCGTTCGTCTTGATTTTCACCGCGTGTCTCGCCATCGTCAACCAAGCCAAGTGGAAACAAATCCCTATGATGACGGTCATTTCCATGGCCGGCTACGCGGTGAGCTACTTCAGCTCCAAGCGTTTCTACTCCAACACACAAGTCTCAAACGCCCTGGGCGCCTTCGTCATCGGCGTCATGGGTAACTGTTACAGCCGACTCCGTCACGGCCTCGCTGCCGCAGCAATGCTACCCGCGATCTTTGTCTTGGTGCCCTCCGGCCTGGCCGCGAGCGGCTCTCTGATATCAGGAATTACCGCCGCAGAACAGATGACCAAAAACCCCTATGCGGTGGTGGCCAACGGCACACAGGGGTTCGTCGACGCGGCGAAGAACCTGACTGCGGCAGAGGCGCGGAACCAGAATTACGGCGTCGTCTTTGATATCGGCTATGGCATGGTTCAAGTTGCCATTGGCACCACCGTTGGCTTGTTCCTGGCTGCGTTGGTTGTCTACCCCTTGGGCAAGAAGCGGAGCGGACTTTTCAGCTTCTAGTCTTCGCTCTCACGCTCATCCAAGACACCTGACTCATTCTGATTACCCCATTGCATCTCCTGATTTGATCCTCGTTCCTTTAGCGCTTCTCTATCCCATCGAGCCTTCGCATTATATTCCCATTGACCCAGTCTGTACCGACTCACAACCCAGATATGTCCGGACATACATAGAAGCCACGAGACCACGAGTCACGACCAAAATCATCCAGGCCCTGTTGTGATTTTCTTTGAGTTGTCTTGTGGATTTTTGTACCAAATTGCAAGATTGTTGTTCTATGCCGGGTCTGTTATATATCACTCGTTGCATGTTTCGTTCCAGCGTGTTCTGATTGTCAGCGATCTGAAGTTTGATTGTGAGATACTTAATATAGCCTATTTGTTATGGACTGTGCTTTTATCATTAACCGGCCCCTACGGAGTACATATTCCAAGGTTCGAGGGTCCGTAATATTTGTAATAATATGTAGGGGCCGGTTACAGCCTAAATATGTATTATAGTTTTCTATTACTGATCAGATAAACTACGGAGAATATAAAAGCAAGTATAAAGCGTCATAAGGAGGATAGAGCAGTAGCAGTAGCATTAGAAAGAATATTAGGAAAAACAGAAACAATAATGATGTTAGCAGTATGTTATGCGTTGCTATCTGGTCGCTGTTAGTAGAGCGGAACACTTGCCTGATTCCCAAATCTCTTCCACGATCTTTCTCGCAACCGTACTGCTGCCTAGTCCTTCAGGCCTTACACAGGCTCGGGTCTGTAGAGGGTATCGAGGAACAACGCCAGGTAGAGCGCCAAGTAGGTCAGTACCGAAATAGCTCCCCTACTTGTAGGAAGGTTTGTCGAACAAGGTGAATCGTGGATACGATAAACAAGAGATATCCAAGTATGAACTGTGGGTCCCAGTAACTTAGATTGATTGATCGCGAAGTGTTAAGTACAGAAATGAGTGTCCTTATATATCCTCCTGAGATTCCCTACTCGTGCCCCTACTCCGGGGGTAGTTCTGAGAGTAGTTGTATACCGTGCTGTCTACTCCAGGAGTCGCCGTTGGAGTAGCCAGTAGGACCTTGGTCACGTGTTTTCTCCGGTCTTTCCGCGAGGCAGACTTCCTTGCACGTGATATCGGAACTAATGCATGGCTCCTGGGTTTGACTGGTCCTCGGTTGCCCCTCAACAGTTGGCTGTTGCAGGGTTCGTAACACAGTAAGACTATAAGAGCGAGAGGACAGAATGCCAAAGCTAAACAGAAAGCAAGCAGAGTGAAGGAATCATCTAGATAGGCGAACCAAAGGGCCTAATTTTACAAATTTTCCTAAGTGGATGCTTCAAATGGAGAAATTCCTCCCAGGCTTACCAGATTCTACAGTAGACTCAATACGCTAAGCCAGTATAGAAACATATGAGTATTCGCATCATCGCTAATGACAACTAAACTCCATGGCAGCCAAAGAAACGGAAAAGAAAGAAATCAGATTCAATCCCTCGGTATATCAGACATCACACAACACCCGGAACTCCGTGCTTGAGGAATGATTGTAATGCATCCTATCCCATCCCGAACCTTGCTATTCGCGCCATACCCGCGTCCATGGCGGAGACGAGCTCATCAGTTCATCAAATTGGTGGATTCAGGCCTGCCTGTCTGATCCTAGAAAGACTCGTTGAAGGAACAGAAACGAATGTTGGGAAAGTTGTTGGCTGCGGCCACTACCGTCTCTCAACTCGACTGAGAGCCCCAAGAATAACACCCAGGTCTTCCCGAGGTCGATGGCATCCTGCACTTGAAGGACGCTGGTCGTCGTCATCGCCTTCGATTGTGAGTCGCTGCTGGGTATTCAAGGCATCACGCTCCTCGAGACGCTGTGCACAGATGCGGAGTATTCGTGACGAAACGGCGTCTGCTGTGCTTCTGTACAACTCGATATCGTGGATTCCGGAGGCGAACGCATCGAGCGTCGGTGCAAGACGTGTAGTGATTCGAGAAAGACGGGATGAGACCGCAGAAGGGGTCATAGGCGGATTTGATGCAGACGAAGCGGTGGGTGCTCCTTCTGATTGTGATTGAGCCGGTGCGAGTGACGGTTTGAGAGACGCAAGGATGGATTGTTGTGAGGGGTCGAGAAGAGAGGTATCGATATGGCCGTGAGATGGTTTCTCAGGGTGTCGTTGAGACTTTGGTGGATTAGATTCTGTTGATTTGAGGGATGGGATGGCAGGTTGCTTGAGCAGTGCATTCAGCGCATGCCTCTCTCTCTGAAGCCTGTCGAGCCCGTTAGCGAAGTTCTCACTCCAGAACGCATGTGAAACTCACTTCTGTATTTGTGCCTCCAGCTCCTTGATCTTTTCCGTGTTTTGTACATTTCTGGGATTCGGTTTCTTCACCACCACCGTCGGGGGATTCACATCTTCACGGCTGAACCAATTGGACAGCTCTGAGTTGGATGAGAACTCCTTCAGCAATTCATCTTGGATCACACGAGCTGGAACATCGTTAGTACGACTCAACTCTGATAAATAGCTTGAGAAGGACATACCGGCTAGAGCTGCACTTCGATCCTCCGAGTGCGAGTTTGATGGCTTTTCCTCCAACGCGCGCGTCGCACACCAGATCAGAAGTTGCCGCATTCTTCGTGGTTCCGGGAGACCATCATCCGCAATGTGTTTGTAGAAATCGGCTGCACTGACTTCTCGGTGGGGTAATGCTAGATTGGTGATCGCAATTAGCTCGTCTTCATAGAGCTCCGTGTGGAAAACACTTACCATTAGAAGCTCCAGAGTCAATCAAGTCACTGGCTCTTCGCCCCCGCCTTGATAGACTGCTTCGCCGCCGCCCCTTATCCGATTTGGCCCCTCTCAACTCCTTGTTGCGCTGTATAACCGGAGTGTCGGCTGCAGGCAAAGCAACCTTTGTGGCCACAGGCGCCTGATCAGGAGACTTGAAGCCATTCTGCTCGGTTGCTTTTGGTCGTCCTGGCCGCCCTCTCTTTCGTTTCTTCTCCTCAGGTTGATCCTCCGGGGGGTCTCGGTTTCGTGATGAGCGCATCGCATTCTCTGGTTGTGGTCCCGGCGCGGTATCTGCTGCTTTTGAACCCCTCGTCGATTTCCTTGTCGGCAGTTCTGTCATTTTCCCATTCACCGGAACCCCATTCGCACTGGCATCCTCTCCAACGCGTTTCTTCGGCGGTCGTCCTCTTCGTGGTGGTGATTTCGGAGGCGCATTCTCCACGTCTGAATGTTGAACTTCGGAGACTGGTTCAAGGGATGGCCTTGACTTCTTTGATGGCAGAATCGAAAACTGAAACCCCTCTGCATCCTCCTCGTAATCTGCCATAGTAAACTTGTTAGCGCTTCCACGATCCGCGCGTAGGCCAATCTCTCCATCGCAGTACTCACTCGCTTTTCGCTTCCCATCCTTGTTTACTAGTTCCTCCAGTCCCTGGCTGTTTCGCGTGCTTCGTCCTCTGCCTCTGCCGGCTCCACCAGACGCGGGTGCATGACGCGATTGCGCCTGAGAAGCCGCCATTCCAATTATCCCCAGCGGTTCGCGGCGCTTTGTCTTGGTCGTTGGGGCCGTCAGGACCGCGGTGGTCATGTCAGGAGACGGGTTATGGGGAATGTAGACTGGCGCAGTTGAGATGATAGCCGCCTTCGCGAGGGTCGGAGACTGTGAGATGGCGCGTTTTCTGTGCGGGCCTCAATGCGTAATAGTCCTCAGAGAGATTAATCTCGCGATGTTGAGTTGCTGCTCGCGTTGGCGCTGGTCTGAGATTGATCTCCGTTGCCCGGTTCAACGGTCGAGGTGCGCCCACCGTTGGATCTGGCTAATCGGGACGCGTTGGAAGCTCTAAATCGTGATCGCTTGTACAGCATCCAGCCTGACAATCGCAATTCGTATATCACGCCCGCGATGTGAAGGGCGCTGCGGGGAGCAAGGATAACGTAGAAGGTGGGTTGGAGGGATTCGGGCACGCGGTTGTTTTGGTCGGGGTCGCGTGGGGCGCTAGGCCGTTTTGGGCAACCCATCTATGTACCTTCAACATTGAAGCACACGCATTAAGCTACAGAATAATTAGTGTCTAGTAGAAGAGTATTCCAACAAAGATAAATTGTTCTATGATGATGGTAATGATCGTATGGTATGAGCAGATACTCGTAGATGCTGCTAGATGAACGCTATGTGCCCAGAATCATTCAACGCCAAGTTTGCAAAACAGTCAATATGTCCAGAAATGCGGCCGGGAGTTGAGCCCGGTCTATTCGATGATAAATGGTCATTGGGCGGTACTGGCAAGCACTGCAGGGTCAGCAGGAGGAGCCAGGCTGCCCTCAATGCGCCGCTTGGCTTCTTGCATCTCCTCCACGGTGATGTTCTCAGCCTTCTTCGGCATGTCGGGTTCGTGCTGAGGGATATCGGGGCTGTGACCGACAGACATTCCAACTCGTATCTATATTAAAGCTTGGTCAGACGCTGAAAATTCAAGAGTTTTGAGGGGAGAATCCTACCAGTGTCTCCAAGGGACCCTTGGAGTTGTCCGCCAGGTCCCTGTCAAAGTTGACCATGCCTTCCTCAAACAACACCAGAAGCGTGCTGCCACCAAACTTGAAATATCCAAGCTCCTCCGCTCTGGCAACCTTTTCACCAGCCTTGCGAGTGATGACCGTGCTGCCGACCATCATGGCGCCCACACAGATGACCATAACACGGCCATGTGCAACGGAATCAATCGGGACTAGCACCCGCACATTCTCACCATAGACGTCCAGTGCTGAGCGGATCGCCATCGGGTTGACAGTATAGTACTCTCCCTCAATGGTCTTGGGCTCGCCCATAATGCCGTCCACGGGAACATGGAAGCGGTGGTAGTCCTGGGGCGCCAAACGGAACACACCCAGAGCACCGTTTCGGTACCGATGTGCGTCTTCAGGGTAGGCATTTCCAAGTAGTCTCTCAACGGAGAATTCTCGACCCTTGACCCAGATTCTGGTGGCCTCTTCGATACGGTCGAAGACCACCGAGCGACAGTCGGCTGGGGAGACCACGATCTTAGGTTCGTCAGGGGCCGAGCACGGGCGAGCGCCTGGTTTCAGCGCGCGGTAGAAAAACTCGTTGAAGGTGCGGAACTCCTCAATAGGCAGAAGCACTTCCGACATGTCCAGTTGGTGGAAATTGATGAAGTCCTGGATCTGACTAGCCGACGCTGGGTCATCATACTTGCGGCCTTGTTTGATACTGAGGGAGCGCAACACGCGGCGGACTAGACGAGTGTCTGTTAGATCATACTTGCCTTCAGGTTATTTGCCACCGACTTACTTCGTTTCTTTTCCATGTCCTTGCTCTTGAGACCCTTGTAGAGCAACCGGATCCCAAGACGAACATAAACGCTCATGCGCTCCTCGTTGATCTGGCCCGTAATCCGGTCCTGCACAAGGATATTGGCCGAGTTGGCTCCAAGTCTGTACCCGCCGTACGAGATCTTGGTGATGACCTTCGAATACCACTTGCGCTGCGCCTGGCTTGAGGTTACGAAGCCACCCATCACGAGGTTGTCGACCTGTCGCCAATCGCGGCTGGCACACGTCGCAATGTGGGTGATGATGTCCGCATCTGACCGTTTGGCTAGGCGTGGCTGATGACAAAGTGGACATTCACGGATCTCAATAACATGCTCTTCACCCCTCTCGTCTCCGAGGTCGTCGGGCTGGAGGTCGTCATCATTTGAGCTGGCCTGCTCATCGCTAGGAATGGTTGGGACAGCTGTGCAACTCGGGTCCGCATTGGCCGGCATGGTAGTACTGGTTTCTGTAGTGAGGTCGTCGCTGCCACTTGATGGCTCCTCACTATCTTGACTACCATCAGGTAACGGACCGGGAGGGAGTTGTTGCGAAGGAGGTGGCGTGGTTGCTGGCGCATTCTTCTTCTGCAATGCCTGCAAAGTGTCTTCAAGACAAATCACAGCCTGGTCGAATGTCAAATCAGCGGTTTCACTGGGCTCATTCTCGGAGCTGAACCGCCGGAAGAAGCTATCAATCGTCGACTCCTTCAATGTAGAACCCAGTGTGTCGAGCATCGTGGTCATTTCGACCTTGTCAAGACGACCACTGTCATCCGCATCGTACTGCTTCAGCATGAGGCGCCAAAACTGCTGCCGAAGCGCTCTGTATGGCAGATACTTCGCTTTGACGTGGACCTTAGGTGAATGCTTGTCCTCCCACCGCTCTTTGTTCTTCAGGACTAAAGGTATGGTGTAGGCTCGGAAGCCATCGTCATCCGCCGGGGGAACGGATTCCTCATTGTCAGACGATAACGCGGAGGGAGCCTGTATGGTGGAGCTACTGTCCACTTCGAGAGCCGGCTCTTCGGGGACAGAAGTTGGAGGCTTGCTGGGGATCTGGAGAACAGTATGGCTTGAATTGCGCGACTTCATTGTCGGCCGAGCCATCTTG
This sequence comes from Penicillium parvum, assembly GCA_030035635.1. Taxonomy (NCBI): domain Eukaryota; kingdom Fungi; phylum Ascomycota; class Eurotiomycetes; order Eurotiales; family Aspergillaceae; genus Penicillium; species Penicillium parvum. The sequence continues at coordinate 1,962,449 of JAPJNL010000006.1, forward strand.
GAGAGACTCTGGGAGGAAGGAGACGGGCTGACGGCAAAGGTGGTGTTTGACTTGTCCGACGGGCTGGTTACCGGAGATTCTACAAAATGGTACAGGCCAGTCTCGGGGTCTGCCTCCGGAGCGGACTGGATGAGAGTCTGAAGAGGGAAGCTAGCCGACGCAACGAAGTCGTTGCCCGAGAATTTGTCCCGATCCATCACAGTAAAACTGATCAAGTAGTTCTGCTCGTGTCTCATCACCTGGAACACCATCTTTTCGTGATAGACTGGGTTCAGGTTGTGACGGACGACGGGGGTTCTTAGTGTCTTCCTTCCAAGAGAAGTCACAACAAATGGGTCCATATCGAATGAAGTTCGCGTGACTAGTTGGCATATCAATGATCTGGTACATGCGTGGAACAAGGGAAGACTGGTCAAGCATACCATTACGCTCAGGGGGAAGGTCCGTGACTCGAACAATTTCCATAAATACAATCCCCTGCACTCCCGACCCCGAGCCCGAGAACTGATATGCTCGAGCTGCTAAGGATTTGCGCTTCAGCCGAGCCAGGCGAAGTCGTCGACGACGCTTCTCGACGATCTCCGGCTTGGTCAGGCCATCGGTCTCGTCGGATGTCTCTTGGTCCTCATCACGGTCGATGTCGAGTTCGTCGAGGTCGCCAGAGGGGATCTGATCGAGCTGGTCCTCATCTTCACCCGCGCAAACCAAGCTCTTGAACTTTCGGTATGTGTCTGATGGCGAAGCAGTAGGGTTTGCGGGGTCTGAAAGCGAGAACTTCAGCAAGATCTCACCCGAGACGTTGCTGTCTTTCTTCTTCTTCTTCCGGTTCGAGCGTTGTGATAGTCGTTTCGATTTGAGTGTGTACCATTGAGGCTGGGAAATAGTTGAGCCATTGCACTCCCTGTCCGTCATTGCCAGGTCTACCCACCTGTTGATTGACCTGTCCTTCCTCGAAGAGATCCTCCAGTGCAATATCGAACTCGCCCAGGTAGTCCTTGCCGAACCGATCATGATCCCAACAGATACATTCCAATAGTGGCACGCCCACGACGGGCATCTCGAACGACACGTTCCATTCCGGGTTGAGGGTCTTCGTAATCGTTGGCGTCGACTGTCTGGCGTCTCCTAATGTCACCACCAAGTACTGTCCAGCGAGTCAGCGACACCCACTCAAAATCTCCGAATAGAGAGTATTGCCAGGGACTGCTTACAGGATCACTTGTCCCACCTCGATCCTTGGCCGCAAGATTCCGTCCCTATGGGCATTGACGTTCCGGTCAGCTGGCCAGTTCAAGCGGTGCGTCGGGGGATTTGGGGGCCGAGCACTTACCCGGATCACCGTCACCTTGAGCTGCAGAGGCTTCAATTCTGTCCGCATCGGGCTAGTACTTCTACTTTGGCCCGGGGTTGTGCTCGAGCTTCTCGAGGAAAGATGGGAGCTCAGGCGATGCGGGAGTGGTAGCCGGACCATGGCGGATAGGCAGCAGCAAAGCGCTCAAGGAGAACGGAAAGGGGACGCGGTAAAGAAGCTGAGAAGAAGGAAATCAGCAATTGGAACTGGGGTTGGCTTCAACCTCTCGGACGACCGGTGCCGGGTGAGCAGGCAGAGTGGGAGACCCCAGGTCGCGATCTGCGATCTACTCGGGTCGATCCCAACACGAAGCCAAGACGCGGTGGCACCCACCGTTACCAAACAAGCCGAAATGTCACGGAAATCGAGAGTCCAGCAGGCGGTTGACGATTGCCAGTGTGATGAATTGAGGGCAATTGAGAAAAGCCAAAAGAGACACACCCACCCACAGAAAGAAGAGGAAGAGGAAGAGGAAGAGGGAAGAGAGAGGTCCGAGAGCGAAGAGGAGGGGAGACCCCACGACAAGAGAGAGACAATAATATGTAATGTCATTAAACGACTACGACGTCAGGCAGTTGGGGAGGTCCACTTGGTCCACCGCCAGTCACGGATGCCTGCTCGGTATTCTTCTATTGATTTTCGTCTATGGTTCATGATTATAGTATATGTACAAGAGATGTCAATCAGATGCAAGGGATCTACGCACGGTGGGATGACATACCTAGGTACAAGACTTGCACTCGAGCACTATAGTTCGGAAGATATTATACTACTCTTATCATTTTTCGCCTATTGATCGAGTAACATATAGAATGCGAAGGCGACTACAAAACCTCAGGAGGTGGGTAGAGTAGCAGTAGTAGCAGAAGTAGTAGAAAAACAGTAGGAAAGACATTAGGAAAAACAGAAACAATAATAGTAGCAGTAGCAGTAGCATTAACTGTAAGACTATAAGAGCGAGAGGACAGAATGCCAAGGCTAAACAGAAAGAAGTAGCACTTAGAAGAAGAAGAAGGAATCACCTAGAGGAATATAGGCACAATTTTCCACAGGTTCCTAAGTAGTAATTGGGGGTATTGTATATACCCCGCATCCATGACATCGTCACGGTGATGATGATGAGGATGAGTTTCAGATGCATGGATTAGGTTCTACGGTTGAATTCGGAATCAATTGGTTCAAGATCATGCGTGAATGTGAGATCAACAGGAAGGCTTCTAATCCTGACGTCGGTCCACTCGCCCCCAGACCTCGTCGGCATTGGCCTTGCCCTTGGTCTCCGGCACCCAGCGGTAAATGAAGGTGCCCATCAGTCCCGCCACCACTGCAAATACCCAATAGACCTTCCCTCGGCCTCCCAGGGCATCGTTGAGGATCGGGAAGAACTGCGCGACCACGAAAGTCGCAGTCCAGTTGGCTGCCAGCGCCCAACTCTGAGCCGCGCCTACCGCTTCAGGTCCGACGAGCTCGGCGGCCAGGATGAAGGGTACTGGGCCCAGGCCAACGGCAAAACATGCCACGAAGAGGAGAGCGGCTACTGCGGACAGAACCTTCTGGTTAAGTTGCATGCCCAGGGCCAATAGGACGGAGCTGCATCCCATGCCTCCAATGCTAAGCAGCAGGCAGCGTTTCCGGCCGATTCGGTCTGGTAGGGGCGAGCATGCCAGTGTGATGATCAGGTTGATTGCTGAGATTGCCACAGTAAGCAGAGCGGCTGTGGTGGGCAAGATGCTTTGAAGCAATGACACGCTATACATAATGATGCTGTTCACTCCAGTGAGTTGTTGAGCAATCATCACGCCGACGACCGCGACGATGGCCGGACGGTAGTATGGGTTTCGGATAGCTTGCACGATGGAAACCTCCGGTGACTTGGGGGCCTGATGTCCCGAAGGCGGACCGAGGAGAGACTCTTCCTCTCCAGATGTAGGGACAGCTCCCGAAGCTCTCCAGCCCGCAATCTCCGCCTCAATCTCCGCGTTCCGGCCGCGAATACGCTGCAACACCTTACGTGCCTGGCTTATTTGACGATTCTCGGCAAGCCATATCGGACTCTCCGGCACCATGAACAGACCCAGTAGCTCCAATGCTCCGATCACTCCGGCCACCGCGAGAATCAATCTCCAGAGGCTGTCATGGCTCCAGAAATACCCCAATGTCTGTGTCAGCAGTATGCCAACATTCGTCATGACTTGAGTAAAAGCCCCAAAGAGTCCTCGCGATGCAGGAGGCGAGATCTCTGAAACATAAATGGGGCCGACCACGATGGCGGCACCCGAGCCAATCCCGGAGAGGAACCTGCCCAGGGCAAGCAGCGGAATGGCCGGAGCCAGTGTCTCAGCCACGGGACCCAGAACGAAAAACAGCGTTGTCGATCGGAGAGTGAGCCGGCGTCCGTACTTGGTTGACACTGGCCCTGCCAGCAGAGCTCCCACCAGACCACCGAGTGTATAGATCGACGAGACCAGGCCAAACTGAGTTGGGTTCATTTGAATGCATTGCGGAAGACTGGGAAATACTGCGCCATAGGAATGTATCGTTTTCTTCTCGCACGTTATGACCGCTTGAGGGGCATTGAGCTCGGCCTGCAAGAAGAATTAGGTCAGTCAAGATATTCGTCTTTGGAACCGGGCAACTTGTACCAGGTGATAGCCGAATTGGAGAGGTCCCAGGGTCGTGACAAACACGAGGTAGATCAGATATGGCGTGACTCGAGACCGGATCGAGTCGCCAGTAGCCATATTGACACGCGACAGACTGTGGTCATGAAAGTGAGAGTAGGAGGAGTAGCGGACACGAGAGAGCGTGTCTAGGATGACGTTGGGCGATCGGAACTCTCAGATAAGCGGACTGGCGGGAGACTCCCCGTTCTCCGCCAAAAGCTTCGTCGCCTTCCAAACAAGCTTCTCCTCCACAATCACCACCCACTCCTCGACTGGAAAGACATTTCGCCTTCTTCACTCATCCTCCTCCTCTCCGTCACCGGAGTTCGTCAAGGCTCTCATCGCCCGCTGACCAAGATCGATTTGCCTCCGCAATTGCCCCAACTACCGAACAACGCCTCGTGTGGAGAGCCCCGACCCCCCCCCCTCCCATCTCCAAATGGCCGAGTGACGATCCAATGAGTCTGACAAACCCGCCCTCCTCCGGTTCGATCTCTGCCCGGGCCAGGACGGTCAATCAAAGCCTGAAACGGAGCTTGCAGTCCGTAGATGGTAATTACCTGATTCTTGCTGTCTCGCTCTCTTTGCCTCAACCTGTGCGGGCACCTGTCCCGCCTGCCTCATCTCTTCTTCCACTATGTTTGGCAAAGGCTTTCCATTTCTGAACCCTGGCGGGGGCTTCTATCCTCGGGGTAATCCCTTTCTCCTCTGATCTTTCTTCGGGTTGTTCTGGGAAGGCTGGTGTACATCTTTGGTTTGCGATCTTCATATGCCTGTTGGTTGTTATCGAAAGACGCCTGGATCCTTTGACTTGTCTCCGCTGTTCCCGCAATGCCGGTTTGATCTGATCAGGGCTAATCGGATATTTCTTTCATGCAGAGGCTCTCGACTCGCGCAGGCCCGCCGGGTATACCAGCAAGGTTCGGGTACGGGACCGATACCATATTGTCGGGTTCATCAGTAGTGGCACATATGGCAGGGTCTACAAAGCTGTCGGCAAAAATGGACAGAAGGGGGAGTTTGCGATCAAGAAGTTGGTTTCCGATTTTGCTTTCTGTGATCTCGTCAGCGCTGACTTCTGGCTAGGTTCAAGCCCGACAAGGAAGGCGAGTCGATCCAGTACACTGGTCTATCTCAGTCTGCTATCCGGGAGATGGCTCTGTGCACCGAGCTCTCCCATGCCAACGTCGTCCAACTCGAGGAGATCATCCTTGAGGACAAGTGTATATTCATGGTCTTCGAGTACACAGAGCATGACTTACTCCAGATCATCCATCACCATACCCAGCCTCAGAGACATGCCATACCAGCCACGATGGTCCGTTCAATCCTATTCCAGCTCCTGAATGGACTGCTCTACCTGCACACTAATTGGGTCTTGCACCGTGACCTGAAACCAGCCAACATCCTCGTCACATCCAGCGGCGCGATCCGCATCGGTGATCTGGGACTAGCGCGGTTATTCTACAAACCCCTCAACTCACTGTTTACTGGCGACAAGGTTGTCGTGACCATCTGGTACCGAGCACCAGAGCTCCTTCTTGGAAGCCGGCACTATACTCCTGCCGTCGACATGTGGGCCGTGGGGTGCATCTTCGCGGAGCTTCTATCCCTACGGCCCATCTTCAAGGGCGAAGAAGCGAAGATGGACAGCAAGAAGACAGTTCCATTCCAGCGTAACCAAATGATGAAGATCGTCGAGATCCTTGGCCTACCACGTAAAGAGACCTGGCCGGGGCTTGTCACCATGCCTGAATACACTCAGCTGCAATCTCTGGTACTCCATCGGCAACCCGCGCATTACCACCGCGGCTCCAACCTCGAGGGATGGTATCAAAACTGTCTGAAGAACGGCGGCTACTCCACCACCTCGGCTGCCGGCACTCCGGGCGCAGACGGATTTGATCTACTCTCACGCATGCTGGAGTACGATCCCACCAAACGGATCACCGCCCAGGAGGCGCTGGAGCATCCGTACTTTACGAACGGGGGCCCTGTGAGCGCGGACTGTTTCGAGGGCATTGAGCACAAGTATCCACATCGTCGGGTCACTCAGGACGACAATGATATTCGCTCGGGCAGCCTCCCCGGCACCAAGCGCAGTGGGCTGCCTGATGATTCATTGATGAGAGCTTCGAAGCGAATGAAGGAATGATCTCTCCATTGCACATATATTGCATTCATCACGGATCATCGGCTGGCGTTGTTTATACAGCATAGGCGTTGGTTAGGTCCTGGTTATAGTTGGCCACGGTGGCACTCTACAAATACCTCTATGGATGGATATCCACGAATTGCTTCCAGTCAATAAATTTGTCATAAATCCTCCTAGATCATGATGCGCCTTGACCCCATACCCGTACCTACCTTCCATTTCCTTGAAGCATTCCTGGCCCAACCGCCCATCCAAGAGTATCCTGACAGGGCTTGTCCCATCCCACCCCATAATGATACAATCATAAACTCCATAGAGATGTGAAACACCCTCAGTAACCTGGTAAATGCCAAGTCAGCATCATCATCACCTACCAAAGAGAGATCCAGACCCACCATTCTGTTCACGCCGATTATCACCCTCGGTATCATCGCCACCACCACCCATAGCCTCAGCATGGCCCGCAGCATCTTTGATACCCTGTTCATCACCACGGAGTTTCTCAAAGTACCCCTTGATATCCTCGGCACTAACAGCCTGTCCACTCTCAGCAAATGGCTTGAGGAAATTCTTCACCTTGTCGCGGAGGTGGTTGTAGATCATGGCGCCCTCGATAGCGCGCACCCGGTCCACATTGCTGAGGGCTGCCTCCCCGCGTTCGAGGAGACTACCTGTACCCGTGCTTCCTGCGCCATTGCCCTCGCCGTCGTCGGAGAGAGGCGGTTCGTAGGTATCTTCCTCTTCGCGAAGCTGTGGGTGCGGTGCGAGTTTGGGGTAGCATTCAGCACAACGGCAGAGGCGTTCGTGGAAGTCTTGTTCAACGAACAGGGAGAATGACTCTACCGGGGCCGAGGTGGGTAGAGATGTATGTTTGGGCTTTGTGGGTTCGGGTTTTGGTGACTTGCTTTGCTTGTCGGGGTTCGCTGCTGGTTCTTCCTCTTGGATGGTGGCCAGTTGAGGTGGTTGTCCATCTCCTGTAGGCTTCTCTTCTTTGGTTCGCTTGGCAGAAGGCTCTTGAGTGGGCTCTTCATCATTTGCTTTGCGCTTCTTGGAGTTATCGGTCTGCTCCTCTTGCTTCGGAATCTTCTGGTCGTTCCCAGTTGAAGCTTTCTTCAAGCCCCCATTCTTGTACACCGGTGGTAGAAACCCGGGCGTTCCAGCGTATTGTTTGAGCCAAGGATTCGAGTCGAGACACTTGAAGCAGATGAGCTGCCAGAAATCATCTTCGGCAGGGAACCCAGGAGGCAGAGGAGTTTCATCATCATCAGCTTCTGGCTCGTCCGTGGCGCCATCGACCCCGCTAAGTGGTGCTCGCTTCGTCTCGTTCTGCTTGTGCCAGTCCCGTGGCAGGCCGATAAGACATTCTGGATGCCACCAATCTTCGCCACATCCACCGGTTTCGACAGTCCCAAGACCCAGGCATTGGAACATTGTACCCTTCTCTTGATGCGGATCATATTGTTCACCGCAGCCGCAGAAGCGGTTGCGAAAGTTGTGGTTGTAGGTGTTACCAGGGGCCGCCTCTTGGGAGTGAACGCCTTTCCGGCCGGTCTTTGGGTCCTCGCGCAAAGTGCATGGAGAGGTTGAGGGCATACGAGTGGTGCCGCAGTCGCAGACAAAGTTGCGCTTGTTGAACAACTCGACAAGGGTATGCTCGCCGTGGCACGCGATGGAACAGGAATAGCATACGGCGGCGGGAGTGTGTGCGTCATCAGGGTTCGTGGGAGGTGGATTACAGGTCAAACAAGCAAAGAGACTCTGTCGCAATGGGCCGAGAGCATAGGTGCATGAATCGAATGACTGGGTAATGTCAGCTCCGTGACGTCGATGGTTCTTCGGAATGCGCTTACATAGGGTAGAACTTCTCGCGCATCCGCTTCGAGTCGGATCTGATCTTCGATGAACCTTTGGTGAATCAGCTCTGACCTTTGAATCACATTTGCGAGCTTCGGATGTCGAGCACGTACTCTTTCGCAGTCTGAGAGTTCTGCGATCCAAAGCTCTCGCGGCGGCCGGTGTCAGCCCTCAGCTGGTTGTTTGTTGGGTGAGAAGGATCCATCTCGATATCTTCCAAGGCAAGTTTCTTTCAGCCGGGCGCGTTTTCAAGGACATAAAATAGCTGTACCCGCAGACTGAGAAAGGTAGTCTTGTTAGAGCAGCGACTAATGGGTCCACGCGTGAGCGGGCGATGTTTGCTGCGTTTGCAGTGGTTCTCCTTGCACCACCAACGACGCAGCTTCCAACGCAGAGGTACTTGTCGAAAGAGAATCCGGTGTGGGTGACAAGTAGTTCGGGGGCTCTGGAATTTCAAACAATAGTGTAGTCTATTAGAGTAAACGCGGAGTTTGGCCCTCCTCCATCGAAACTTTGTCATGTGACTTCCCAATTGGGCTAAATTGAAACGCGACGCGTCTGATCTCGACGCGTTTGCCCGACCACTCGACTTTCCGCCCTTCGCTACATCCCTTTCTTGTCCATCAACCACGCTTGGGACCTTCGAGAAAAGAGATCCCCATACCAATCCTCTCCTCTCACTTTTCTCTATCAAAATCTCAACCAGCCCCGAAATTGAGGATCGAGGCACACAAACAATATGGAGTAGGTGCTCAGCCAATTTTTCCGAGCGCACACAAGCTCACACATTGCAGTCCCCTCCGGCCCAGCAGCTCGGCCGCAAACCGCGGACCGAGACTGAATTCTCGAAAGCGCTCGAGAGAGCCCGATGACATGTCTTCACCGGCGCCATTGCCTCCTTCTAGTCGTATGTGAAACCCCCACAACTTGACCGGGAAAGCGTTGTTCAGACTGACAATGTGAACAGCCACAGCTCTGGGCTCCTCCCCTCCCCCTATGCCATTTGACGACGGTGATGAGGAGGAGGACGAAGAAGCCGAACTCGTGCCCGACATTGACGATGTGGATGAATTGGCTGAGGATGAGGATGGCATTGATCTGTTCGGTGATAACTTCGAGCGGGATTACCGTGACGCGGCTGAGGACCAGTACCGGAACGAGGCATACATTGACGACGACGGTGACCACGATGAACTTGATGCCGCCGCTCGTCGACAATTGGATGCCCGGTTGAACAAAAGAGATCGCGAGCTTCAGCGCCGGCGTCGAATGCCCGCTGCCTTCTTGCAAGACGATGACGACCTTGAGATGGACCTGTCGCGGCAGCCGCGACGCCGACGACACCACTACGACGAGGATCGCGAGGACATTGACATGGCAGATGAGGGCATGGAAGAGCTCTCTCTGGAGGAGTTGGCAGACGTGAAGGCCGCTAATATCACCGACTGGGTCACGCAGCCCCAGGTGCTCCGCTCCATCTACCGTGAATTCAAGGCCTTCTTGACAGAGTTCATTGACCCCAGTGGTCAATCAGTCTACGGAAACCGCATCAAGACCCTTGGTGAGGTCAACTCGGCTTCGCTGGAGGTGTCCTACGCCCACTTGAGCGAAACCAAGGCGGCACTGTCTTATTTCCTTGCAAACGAGCCCACTGAGGTCCTGAAAGTCTTCGACCAGGTTGCTCTGGACGTGACCCTCTTCCACTACCCGCAATACCACGACATTCACAACGAGATCCACGTCCGCATTACCGATGTGCCCATCATCTACACTCTTCGCCAGCTGCGTCAATCACACTTGAACTGTCTGGTCCGGGTTAGCGGCGTGGTCACTCGCCGCACTGGTGTTTTCCCGCAGCTGAAGTATGTGATGTTCCTTTGCCAGAAGTGCGGTATCACTCTTGGGCCGTTCCAGCAAGAAGCGAGCCACGAAGTGAAGATTTCCTTCTGCCAGAACTGCCAGTCTCGTGGTCCCTTCACTGTCAACTCTGAGAAGACGGTCTACCGTAACTACCAGAAGTTGACTCTGCAAGAATCCCCTGGTTCGGTTCCTGCGGGTCGACTGCCTCGTCAGCGCGAGGTCGTTCTGCTGGCCGATCTGATCGACTCGGCAAAGCCTGGCGATGAGATTGAGATCACTGGTATCTACCGCAACAGCTATGACGCCCAATTGAACAACAAGAACGGTTTCCCCGTGTTTGCTACGATCATTGAGGCCAACCATGTGGTCAAGGCTCACGACCAGCTTGCCGGTTTCAACCTGACTGAAGAGGATGAGCGTGAGATCCGGGCTCTGTCCCGCGAGCCTGACATTGTGGACAAGATCGTTCGCTCTATGGCACCGAGTATCTACGGACACTTGGATGTCAAGACTGCCGTGGCGCTCTCTCTGTTTGGCGGTGTTAGCAAGCAGGCTCAGGGCAAGATGTCTATCCGTGGTGATATCAACGTCCTGCTTCTTGGTGACCCCGGTACTGCCAAGTCGCAGGTTCTCAAGTACGTGGAGAAGACTGCCCACCGAGCTGTTTTCGCTACTGGTCAAGGTGCCAGTGCCGTCGGTCTGACAGCCAGTGTTCGCCGCGACCCTCTGACCAGCGAATGGACCTTGGAGGGTGGTGCGCTTGTGCTCGCTGATCGCGGTACTTGTTTGATCGACGAGTTCGACAAGATGAATGACCAGGACCGAACCTCCATCCACGAAGCCATGGAGCAGCAGACCATCTCCATCTCGAAGGCGGGTATCGTCACCACTCTGCAGGCCCGTTGCTCCGTCGTTGCCGCTGCCAACCCAACAGGCGGTCGTTACAACAGCACCAAGCCTTTCGCGGAGAACGTGGAGCTGACTGAGCCCATTCTGTCCCGTTTCGATATCCTGTGCGTGGTCCGCGATCTTGTCGAGCCGGAAGAGGACGAGCGCCTGGCCAATTTCGTGATCGAGTCTCACCACCGTGCCAACCCGGCTCGTCCCCTGCGCAATGAACAGGGCGAACTGGTTGACAATGAGGGTCACCGTATTGATGCTGAAGGTTACCGCATCGACAAAGAGGGTCGCCGGCTGCCACTTTCGCAGGAAGAGATTGCCCGACGCGCTGCTGAGCAGAAGCGGTCCGAAGAAGAGAAGGAAGGCGAGATCCCGCAAGAGCTGTTGCGGAAGTACATCCTCTACGCTCGTGAGCGCTGCCACCCGAAGCTGTATCAGATCGACCAGGACAAGATTGCGCGTCTGTTTGCTGACATGCGTCGCGAGTCGCTGGCTACCGGCGCCTACCCTATCACGGTAAGTCAAAAATGTCTTTATGTGACTATTTTCATGCTGATTCTCCTGTCCTAGGTCCGTCACCTTGAAGCCATCATGCGTATTGCCGAGGCTTTCTGCAAGATGCGCCTGTCCGAGTACTGCTCCGCACAGGACATCGATCGAGCCATTGCCGTGACAGTCGATTCCTTCATCGGCAGCCAAAAGGTCAGCGCTAAGAAGGCGCTGTCGCGTGCATTTGCCAAGTATGTCGTCCCCCGCCCTCGGCATCGGTGGATATGTCTCTAACATCATAGCTATAGGTACACACTTTCCCGCCCCAAGCCACAGTCTAAGCGCCGCGCTGGTATCGCCCAGCCCAACCCATATCTTCCGCGAAATGCTTCTGCGGCGCGCTAAACAGGTTCTGGGAGGATTGTGTCGTTTCCTTCATGTCAAATACCATCTTGTCTGTATGCGGTGTTGTCGGTGTCGTCGGCGTTCATGTTTAGTGTTACTGTGAGGGCCCTGGCCGGGTCATGATATGATGAATGCGTATGATTTTCAAACACTTTCCCTTTCCTAGGAAAACATTGTATGCCATTGTGTTGGCGTTGAAGTGGATGGTTGACCAGTGCGGCGCGAGGTCTTCGAATAGATCTGGAAAACAGAGCTGATGCTTTGTAGAGAAGAAGCAGGATACCTCATGACTGCTGCGTCTTATATAGTCGAGCCCATCGACTGCCCTGTACAGCAAAGTTTATACTACCAGGAGCTATATTGACAAGTGTCCACAGACCTGTTCACAGAGCCAATTTCAGCCATTGATATCCTGCGAGTTGGGCCTCTGTAACTAGCAAGGCACAAGAGTCTCACGTTGGTTATTGTGGCGTTGATCCATTGGATTCTAGATGTTGAGATTCCATCATATCACGAAGACTATATACTGCGTGGACAGCGCGTAGGAACGATGTGTGCCTGCCATCATGAGTGTGTAGTAGTAGAACTTTTATTCTACCTGTCTATCTACTTGTGTTTTGCATTGCCAGCGCTACCTATAAGCGACCTCCTGCGTATGTTGGAATATAATCTATTGGGCTTCGGTGCACGGTGTCATCCTTAAAGAGCAAACTATTATATCATGGGGACGATAGTCCAGCGCGTAGATTAAAATAGGTCCTGTTGGCGACTTCAGTGGACGAGGGCAGTTATATCACCCTTAATAAACTCAGATATAATCATGAATTGGACTTAGGCGGCAATGTGCTCTCTCGTTCGGCACCTTGAGGTGATGTTGGAGACGAGTGAGGTGGCTGATATATCGCCAAGAATATCAAAGGCCTGGGTAAAGGGAAAGGCAGATAATAGATGCGAGATCCTAATTGTATCCTCTACGATAGAGCGTCCATGGCTCTCATGCCATATGTGACACATTCGACTCAAGTTGACTCAATACGCGCAGACAATCACAGCGAAGAATACATTCCTAAGGTAAGCGGCTAGAAAGTACAGCAAGACAGGCTCTCGATTCATGCCTCATGCACACGTTGACAAACAGCGGTTCGGCTTCGTGTTCGATGGCGCCCAGTCAAGAAAAGAAAAGAGCAAGACAGCAAGAAAACCAGTTCCAATCAACCCGACTCCGATATCAACGCCGTTTCAGCGCCAGATGCGGACGGCGCACAATGTTGGGTATTACACGTAGAAAAATCATCAATCCCTTTTTGGGGATGAACAGGAACCGACGGGGCTGGCCTAGTGACCGGCCCGAGGGCGATGCAAGGGGATGCAAATTGATGATGCACTGTGACGTCTCGAGGCCGTTTAGTCTAGTCGCTGGTTCGGCGCTCTGGCCGCGGCTTGCGCAGACTCTTCATCCGGTTCAGGAAGCCACCGCCGCCGGCGTTGAGCTTCGATTCCTCAAACCCTCGGTCGTTGGTAGATTTGCGCTCCAGTCCAGTCGACTGCTTCGGGCTGCTGGAGGAACGAACGCGGCCATTTGCAGATTCCAAACGTGCTTCCTGAATCCGCGATCCCTTCTTGTCCCACTCCTCATCGTAGTCCTGGAAGAACGGGTTCCTTTCGTTGCCGCGTGAAGAAGCGGAGTGGCTCGAGCCCGCAGGCGCCGGACCCGGGGATGGAATACCACTTTCGCCAGGGGAAACCACTCGGCCGGTGCCACTCTTACCGCGCAATCGCTGTGCCAAACTCTTCTTGCGCTGGAGACCTCCACCTTGCGCGATTTGTTGTTCATTCTCGCTCTGGCGGCGTGCAATAGCCGCACGACTGGCGGGTGTACCATCCAAAAAGGTGCTAGTACCGAGACCATAGCTCTCAGCCCCATGGATCGGCTCCACACGCTGAGTGGGATCGAAATTGACTGTTCCGCTGCGTTGAAGGCCGGAAGTTGAGAAGTCATTGTATCCCTCTTCCATTCGGCCGTGGAACAAGTTCAGGTCAATGTTGGAATTGTTAGGGCCGGCGCCGCCCAGAGCCATGTTGGTGGAGTTCTTGGGGAAGGCCTGCATGGGTGCGGTGCGCAGGCCCTTTCGGTTGCGATGGGGGTTGCACGCGTCGAACGGACCGTCGTGGTGGAACACTGGATGATGAATTAGCATGTCGTCAGACCCAAAGCTGACTATTCAAAAACTTACTTCCGGTGCCGTAGATGCTCGTGACATCCAATTTGTCAATAATGTCCAACTGGCGGTTCTTGCGAGAGGAGCGATGCTTGCCATCGCGGTGACGGCCCTCACGGTCGCGATGACGCCGCTCCCGACGCCGCTTCTCATCATCGTCATCAAACAGCTTGGACGCCCGCTCCATCACTGACGATTCGGAGTTCCGACGGGGTCTGCGAGGATTCTTGTCTCGGGGGCCCACGGTGGCCGCCTTGGACAGGCTGGGCGGATCGGCGAAGATGTCAAAGGGATCGTTGGAGCGTGACTCTGCGGGGCGCCCCGACGGACGTTCTCTGGCACTTCGCATGCGATCTGGGCGATCTCCACGATCTGGGCGCACTCGGGGAGCAGGATTAGGGGGTGGTCGGGTGCCATTCAGCTCGGGAGAGCGGGCGGGTGCTGGAACAGGGGCGGCTGCGGGCGCAGCAGGGGTAGGCTTCAGTGAGAGATTCTCCTGCGATAAATTAGTTGACATGAATTTCCGATTCGCCATGGCACATCCACCGCACGTACAAATAGATCGCGCGTATCGCTGGTCAAGTCTTGTTTCTCTGTCGGGGAGAACATGGTGGTACCGGTGGACAAGCCAGGGGCAGATTGCGGAGAGAGCGCTTCGCTGTCGTCGAGGAACGGGTTGGTCGACCGGGGACGTTCTGGACGAGCGCTGGCAGCTGAGGCGTTGGAAGGTGACAAAGCACGGTTTCGAAAAGGATTATTGGATCCAAAGTTGGTCGCAGTGGGAGAGATTTGGTCTGTCAAAGGGCGATTCGAGTCAGGGATCAGGCAGTTCCAAGGACACTGTTGCGGATTGCACGAATAGGGGGGCGGGCACAGTTTAAGAATCCCAGAAACCACAAGACAAAGAGACACAGGGGAAGCAGAGCAATACAGCGCAGCACAGCAGCAATCAGGCCAGCGGCTCCTGAAAGCACAACATTACGCACCTGTCGGCGGCAGCGACACGCCGGGCGGGTACCCGAGCGCTGGAGGGGCATTCATGGTGAAATGAGACGGAGAGTGAGTGGAGAGAGGATGGCGTGGGTCAATAGAAGGAGCAGATTGAAGTGTCGCACGATGAAAGTTGAAACAGAGAAGTGTCTGAGTTGAGGAGGAGAGAAGAAGAAAGTGAAGTGAGTGAAGTGAGAGGAAAAGAGAAGAAGCTCCACGAGGACGAGAGACGGGGGAAAAGGGTGGGATCAACGGGGGGTACGTAAAGAGGCGATCTCCGTTTTTCGACGGAAAATACTAATTATAACTGAGGAAGAAGATGTAAAAGAAGTTCATCAAATAATCCTAGACTGATCGATCAATTTAATTAATTATCTTTAATTAATCTATGCCTGTTCATGATCGTGTTCCTGGGAGACAGGGATATCCTCATATTGCAGAATCCGGGGACTTTTCTCTTTCCTCCTCCAACTACACTCTCACCACTTCACTACTCCTCCCTCCCACTTCCACGAATTACTCCCTCCACTGCTGCCACTCCTGCCAGTCTACTGCTAACTACTGCTAGACTCAGTCACAACCGAAACAACCAGATTCCAGGGGCTTTCCTTAGCCTTCGCGATCGACACTCGGCTCCACCCTCATCCACTGCCCTTGGGCCCTGGGCGTGGCACTTCCCCTGGCCGCCCATTTGCCATTTGCCTAGAGAGGCTTCCATCATCCTGATTATTAACCATCATCGTCATGAGCATATGGATCATCCAGCAAGGACACCGGCCAAATACCTCGAAAGTTTCAATCCTCCCAGCCGTTCGGAATGACGTTCACATTCCTCCAGGTGTCTGGTTGTCCCTTGTCCCTTGTACCCCTCGGTTGATGTCATCTTCGGCTGCCGAGAACCTTGGGAATGTGGATGCGCCGCGGCTCACGCGAGGTGCCTGCCTCGCATTGCGCGATCTCGCACGGACCCCAAGATCCGTCCGTCGGTGACAGGGCGATCGGATGGCCCTATGCTGCGCAGTCTCTGGATTCTAAACGCCATGACCTGAGGCGTCATCAGCAGAAGATGCCCCTCCCTTGACAGAATCCTGATGTTGGAGGTCCGGCTGCATTTGACATGTCCAAGGCTCAGGCACCCAAATGCTTGGTTTCAATAGTCTAGTGCAGAGGCACAGATATTGATCGAGACCCTCAAAGACTTTGCTTGTGATCTTTTGGACTGGCTTCTGATGTTGTTCCCCTCGCACTTGGTTTGTCGAGGTGATCCATGCGATCCCTTCTGTCGTGCCAGGCTTTTTATCAATGCCAACGGTGTTGCCTGCCGTTTGCACTTCCAATTATCCATTAATGAAGATCCAGGAACCCCACACTGACCATGGACCGAGGCCATGCTGTTGGTAACCGTAGCGAGGATTTGCTGCTAACACCTGCAGCTGCAGACAAACACATCATGCATGGCCTCGGCCTCGCTCTCAAACACAGCAGCCTACGGGCCAATGCATAGTACCTAAATTAGTCGTTGAGAGGGATTGGAGGTGGCCGCAAGGCCTCACATACAACTTCGAGATTGATGCAGCTACAGTTGGACTATAGATAACAACGCATCATGACACTCGCGAGTATCAACTCAATTAACAGGCATCGGGACCCCATCAAAGTCAAAGTGCCAGGTATCAATCGACTTTTGATCACACTCACACTCCATCTTCCCATTCTTCCAGATCGGCCGAAGCGGCCACCCACAGATCTGGCGGTTCTCGCCCGCATGCTCACGCTGAAGACGGTAGCGTTGAGAATAACCGGCTGGACATCCTTCTTAACCCAGTCGATCAGAACTTGCAGGTTCGTCTGAGGGAAGGGGCAATTCGGCATGAGCGGGTTTGCAGCGCAGTGCGCAGCACCGGGCACCAGATACAGCTGGTACCAAGCTTTCAGGGTATTTGCACCCTCCTTGTATGAGAGATCGGGGTACTTGATGCTGCGCACGGATTCCCAATATCGCACTGACGATGCAGCCGGGACACTGTTGTCTGCTTCGCTGTGGAAGTGAATCACTTTACCACCTGCCTGATAGAAAGGTGTCAGGCCCGGCCAGTTGGTCTACAGCGTGGACTGATATTCCTGCATCCCGCTGATCATCCAGTTCTTCAGGGTGTCGTAGGTAACGCCGTCCAGGTTGGTCAGGTCGGTACCATTTTTGTCCACCAGCAGAGCGACGTACTCGGCACCCAGACCGTCCACTTCAAGCTCCCACTTCCCGGTGTTCCAGTTGTATTGCGTGGTGACATCTGCGAAAGTGGCCGCGGTTTGATATGACAGGTACACTTGACGGCCCTGCGAGTCGCGAAGACCTCGGATGACTTCCTTGGCGACCTCCACAGCCTCCTTGGAGACGGTGCCATTCTGGACAGGCGTGGCACCAGTCGAGCCGAATTGTCTCTTGCGTTTTCCATATCCACTGGTGCCGAAAGAAGTGGCGCAGTAGTAGGGCTTCCCGATTGTCGTTGAGATGTCAAAGTGCAATTGGCACAGATCGGAGCGAGAGACGACACCATCCTTGAGACCATCGAGAGAATAACAGGCTGAGATCGTCTCGTTGATGATCTTCTCCATCTCACAGAGAGGCGGATAGTACCCCAGAGTTTGGGTGACAACATTCGAATACAGATGCTGTGTCTGCTGGAAAGACCAACGGAAGGCAGGGGCTCCAATCGCAGCACCGTCCCACTCATATCATATCTCTGGATCTGACTCCAGCCTTCACGGCCGCCCTCCGAGCAGCCCTGATAATAGGAGTACAGCTTGGTCTTCTCTGCCATGCTGTAGAAGTTTCGAGTGAACTGCTTGCCAATCTTGCTGAGCTCCCAATGGGCCTTGTACCCGGACATATACAGAGCCTCATAATTGAGTGTCACATTAGCCAGCAGCATTGCAGCGTTAGCCTGAGTCGTGAAGCCTCCAAAGCCGCCGTCGGTCTTGCCAGCAACAGCACCGTACATGACACCACCTGGAAGAGACTCGTCCCCTGAGTTGACGGCATAGCCTCCACCACCAGTCGATAGGTATCGGTTCTTGAATTCGGCAGGGTCAGGCATCTAGTACTGGACGAGGACTTGATCCACCCGGCCGTCGTGCGAATAGGCCAATGTCACGTTGCAGTACGAAAAGGTCTCCGCAGTGAAGAATGTCCCGTCAGAGGGAGTGGGTGCATTGTAAACCACATTCGTTACGGATGACGGATCAAGCGTGATGCCTTGGATGAAATTGGGGCGCGGGCAGAGCTGCTTGGGCATATGCAACGGTGCAGATGTCTTTGAGAGAGGTAGCATATGCAGTAGAAGCATATGCAATAGCCGCGACGGCCACTGCCTTGGAGTTGCAAAGGATGTGCATGGTCAAACAAGTTCAAGGAAGCTGTTCTCCCATCGACTCTGGGGCAATAGCTTCCTCCTGAGTCCTCTTTATACCAATTGACGATCCTGCCTCGCTTCGAGGGATCGTTCGCTCCCCACTCCGGGGTAATGGAGCTGCATAGCTCATCACTGCATTGGGAAAAGCGCGAGGGGATTCTAACCGTATTTCAGGGCTGTCTCCGGGGAAATCAAGTGCATGGCCACGAATCCCTGATGCCGGAGAAATTTACGTCCACTGGAAACGCGGGGATATTGCAAAGGTGGAGAGGTTGCTCAAAGCTTCAAGCATTCCACCGGTCTTTTAGTCTGACTCTAACCGTTTAGTGATGATGAGGGCCTTCGAGTCCGGGGAAGCGATCTCGTACTCAAACTTCGCGGGATGTGCTAAATCGACACCCTCGTGTTAGGTTTGGCCAGCAGGTGTATGTAAAACTCATAATACACCAAACAGGTCCGTAGTTGTACCTATAGCCTATCTTCAACAGTCTGACAAAGAGTTAGGCCCCTAAGGCAAAGGACGTTTAGAAAAACGTGTTTCCACTTGTTTACTGATTTCGAGTAGAACATGTTTTGGAAGAGCTAAGAGCTCTCCGGTAGGAAGATGCGACTCGGAGTTCTATAGGACGCCGCTATTATCCTGTATCACATATACTAGGCCACAGCTAATAAGGGCACAGGGTGTCGAAATAGCAAACAAGGGTGTCGATTTAGCACATCCCAAATTCGCGGGGGAAACTGCCAAATCGGTAAAGCCGAGATGAACGACAGACGTATGTCGGAGCCATCTACAGGACGTTTTGTGGGGCTGAAGCGAGGAGCATGTCGGTGATGGAATGGAAAGGAGCCATTGGTCCTTATAATTCTTTTTCCGTCTATCTAACTACATGACCATTTGCCAGCGTTGAGTGAAGATACTAAACCAAAGCAGCAGCAAGCAATTGCCTTAGTCGATATCATCTCATGAAGGATTTGAAAGGGCAAAAGCAGAGCAAAAGTATCATTGTCCATGTCCACCCCCAACCGGATGTTGATTGAACACAATTTGCAACCGATCTTCCTTTCAAATGAAATGCACATTGTAAGTGTGGATAGGGCCCTGAGCCAGAGACTCCAGCACGTACTCATTTTGGGAGATGATCAGGATTGATGAGTCCTTCAGTGATCAGGAAATCGATCATTTGGGACAAGTCTGGGCGATTACCAATTCGTTGGCTCTTTGGGCCAATGTGGGAATCTTGTTGTGGAGAGCCGGTTGCTATCAAAAGATCTCGAGCGACGTTTGGAGTCAACGGAGGGCCTTCAAACCGTTTCACTACGGCTTGAACACAAGCAAGTGCACCGGCAACGATAGGAGTGGCGCTAGAAGTCCCAGCAAAGCTGTCGGTGTAGAAGAAATCGGGATTGTCCCCTCCCTGGAGATCACCGTACCCAGTTGTGGTGACTTCTTCTCCCCAGCCTTGTACATCGAGTCGCGCTCCATAGTTGGAGAATGCAAGCCTTGATCTGTCGGGGCCATGATCGTGTTCATGTGTACCTGGAGGAGGGGCACCGGCACCCACTACAATAGCTAACGAATCAAAGCCTTTGGGGTTAAATGGGCTCCTCCACCAACTTGGGAATGTCCCCAGAGGGACATCGTAAATTGAATCATTCAAGTCTTGATAGCCATTCCCAGCAGGCTCGACCACGATGACTCCCCGTCCAGTTGCGTTGGCGATGGCGGCAAAGTCATCTGGCCACCATTCCAAGGGGATGTAGCCGAATTGACTTCCATCGTCAGGGAATTTCGATCGTGGACCCGGTCGATGGCCTTCAAGTACCAAGATATCACCAGGCTGAAGCTTGGCAGCGGCCTGGTTTATGATGGTCGTTCTCGAATCTTTGCCGTTAGCCCAGGAGTATCCGTAGAATGATATCCTTGGGGCAATCCCAGTAACCCCGAACGGATTTTGAGTCCCGCCGATAACTCCAGCGACGGCAGTGCCATGATGTTGGTTTGTAGGATTGTTCCCCGCGAAGGTCAGAATCCCAAGGGTTTGGAGATCTTCATGCGATACTCGCCATCCCCATCCACAGTCCGCGACAGCAACATCAAATCCCTGGAGTGACCGGAGTTTCAATTGATCAAACTGGCCGATTCCTGCTGGTGGATCCTGGAGGTAGCCTTGACGGGAGGTAAAGTCAGGCGTGTGTGATGGATTGGCAGTCTTCGCTGGAGGCATTTCTCGCACGGCCGGCTGGACTGGTGGTTTGACGTACGCCCCGTCAACGATGTCCAAGGCCGCCAGTTTGTCGGCGATCTCTTGAAACTTTTCTGACGAAGGGGCATTGACTTGACAGAAGGTAGCAAATTCCCACGGGCGTTCCTGTGCCTCTTGACTACGCGAACGAGCCAGTTTCTCTTCGTCTGGGCAGAACAGCACTGTGATGGAAGCTCCATATTCCTCAAGAATCTCGTGAACGTGCCTCAAGTTTGTTGTAGGTGACCCCAGCCTCCCATCGGGACCAGGGTGAATGCGAGCACCGCCTGGAAAGACTGCGATCAGCTCAGGTTGACCGAGGCTTTCTTCCATGATGTCTGAAATGTCTTTCTTGCGATCCCAATTCCCACTTTAAATTGGAGTTTAAATTGCAAAGGTTATATGTCTCTCGCTCTTTCGCCATTGCGCCTCGCAAGAGGCTGACTTTCAATACTCATCGTGATGTATAAGCTAGGCCCTTGCCACTTATCCATGACCCATGCTTTCTTGTACCTATCCCCGAAATGAATGAACATGCATTTTGACTAGACAGACCAGCCACCATATATAGAAATCTATGGAGTGTTATTTGTTGATATATTTGCCTATTGGGTTAAGGCTAGTGGACAATGGCCGAATGCAGGTGAAGTCTATCGCTTTGCTGTGGGTGGCATCATCATGACATCATGTTAGCGAGCAGCATCAATAGCTACCCGGTCGTTATGCATTGAAGGTGAATCAAACACTTTGTTCAAATACGCTTGCCCAGATAAAACCATTGAAGCATGGCCGACGCTCAATCTCCCCCGATATCAAACGACGACCGCTCAGTCGACGATGATGCAAATATTAAGGCCGGCGATGATGAAAGTTTCCAGCAAAAGGCCGATAGCATGACCCCAGACGACTCGGTAGATTCTGCCCTTCTCGACGAAGAGGAGGCTCCGCTTGAGGTAGGCGAGGCCGATAAAGTGGTGACGCCGTCGAAGAAAGCATACGCAGGCAGAGGAGCTGGATACAATGCTCTGAAATCCCACGAGGGTCAACTGTACTCGGGGATGGCGATTGGAGGTTCACATACATGGAACTATGAGCCAGGCGTGTGGAAGGAAACGAAGGAAGAGCCGGATCGATGGCGAATCGATTATCGGACGAACAAGCGACGGGCTCGCAATGCGCCGAAGGGGAGTGGTGCACCTGTTGGGACGGAGTACCATTGGTTGATAGTGGGACATCAGGTACGCTCATCTTCCCTGAGTAGTGAGAGAACCGGTCAGTTGACAGATCACAGCTTGTGCGGAAAGTCGATGCCAACACCTACGAGACGCATTTGACCGGATCCAAGTATAAGCTGGCACATAAGTCCGTTTCATCCGGGTCCTGGTCGATCCCCACTGTTAAGGGTCAGCGAGAACGAGAAATCGAGTTGCTTGAGGACGCACAACGGCGAGTCAAAGGACTACCTCCTGTTTTGGCCAGTGAGAAGGTCAAGGTTGATAAGCGTGAGAAAGGACAACAGAGCCTTGACACATTATTTGGTCCGGCTAAGCGCGGAAAGGGTGAGGTCAATGATGGTAAGAAGCGGAAAAGAACTTGAACTGTCTGAATTTAATGTCATTCTCGAGTAATCTATATGTCCATCGTCGTTGCAGTCCAATCCCGTTCTCCATGTCTGGTAGAAGTAGAATGCACGACTGTGCACGGAAGAAGGATTGAACAAATAACTTCACTTGTAGCCCTCTAACTGTTACTTGACTCATCGCCTAGAAGTATCTTTTCCGCCATTTGCATTGGTACTCATTGGCCACCATCGGTGTTGCTGGGCGTTTCGCAATTGCTGTGTCTATGTGACTCCTAACTACGCGTATAACGACCCTTCCTCGCCAAAAGATCCCTTCAGC
This sequence comes from Penicillium parvum, assembly GCA_030035635.1. Classification (NCBI taxonomy): domain Eukaryota; kingdom Fungi; phylum Ascomycota; class Eurotiomycetes; order Eurotiales; family Aspergillaceae; genus Penicillium; species Penicillium parvum. The sequence continues at coordinate 1,984,889 of JAPJNL010000006.1, forward strand.
ACATTGCAGAAGACTATCGTAAATGGCTAATTTACGTCATATGAGCACACTGGAATATTCTTTAAGCAAAAGATGTATTCGACATCTCCAAGATGTGGGTAGTATAGAGTATGCGAGCCGGTATTGAAGATATCAACCAACCAAACGCCCCAAGATGAACACCAAAACAAGAAGACAAAAGGCAGATTCTCTCGTCAGAGAAATATAATGGCCCGCATATGACTTTCTCCACGGGAAACCATCAATCAAAGCCCAGATAACCGCCACACGATAAACGCCAGAGAAGAACAAATAACCACGTATATAACATGATTCCAAACCACCCCGTCTAAGGATGCAATGCCACCAGTGTAGCATAAATACCCTCGAGCCAGACCATCCCAACCGTCACTGTCGCCTGCCTGGCTACAATGTCACACTCTCGAGATCACGCATGACGATCGACATCTGCGCCCGCTTGGCCGCCTCAGCAACGAGGTTGAAGTCTTGCAGAAAGGGCGCGGTGGCTGTCGGACCTCCAAGGCCGTTGACTTGATGAGGATACACGGCGGCGGCGGACTGATTGGCGGGTGCTGTCTCCGATCGAGGGACGGAGGCGGCATTGCCGCCTTGGGAGGCAACTGGTAACCCAGTGCGGCAGGAGGGATCATTTAGCGTTTGGGATAGTGACTGCGTCTGGGACATGGCGGCTTCTTGAGCACAGGCAGAGGTAGATTGTAAGGGGGCAGCGAGCGTCTGGCTGATTGTTTCTGACGGGATGGTGAAGGGGTTGGGCGGTTGGGAGAGCGGGTTTGAGAGATTGGCAGAGGGATCGACAGTCGATGTGGAGGGAGGAAAGGTGGAGGTTTGGGCGGGGGTTTGGGAGGTAGTAGTAGTTCGGGCTGATCGCAAGGTAGGATCCATCTTTGCAGAGATGAGACTGCTCTTTAAGCGGGCGAGTCGCGCGGGGAAGCGGGATGCGATGGAGATGTGCTGGATCTGGGAATCCGCAAAGGTTTGAGTCGCGCAGCCACGATGGATGAGGGAGCGTAGCTCAAGGCTCCCCGGAGAGGATGGCAATGGCGTCGGCAAGGAACCACCTGAGTCAAGGAATCGAAGGTTTGAGGGGAAGTGGGGGTGAGTATTTCCCAGATCGCGTAGAGAATGACGTCTGGGAAAAGGGAGGATGAGTTGGAGGGAGATGGTTATGAGGGAAGAGAGAGTGTGAAGAGTATGGGAGGAAAGAGGGAAGGACCCAGGAAGATAGGAACTGGCGTGATTGTGACTGCTCCAAGGAAAAATCGCCGGTTCATCTCAGATCCCGACAATTACCCGCGTAAGATCCCGGTATCTCCACTCTCCCCACACAGTGAAAGTGGCAAATTACTGTACGGTAATACACTGCCTCGGCTCGGGTCACATGACGGGCACATGTAGTTGCCATATCTTCTTCAAGCGATTCGGTATCGATCGATAGAGACAGATAGACAGATTATAATAAGCTTCAATGGCATGAATCTGCTATAGACAGGTTCTATAGAGTCGGTTGCCAAAGAGTCACAACAATCTATTCACTGCGGGGTGTGTAAGCTACTTTCCAGTCTCGAGTCCTGCTGTACACCCGTGAAGCTATTATCATTAGGCCGCTCAACGGTTACACACATATTGCAAATTGCAACAATCCGGAGAGAAGTCAAGATTCACTCTCTGCAGGAACCCACGATGACCGATTGGATGCTCGCTCTCGACAAGGGAAAAAATTGCCGCCTCAGGCACCAATGAGCCCCGCCGATAAGAAATCGATAACGATATTTTTCTCGTGTGCCTCATTCGAGGACTACCAAGTCGATAGCTCGCCATGGCCGAAGACGATTTCGACACGGGGGGCATGTTCCAAGACCCCGATGGGTTCTACCCAGAGGAGGCGAAGCCCACCTTTGCCGAGCATCAGATGCTCTCCGGGCAGACGGTGCGCGTGCGTCTCGTCGGCAGCCACCCGCTCTATGTATGGCTTTGTGACATGTGAACCAATCGCATGGAATGTCCCAAATGGAAACTGTTACTAACTGCTCTCGATGGCTCAGGGTAACTTGTTGTGGAATGCTGGCCGGACGAGCTCACACTATCTCGAAGAAAAGGCTGAAGAGCTGATCCGAGAAAAGGATGTCCTTGAGATTGGTGCTGCTGCGGGCGTTCCTAGCATAGTGAGTGCAATATTAGGTGCGCACACCGTCGTCATGACCGACTACCATGACCCCGAGCTGGTGAGCAATATGCAATATAACGCCGATCTGGCGGCGCCTATGATCCCAGCTGCACCTGAGTCTCGGAAGCGACTCCATGTTGAGGGATACAAATGGGGGAATCCGGTGGAACCACTACTGGCCCATCTCCCACCTCCTGCTGAGGGAGCAGCCTCAGGTTTTGACGTTTTGATCATGGCGGATGTGGTGTATAGTCATCGCGAGCACGGCAATCTGGTCAAAACTATGCAGCAGACCCTGAAGAAGGACCCCAAATCTGTTGCTCTGGTGATTTTCACTCCATATGAGCCATGGTTGCTCCCGCAGACTGAGAGGTTCTTTCCGCTGGCAGAGGCTGGCGGCTTCACTGTGACCAAGATTTTTGAAAAGCTCATGGGCGAACTGCTGTTTGAGAATGACCCTGGTGTAAGTTCGAATCGTTATCAGCCCGATGATAATGCTTGTACTGACTCCCCAAAGGACGAGAGGCTCCGGAGGACGGTTTTTGGGTATGAGCTTCGCTGGGCCCCGGACCAATTGGGGTAAAATGATCTAAAAGCAATTAGATGTTGACTTGATACCCTGTCATTATGAGATCAAGTATATACGATTGAGAATTGGTATATACTACACTTTCACCAACATACATTTGAGCATATGGAACATTGTCACCCATCAGCTGGTAGGCCTCGATACCAAGATTACTCCTGCAGCGGAGAGATCCCATCTAGAGAATTGCGATATATAATCATGGACGATCGTGTCATTTTGTCTCTTGGAAATACTCTATATGTCTGTGAGGATACTGATCGCGTAGCTCAGTGTCCCACCAAGGCCTGGTATGCAGGAGCATAGCGGTTGCCGTGCGGCTTAGCAGCATCGATAATCTTGCGCATCTCCTTCTTCTCTTCTTCAGTCAACTCGATGTTCCGAGAAGCAAAATTCTCCTCCAAGCGCTTCGGCTTGGTCGTTCCGGGAATCGCGATGAAGCCTTGAGCGGCCACCCAAGCAAGTGCGATCTGGCTGACGGTGCAGCCCTTGCGCACAGCGAGCTTCTTGATCTCCTCCACGATTGCCTTGTTTTTGTAGAAGTTTTCGCCTTGGAATTTCGGGGCTAAACTAGAGTGTCAGTAGTTTCACTCAGCCAAATCTTAGGTGTCGGGAGACTGACATGTTCGTCGGAAATCATCCGGCGCAAAGTCATCTGGAGTCTTGTAATTGCAGTTATCCACGAGCCAGCCATGTCCCAGAGGACTGTAAGCGACATAGGCTACGCCCAGCTCTCTGGCAGTGTCGATGAGTCCGTCCGTCTCGTGGAGTGTCTCGAAAGCGGAATATTCCGCTTGGACTGCGTCAATTTTGGCGACTGATGGGAAAGTCAGTATGATGATCATAGGCGTTAGGCTGAAATTCTTACTTGAGTTGGCCTTGCGAAGAGTGGCTGCAGAGCACTCTGACAGACCAATATACTTGGTCTTGCCAGCCTTGCGAATCTCATCTAGCGCGGGGATAGACTCCTCGAGAGGAGTGTCTTCCAGAGTCAGCGGAGTCTTCTTCGTGAAGAAAGGTTGAACGTACTAGGATCGATTCGGTGCAGATAGTAGAGATCAGGTGCAAAGCCCAGTCGTTCGATTGTTCCGTCGATGTATTCTTTGATATGGGCGGCAGAGTTGGTGACTCGGGGGCCGTTCTCGCCGCTGAAGGCGGCGAATCCGCATTTCGACGCAACTTGAGCATAACTGTTAGTCATGCACATCGGATCACTGTCGGTCACTCACTGAAGACCTTGTCCCGAACGTTGTGCTTTCTGATAAAGTCCCCAAGGAGCTTTTCATTGGCACCGGCCCGGTATACAACCTTTGCGCAAGATATCAGCATCGCCCCATTGTTCTTTTGGGTAGAGTGTACACTTACAGCAGTATCCCAGAATGTGCAACCAAGTTCAATAGCTTTCAGCAGCACAGGCTCAGCCTCCTCGAAGCTTAGGTTACTCCCTAAGCCAAAGCTCAAACCCATAGCACCGAAGCCCGGCGATGGAACCTGAATGTTCCCGAACGGAAGTGTCTGGACCATCTTTGCAGTTTTTGGTTCAAGGTTCAAGCGATGTATGAATGTACAATGCGACAGAACGGATCAAGGACAGTCTTATATAGTTGAGAGCCCGAGTCGATACGGGTTTAAGGTAGAGATCCGAAGTTTACCCACGGAGTGCTCTCGATGACATTTGGTCACCGTTAAATTCCGTCGTATCTCCGAGGGAAGGACGAGCCGCTGACAGCCATCACACAAATGACGTCTGTGGAGAACTCGATAAACATTGGTGCGGGGGAGTGGTTTCTTCAATGGCACGTTCCCGAAATTACTGCTTGTATAGTCCTGATTTTGATGTGGCTCCATGCTGCAAAGCTCGCAGCTTCGACTGTACCGCGGCTCTCCCGACCGAAGTCTTGAGAATTTTTGCAAGAGCTTTTCATGATGGGTGTGGAGAGGTCGTTGACAAGGAAGAAGGCCATAGAGTTGTTGCCAGACTCGCAAGACACGTATAGGACACTCTTGAGAGCAAGGCTGAACTCTTCGGCTTACCAGACTACCTAATGTCCACTACCTAATGCCCACGCGAAATGTGGACAAGAACCCAATCCTTGTCCTACGAAATATCAAGTGTCAGTTCGCTCTTTTGCTTCTCGGAATAATGTAGAAGCTGATAGATGTGGACAAAAGAGAGAAAACGTACCGGAAGGCTCGTCCAGTAGGACCCAGTTGTCAGCTTCTGTGTCTTGTAGCTAGGTAATCAGAGAAAATGAGACCATGAGAGCTGACAGTTTTTCAAATAAAGCCAAGTCCTCTATATACGTCTTGAGTGTCGCGCATACGCGCGGGCGGAGGACTATATACCACCTCAGGATGCATCTAGTAGGATTTGCAATCGTCGCAGTGGCGTTGCGTCGCTGTCCTCCGGTTGAGAAGCCCAGATATGTTTTAATCGCTCTTGTAATCGCACAGCTTGTCCGCGTCTGGTACGAGTCCATGGGGAAATCTTGCTTTCTATAATGTGTTGTTCCTCTTCATCCGTCGCAATGGCACCAAGCACAGCCAGAGGCCACAATTCGTAACTGAGTAGATGCTGCTGGACATCTAATGCGTATAGAAGGTGGAGCCCCTCACGGAAACAAGCATCTATTGCCGCTATTCTTTGCTCAGCCGGTCGTGTGCTGTCCACTTTCAGAAGCAGAATTCGCATTGCTTTCACGTAAAGCTTTCGTACAAGTTCGCCGGAGCCAACGGTGCACTCTTCTTGAGCAACCTCAGTCTGAAGGTATGTCCATGTCTGTTGTTCGAGCTCATTCAAAGGGCGCCAGACTCGGGCCAGTCGTGTCACGTCCGCGATCAAGAGGAAGAAGTGAAATGGCCCATCCAGAATGGGCCGTGTTGTGGCATCTCTCTGGCTGTCCGAGATCGCATAGTCAATGTATTCAGGCAGGTTTCCCGCGAGAACCTCATCAAGAGAGGGATCAAATAACATCAGTAGTGTGCTGTGATACAGGAATGACTCAATGCAGATACGTTCGAACACCACGGCGGGCTGGGGTTTGTCTTGCTTTCCTCTTGCTCGACGTGATAGCATCACACCTGCGGCTTTCATATGCACGCCAATGTTTGGTGGTATGTCCGGCCTGCGATTCTAACGTTCGAACAGATTAGGGTTATGCCTCGACAAGTACAACAAAAAGTCAGCGTACTTCAAAGACGCACAGGCAGATTGTCATCGCCAGAAGACCATCCTCGTTGCCAGCGTCAGGTGCCACGGTCATCCGGTCCTGCAGACTGCGCAGCGAGTAGAGGTAGTGCTCCATAGCTACATCGTCCTTCCTGAGATCCACAGCCGCTATAGCCACCAAGACGGCCAACAAAGGGGGGAACTCAGAAGCCAGCTTAAGCAAGTATGACTGGTTGCGACACTCGGCTAAGCAATCCTGACGTACGAGCCGTGGCATCACGGACGTGACAAAATGGTCGATCAAAGACTGATGCTCATCGGTGTCGATGGCAGGTTTTGGGCCTGAATTCCATCTCCGACTTTCTCGCCGACGGCGATCCACCGGCTGACTGGCGGCCGTGGGCCAAGTGCACGAAAGACCTTTACCACTGCATCGCTGACATTTTGGTCGCTGCTCGTCACACTTTTTGCGGCCTTTCCGACCTGCTCATGGACGGAGGTCAGTGTGTAAGGTCTCGAATGGATCTGTTTGATACTGACACTCAAGACAACCTGTGCGCGTCCTCACTCGAGCTTTGGATATATAGGCTCTGGGCATTGTGGTGTACGATAGCAAAGCGTGAGGAGGAAAGTGAAGGTGAGATGATGCGGAAAAGTTCCGTACCCCGCCAGTCTGGGAGCGGATCCGGCCAAAGCTACAGAAGGTGGGATTTTTATACCCCTACTACTACTATTACTACTGAGCTGCGCCTGTTGAAGCCGGTTGATATTTCATCTCGAGACACTGTCCAACTTTACGCATACGCGAGACCCTCACAAACTATATGAGTTTAAATATGAGCTATTTATTACCTTACCGCGCTGTTGGCTGAGGAATCAGAGAAAGACTTTTCGGATGGCCACTACCTTTATAGGCAAGGTAACTAGGCCACTCGAATCACCTTAATAAGAAATAACCTCAGAATCCCATGCCCAAGCATCATATGGGTGGCTCTTCCCGTCCAAGCGAACTGGGCGACGATACCAGAATCGTACCTTTGTCTCGCCTGATAAGAACTCAACACGGACAGCGTCGATCCTGGCAGACTCCGGGATCGTTTCCCAAGGCTGATAATCTTTGGATTCTATCTTGATCAGACGATCGAGCACCAGAGAGGACTTTGATATCGACCAAACTCCTTGCTCCCCGCCCCACCCGGTCAACAGATGCAAGGCCTCTCGTCGAATTACCCAATCGCGGCATTTGAATGCACAGAAAAAAAGAGGTGCCACGACTGCTGACCTGACCCAAGAGTCCTGTAACGATCTCTGGGAAAGGAACCTCTTCCCATGCTGAATTGTATGCAGGAAATGGGATGAATAATCGTCATACCTCATTTCCCCTTCCCGAAGTCGGCCATCGGTGAGGCTTTTGATAAGAAGAACTTCACTCCAAATATCAAGAATCGCAATCGTATCTCGCCTGGCTTGCGACAAATAGAGCCCACGCTGTAAGATCAAGTGTTTCCAATGTTGAAGCCTTTTCAAGACTGCGGAAGGGGTGCTTTCGGCAAATGTGCCAGTAGATGGCTGAGGTTTCATCTGCAAAGCCAACCATCCAAGAATGAGTAATGCGCCACATGCCTCTTCTGGCGTCTCGATCAGTACATCGAGTTGATACTCCGCTGCGAGCTGAACCGGATAAGAATAGGTCTTCGGGCCGGGTTCAGGATCCACGAGTGACGGCCAATCCAAGTGAAGTTGGTAGAAGCTTCCAAGGACAACAGTACCAACCGGGCTTTTGTCCATTCCCACTTTTTGCCATTGTTGTAACAGCTCATAGCCCGCACGGAGATGACAGCCACCCGCCTTCGCATCACCCTGGCTGAAAGCGAACGCTAGCAAAATCCCACAGGAAACCAAGACTGTTTCCATACGTAGACGTCGTCCAAGATCCACGGTTAGGTTTTCTCGCAGATGCTCCAGCGCCTTGCTGCATTGCCGAAGAGAAAACGACTGTACGTGACCAGCGGCTGGTGTTCTCATCATACCACCCCAGTGCAGAGAACCTATGCCGATAGCAGCGTGACGAACAGCAGGCTGGATTTCGCTCGCTTGATGGACAAGCATTCCCCAGAATGCTCTATTGAAATAGGTCGCGTTGGTTTGTGCTGTGACACGGCGGAAAAAGTCCAGAAACCATCGCTCTTGATAGGTAAGGTTGACCTGACCGGCGTGAACCAACGGAGCTGGGAGACAAGGATGGGGCTCGCTCGTCCTTTGCGTTCCTTCCAGTGGGACGACTGGTTGAAAAGGGTGAGGCTGTTCGAAGACCCGAGCTGGGGCCAGACGTCGGGGCCTCTCTATTAAAGGCTTGGGTGGAGCATAACCTTCACACACTCGACCGGTCTTTGTGCATCTAGAGTCCAGTCAGTGAAATCAGCCGATCCATTCGCCGCCGGCACGTGTCGTTGTACCTGGCACATTTGGGCTTGCCCTCGTCACATTTGACCCGTCTTGCTCTATGGTATGTTCCGGTCAAAACAGGATCAGTGGCCAGACGACAGTATCAGCCTACTTGCAGGTTCTACAACCAGTGCGTACTTTCGGTTTACTGGCGCGGGTCTTTTTTAATTGGGAGGGAACGCCGTCCTCGAAATTCATTTTCGGCAAAGTGCGAGTCGTCTTGTGAGTATTGGAGTATTGTGCGAATCAGATAATCATATCGACTATCTAGGTAGTCTTGTGGTAGTGTCAAAGACAGATAGACTGTTCAGTCAAAGAGGTTGGGGGCACCTTCGTTTTCGGAACAACAGAATATCCGCCTCTACAAAGTACCATTGAGCCCCAGGGTGTCTAACAAAGTGAACCGTATACCCCTATCTCAATAGGTTGATTCGTTTCTGTCCTAGCTAAATTACATAAAGGTTCACAAGTCTGTCCTACCGAGGTTACCAGAAATCGTCGATCATCCAGCCAAAATGGCTTCCACGATTCGCGCGTGCTGCACCAGTACTTCATCCTTCTGGCGACGACCAATCAGTTGCACATGACATGGTGCATCCTCGACTTCTTTCGGAAGGTCTGGTCAAGTTAGAATGTTATCTGCACATCCAACGACACGGGTTCTTACAAGGTGGTCGATAATTCACGTTGCGTACAAACTCGGCATCTGCAGCCTCGTTGGACCGGCCAAAGGGGATGATGCAGGCCGGGTACTAGGACCAATCATTAGCAAAATCTTTTTCTTTAGGGACGGAACAGTTATACATCGACGAGGTTCGCAATGACAGTGTACACAGGAATTCCATATGTGTCATGAGGAACTGCCGTGCTCTGGTATCCAGGCCCGATGATCACATCGAGTTTGTTGTCAAGGTAGATCCGGCGCATCTGAGCCGCGATGCTTGCTTTGGCAACATTCAAGTCGAACAAGTCTCGAATGGTCGGCTCCCTCTCCCTTCCTTCGAGATCGTATGTGAATCGAAGAGACGGAATGGCTGGCTCGCCGCCATCGCGAATGTGCTGTAACTGCGTCTGATCCGGATCGATTCGAAAGAAACGGAATGACAGGTCGGAGGCAAACGCCAGGAATGAGATCTGACCCGAAAGGTCTACCATGCGGTGGCCTGCATTGGCTAGCTTCTCGACGGCCTTCGCCAGGGTCCGCTGCATGTTCGGATGCAACGGTACTTGAGGGTCTTCTGGCAAGATGCCAACGGTAAGCGGCTGCGTCGACGGCGTGCTAGGCTCAATCCAAGGGAAACCGAGGGCCATGTCATCCATGTCATCGGTTGGCGCGTCAAATACCACACGAAGTAGCAGCTCTGCGTCTCGGACTGAGTGACAAAGAGGACCAGCAACCGCAGCTATACCGGTCATCCCAGGGCGTCCAGCGCTTGCCTGACCAGCATACGGCACGCGTCCAACGCTGGGCTTGAAGCCAACGGTGCCGCAGCACAAAGCTGGAATCCGAATGGAGCCTGCAATATCGGTACCAATGCCGAGGAGTGATCCACGCATGGCTATCAAGGCTCCCTCACCACCACTACTACCTCCCGCCGTGAGGTTTCCGCGATATGGGTTCAACACACGACCGAACACATTGTTGTGTGAGTCCGCCGTCATCATGGTCTGCGGCACATTGGTCTTGACGTACAGGACTGCTCCTGCTGCAAGAAGAATATCCACAAGGACAGAATTTTGACTGGCCGGTGGACGATCCAAGAATGAGACAAACCCAAGCGACGAGTGCACGCCTTGAACGTTGAATGTTTCCTTCAGACTGATGGGGACGCCGTGTAGTGGGCCAACAGGGTTTCCGGTTGCCTTCAAGTGCTCGTCTAGCTCTTTCGCTCGGGCAAGAGCTTGTGGAAACATAGTTTCCGTCAGGCAGGACGTCAACTGCTGCGCGATAGCGGCGCGTTTACAGAAGGCCATCACCACCGCGACAGCACTCAATTCCTGAGCGGCCAGCTTATCTCGCAGGGCTGTCGCATCTTGAATCTCGGTGATTGCGAGCTCTTCCTTGCTGAGGAGACCACACTTTGCTGGCACGTCCAACACGCAGCCATTGTTCTTGGACTGTTCTAGGATCTCTGCTGGGAGGCGCCATTCAGAGGGGATCTTAGCATCCGCTTCGGCTCGTTTAGCGGCTGCTTTCTCTTGCCAGGTTGGGTCAGTCATGTTGAGCTTTGGTAGTGAATGTTGCAAAGAGTATACTCGTAATGATACGAGTCTACGAGCGATGGATGGGCTTATTTATGTTCGATGACCCTAGTATACTTCCCCGCACAGGCGGCGGTGGATACTCTCAACACCAATCACGTATAATTGCGCCATGCATCGATAGGGCTCGACGGCAAACGGCATCGAAGTAATCCCCCGACGGCATTTTCCGTTGTGAGAGGGGCATAAAAAGACATTCGTTTGTTGTGGACATGTGTACAACAACAGTCTCCAAGTCCGAGTGGTACAAAGAACAGCATGCGATCTCATACCGAGAAAGAGGCGCGATGGTTCATCGACGAGTACATCTATGAATTGACAGAGCCTCTACGGGAGTTGAACCGCAAGGTAAGAAGCAAGTAGACTTCTCGGACTCTGTTTATCTCCCTGTAACACTAAGTATAGATCCACGAACATCCTGAACTGGCATACGAAGAGCAACATGCCCATGACACCATCTGTGATTTCCTCACCTCCCAGGGTATCCCTGTCAAGCGCCTTCCTATGGACTTTGCAACGCCTTCGAAGCCACGGTGGGTGAAAAGGTGGGGCCCTGTGTGAACTTCAATGCTGAATATGACGCCCTTCCCGAGATTGGACATGCCTGCGGACATAATCTCATTGCGACTGCGAGCGTTACCGCGTTCGTCATTGACAAGTTTGGACTTCCGGGTCAAGCCAAGCCCCTCGGCACCCCTGCTGAGGAAGATGGTGGAGGGAAGATTGACCTTATCGCGGCGGGAGCGTACAAGGATGTGGATGTCTCAATGATGGTGTAGGGCTTCACTGGCATCGAGATCGACTTGCACCAGAGCTGACTTGTGACTATAGCCACCCCGTCCCCGATGGAGACTTCCTGAAACGCGATGTTCTCGGCATTACGGGTCGCTCTTCGAGCGCCTGCTTCGACATCACTGCAATCTACCGTGGTGTCAGTGCCCATGCAGCTGCAAGTCCTTGGGAAGGAGTCAATGCCTTGGACGCTCTGATTTCAGCCTACAACAATATCTCCATGCTCCGGCAACAGATCGCCCCCGATGAGAGAGTCCACAGCGCGATCCTCCGAACCCTCTCTATCACCAATGCAATTCCAGAGCTCACCCGCACCAAGTACACCGTCCGCGGCAGTAATGAAGCTAGGGCACGATCTTTGGGTAACCGAGTCCGCAGGTGTTTGGAGGCGGGCGCCCTTGCCACTGGATGTCGGGTGGACATTGAGGAAAGCAAGATGTATGCCGACCTGCTTGTGAACACGCCCCTGTGCGAAGGATTCCAGAAAAGCATGCGTGCCCAGGGGGTGGCAGAGTCGACCGATCAGGGCAATGTGTCCCAGGTTGTTCAGGCGCTGCATGCACTGATCGGAATCATAGTCAAAGATGGAGCGGGAAACAATACTCGGCAGTTCACTGAGGCAGCTGGAACGGACGAGACACACCGGAGAATGATCAAGGCTGTTAAAGCTATGGCAATGTTGGGATGGCAGTTGCTGACGGATGATGAATATTACGGCAAGGTGCGCAATGCGTTTGCGGAAGCTAAGGCCGAAAGTTCCACTGGTTGTGAGGGTTGACTGAATGATATCGGTTCTGTTCTTTGACCCCCTTGGTCTTCCTGTTATTAGTACTCTGTAGCCAATTAGTCTTAAGGAACGACCAAATCTGAAGCTCCCCCGAAAGACTTGGGTAACCAGAAGTATGTATGTCCCAATCAGCGATAATTGCGCCAGTGGAGAAGGAGGCCAGGATCAAGCGGGGGTTCGTTGATGAACTCGGACAACGAGGCAGACCGAACGGCAGGAGTCTGCCCCAGTCTGGTCTTCTCGGCCAATATGGCATTGGCTATATCACTGGCCACGAATAACATGCGAGGTTTCACTGCTGGTAACGTGGAACACTGTCGGTCCTCAGCTCTTCGGCGTGGATAAAGCCCTTAATATTCCAAGGGCAACACGGTCAATCTTTTGTGACCAAGACTTCAGGGAGCTTGAGAGTCACTTGTTTGATGGTACTTGGTACAGTTCAATGGGCAGCGCTCAGTAGAGAAGTAGAAGGTTCTTCCAATGTCCATTTAGTCCTGCGTGTAGAAGTGGGTGAAAGCACAAGAAGTGAATTAAAAGGGACAATCTTTGAGTAGCCTGAGTGCAAGAAATTCCAAGTGATCTTTAGATCTCAGGAGAAGAGAGAAAGGACAAAGTGAAGTCGCTCTCTATTGATGCCCGTTGAAGCAGTGGGTCCTTCTCCGCCTTCGAGCTCCCACGGCTCTCACCAGCTTTCTCCTTTCGCAAAAGCTCGAGGAACACCTCAACAGACCTTCAACATGGATCCTACAGCACAGTCTCCACTTCCTGCTTTGACCAACCCTCGCTTTACTCTTGAGCTCGAGTTTGTCTCGTCTCTTGCCAACCCCTACTACCTCTCCCACCTGGCGGTTACTTATCCGAGCCTCTTGGGTATCTCGCGCTCCGACGACAATGACGAGACTCCTCCCGACCCAGATGCCCAGGCTTTCGCTGCATACCTGGCCTACCTCTACTCATATTGGAAGACACCCGAGTACTCTCAATTCTTGACATATCCCGGTCCCACGTTGCGCGCTCTGCGACTCCTCCAAGAAGATCGTTTCCGCCGGGATATCATCCTGCCCCAGGTCATTGAGAGGTTGGCTGGGGCCGGCATGCCTGACGACACCGCACAAGCAGCTGAAAGACTCGCTGGCAATGGGGGTCCCGAGAAGCAGGATGAGAAAGGTGGCGTGAAGAGCTGAGGGCTCGTGCTTGGCTTCGAGGCTTATTTACTCCATCAACCCACCACCCCAGACAATTTTCCGGGACACAAGACGAAGATGATCTACACTACGCCTTGAACAGACAAGGGCTCCAACGATTATTACGCAGTATTGCCGCCATTGAATCGGCACTTCCATGAAGGACGATTGCGGGGAGGGTGACTTCATGTGCGACCGAGGTATTGGGCCGATCAAGCGGAGGGTTTGTCGATCGAAAGCAACAAGAACGAGGCTGGTCCGAGTCCAGGGAACACCCACGTTCGACGCATCCAAGCGCAGGTCGCCCCTCGAGGCCTCTTTGCGCTTTTTGCGGGGTTGAGAGATGGACCAAGCGTCCGTTGGGAAGAAAGTCGCCGGTTTGGATGTTTCTGAACTGCCGCATTCGGTGTCCATGCCCATACCCAATACCCATATGCTTCCCTCCGAGGCTGTCCTGGCATCGGATCATGCTAGAGAACATTTCTTCTCAATCAGAACAGAGTTCTAGACGTAGATATTATCGTGACATTACCCTTATTATTCCTAGGTGTAGGGAATAGAGTACATCGTATTGGGCTATCGTCACCGTCAGAGAGAGTTCGGAGCTTCCCCAACCTTCTTTTTTTTCTTTGCGCCTCGCTGAGTACTCCTGTTCTTCCACCCCTAAGCCCTGAGAAACACACCATTTCTCCAGATATTCATCTTTTCATCTTTCAATATATCCTCTCTGATAGAGTAATTGTCTGGTTTCAGCGACTGTGGTCGATGAGCCCCACCCCCTGGTGATCGCCCGCCAACTACCTCATCACACTGCCCCGTTCCCGTCGTCTCCCCGATCGAATTCAATCCTCCTCTTTTCCGCCCCATGGCCTTCTTGCGGCCCTGAACGCCTTCCGACCTCTGCCCTGAATTGCTTCCGGGCTTCGATCTGACAGCTCTCCGGCCACTCCTGCGGACTTCACTGCCGCCCCGCCCGTATCTCGTCCATGGAGTCCGTTCGCCAGTCGTGTCGACCGAGACACCAGCTTCTGACGCTGAAGTGCTATCCCAAATACCAGAAGGGTGTCTCGGAGGTCAAGCCGAATCCAAGCGAGCTCTCGTACTTGCTCTACTATGCGAGTACGCGCCGCAGCAAGCTGACCAAGGTTGGCGCTTTTCTGGAGAAGAGAGTGGCCAAGGATGTCTGGAGGCGCAGGTTGGGGTGAGTGGTTGAAGACAGATCCATTGTCCTCTGCTGAAGAATACACTGCTAACGGCGATCTCGTACAGTAATGTTCAGGTTGCGCTTCACATTATCACTGCGCTCATCGAGAAACTCCCTCGCGACCTCCCTATTTACGCGCGCTACGTCCTGACGATCATCGAGACAGTTATCCGATCGAATGACATTTCGCTAGTGGAAGACTCCATTGAGACCTTCGAGACATTCTGCCGGAACCAGGACCTGGCCAACATTGCCACGGAACAAGGTCTCGCACACAAGTACCGGGAGGTCGTCCGCACGTACGCGAGCTTCGCCGATCCATCCTCCACCTCATACTTGCCTGCAAAAACCAGCCCTCCGCTTGCTATCCGATGGAGGAACGCGGGACTCCGTGCGATCAAGGGTGTCGTCAGCTCAGAGAGTCTGGCCTCCGATGGGGGAGCCTCACTGAAGATCATCCTTCCAGTCATTCTGGAGAATCTGTACTCGCCTAATGAGGACGTTCTCGTGCCATTGAAAGCCAGGCTTCAGGAGAGCGAGAAACCCGAGCACGATTTGGCGCGGAACCGGCGGCTGAGTGTGAACACGGTCAACACGGTCGATACCGCCAATGGTGACCCTGAGCTGGCCGGGCAGTCGACTGCTGATAATGATCGCAAGGCGGAGATGGATGCGCGGCTTCTGGCTCTTCGCTGTCTGGAGCAGATCGTTGTTTCGGGAAGCAACCAAGGCCAGATTCGCATCGCGGCCACAATCATCTTGCAATTCATCTCGAAGAAACGATTTCCGCGGACCACAACCCGGGACAGCACGGCGAACCAAGATGGTAACTGGGCGACTTCCCTGATTGAGCTCGTTGCGACTTGGTGTCCGGTCCAAGTGCGGTTCGTGATTCTGATGACAGCCATGGACACCCTACATGCCACGACCCCCAAGGAGGATGCGCTGGACTCGGCATTCACAATTCTCTCCGTGATTGACTGGCTCCTGAAATCCTCTGTGAACATGATTGGGCTCAGTGTCATGGACATCTTGTTTGGCCTTATGCATTATGTCTCGGACATCCTATCGCCCCACGACCTGGCTGAAAGTAATGAGAAGGATGAGAAGGAAAAGAAACAAGATGCGCAAGCGGACAGCGCCGTTTTTCTTTCAGCTCGAAGGAAGAGCCTCCTTGCGCTGGTGGAACAAAGCATCGGTAATCTCGCGACCCATATCTACTATGGCGACCAAGTTGCAGACATGATGCGGGCGATCCTGCGACAATTCAAGCCGAGTCAAAGCAACGAGAATGGTGCACAATCTTCCTTGGCCACGGTGCACGAGACAGGCGTCACGCTCCTGGCTCAGAACAACACTCAGACCGAGACCAATGGCGAGAAAGCCCACGGAGAGATTTTTGCGCACGCGGCTGTCAAGCTGACCGCTCTTCGTGCTGTCAAGGCCATCTTGGTCGTGGCTAATCTCAAAGCGTCCAGTGTTGCGGCAGAGTCTGAAACGAGGAACCAAGTGGGAATCCATGTATGGGAAGGAACTCAGGGCCTTCTTCGTGACCCCGAGCGGGACGTTCGCCACGCATACGCCGACGCTTTCTTGTCATGGCTACAGCTCGAAACAAGCAAGCAAGACCTCAAGGCGCGGGTGGATCCTCCAAAGTATGTCAAGCAGGCATCGAAGCGCGACTCGGAGCAGCTGGACAAGCCCAACAGGCGAAGTACCTCTACTCCTGGGAACCACAGGGAGCTTGTCGCCTTGGCAGCGCAGTCCAATTTTCTTCGCCTCCTTCATCTGGCTATCTTTGATTCTGCGCTGGAAGCCGCCACTATCGAATCAGAGGTGCTTCTTCTTCATCTCCTTCTGGCCAGTCTCGTGGAGAACCTTGGTGTGAATGCCGTCCAGTTTGGCCTTCCCATGGTTTTGAAGCTGCAAGATGACTTGTTCACGTCGGTGGATCTGGGATCCTTCAGAGCCCGTGTCAACATCGGAAGCCTGGTTCATGGATATCTTCTGGCCGTGGCAGAGAAATTCAACCTCGAGTCAACCCATGCCGGAGTAGAAATTCGCAACGAAATCGAAAAGCGTCAGAGTAAGGGACAGTGGCTCTCCAAGATCAAACTGCCCCCGACTGGTCTCGATCGTATTGTGGATGACGAGAAGGCTGGCAACGATGATGCAGACCCATCTATTGCGCTCACGCCTTTCCGCAATGTGGATGGTCTTGTTAGTGGAATCGACGAGTCCTACCGCCAGTCAGTCTCGTCGCCTCCGCAGAGCCCACCAAGCGTACCGGCGCGGGGTTTCACCTTCCCAGTTCTCAACCACAGCGCAGCGGCGCAGTCACAGGAAGAGAATGGCCTACCATCGTCTGTCAAGGAGCAGATGCTTTCTTCATGGACCCGAGAGGCTTGCTTAGCCGCTGTGGAGAAGGAGAGCGCCAAAACGTTGTCCATCAGCGGCTCTCGTGTGGGCACGCTGACCCGCAACAGCCAGGCCAACGGTATTGTGAACGGCTCTGCCTCCCTGCAAAACGGCCGCATGAGCATCCCAGAGATCTCGCGAGAGGTCTCGCGCACACCAGAGGGTTCTCACAAGAATCCTGTTCGCGTGACGCAGCTGCGTCGCGTTCTCTCTGTCAACAACGACTCTCCTTCTCGACGACAGAACACTGTGAACGGGGCCGATGCCTCCAGTGTCAGCCTTGTCTCATCCGGCAGTGACAGCATGGTCAGTGGTAACTATTCTGTTTCAGATGTAGACGGAGATGGCGCATCACTACAGGATCGAGAGGGACGACAAACATCAGAGGACGATGGAATGAAAACACCAAAAGCGTCAGCATCTGCCATTGCCCTCTCAGGGAATAATGATGGGCCAGGAGATGCGCAACCAACTCTAAGCCGCGTGAATTCCGAGGAGATTCCTCCTGTTCCGCCGATTCCTGCCAACTTGTCGATCCCTGGTGGCTTCCCGAACGATTCGCAGCGCTCACTGGCAGCGGACCGTCCATCCACTGCACCCGATGCTTCACAGCAGGCATCAATGAAGGGGCGTCCAGAGTCCCGACCCATCAACACCCTCGGCCGTCACAAAAGCCGCTCGAGCAACAGTCTTGCAGCCGGGATCTCTGATGTCTTCAAGGACCAACAGACCAACGGAACCGATTCTGCCATGGACAGCAACCAGAGAGATCAGCTGAGGAGACTTCTGGACGGATTCCTTTCGCCTGACGGCAGCATGCTGGCCAACGGTGACCGCCCAGCCACTGCACTAGCTGCTTCGAAATCCGCTCTGAACGGAGGTTTTTCAAGCAGACGACACGCCGGCGGTGGCATCGGACGACCCCCTTATTGATCTTTTTACTCTTTGCTATACTTGTACAGTTGACCCGGCTCAAAAGGCCCCGGTACATTGCCCTTGCGATTTGACCTGACTTTTCTGCTTCTAACATGCTTATAATTTCTTCGACTCTTTTGCACTGCATCTTTGTCCCCGGATTCACTCCGGGTCCTGCGTACTGGCCTATTTCTTTCGAGGCCTGGTATAAACGCCTCTTCCATTCTCTCCTCCGGTTTCTTTGTACCGATACCACCCATTCTTTCGACTTTTTTTTCTTTGCATATTTTCGTCTTTTCCGACTTGCCCCTTTTTCTTTTCTGCGTATATTGTTTTGCGGCTTACTATTCCGCTGCTTGCACGTACTGTTGCTCGTGCTGTATCTACGCTGTGGTAGACTCAAAATAGATGGTGCTAGAGTCGCTTGCCTCGTAGGGAGCGTAGGTTGTCTCTTCTTTCGGGTAGATGGGCAATGTTCATACAATGTGTGAATGGTCAACTTGAAGGAACCGTTCAAATATAGAATACAGCTGGGATATCGATGCAAAACCACAAACGCCAAAACCACGAACATGCAATCAAAAACCAAGCTGAGCAACCAGACCAGACAACGAAGGCCGCGAAGACACCTTCCCGATAGGACCAAAATAGTCCTTAAAAGTCTTCTCCAGCACCTTCTCCGTCAACTCCATATGCTGACCAGGAATAGACTTAAAGTCCAATTTCCCCTCTTCATCAAGTTTCCTCAGACCCAACCAGTCCTCCTTATACAGCTTCCTCTCCTGCAAAGGCGTAACAATTCCATCTGTAGCATTCACCTCCGCAAAAAGCGCACTCTCCTTCGGCACAGCAATGGTATCATCCTCAAACATAAACATCGCAAACCGATTTACCGTCTCCAACCGCTTCTTATACGAGGCATTCTTCACCTCGCGCTCGTTGTTGATATCAGCCAGGAAATTGCTATGCTCCAGGTACGCGTCCAGTTCCTCCGGATCACGGAAATACTGCGCCGGCACAACATGCGACTGCGCGAACGCCGTCCACCGACCTGAGCGGAGGAGTCCCTCGACCCCATTGCAGAGCCAATCGCCCAGCTTGCAGGAGCGGAACTCGGAGATCCCGTTGTGCTGGCTGCCGAAGGTGACGAGGTTGTGCACGGGCGGGTCGTTGCAGCGCTGGATGTAGCCGCGGAGGAATTGGCCGCCCTGTGAGAAGCCGAGGGCGTTGATGGCGGGTGCGGAGCTGAGGATCGGGTCGGAAGCGAGTTGGGCACAGACTGTGGCGAGTTGTTCGGTTACGTTGCCGAAGAAGGTGGCTTGTCTGTCGCCGTTGCCGTCGTCGGCGAGTCGGATCAGGTGCACGTAGGTGCCTGGGTTGGTGGATTCGGCTAGTTGGGCTACTTGTTTGAGGCCGTCGCGCTCGAAGTCGTCGCCCAGGCCGTGCCAGATCACGAGGGGGAGTTGGGTTGGCTCCTCTTTTGGGAGGGGGTACCAGGGGATGCTGGCTGAGAGGGCTTTGCTGGAAATGAATGCCAGGATCGGGATGAGGCGCTTCATTGTGGTGTTGGGTTGAGGTTGTTTGAGAAGGAAGTGGTTGGGTTCGATGTCATCATTCCAAGGTTGATCCGTGGGTTATCAGCACGTGAGTGGTCGTCGAGTATCTAAAGGTTGATAATAATCAACACTTTGATATACATACAAGAGATTGGGGAAAGAACATAAATCTTCTCTAAAGGATAAAGGCATTGTTTATTTTGACTGCCTCAATGATGTGAACCCGCAACATTTAGTGTAGTACCAACGAGTCATAGACCACTCCCGAAGCAATAATATATGTCAGATCAGTTTCACTCATAGTCAGCGCCGTCGCTGCGTATTTGGACAATTTGACCAAACACTTTCGCTGTTGGTGAGCGATAATCGCCTTCTGGAACATCTAGAAATGGATTCGGGGAGAAATTCAAACGAGGTGACTTGTTATTAGCCGGATGAGTATGTGTTGGAGCATGAGAGCGAGCCGTGTGAGGACTACTTGAGGCGTCCGGTCGCTGTGGTTGCGGAAGCCAGCTTGAAGCTATCGGATGGGACAAAGCGTCAGTGCTGAGTAGATGGGGCGATGCCTCGGGAATCCCCAGGGGATTACGAGAGAGCTGGAAATCTGGCCGTTGGAAGCGCTCTTCAGCCATTGTTTGCTCTGCGAGCGCTTGGTTATCGATCGACAAGTGCTGGCGCTTTGGTTGTGGTGAGTCAGGAATTGAGGGGGACAGAGTCACGCTCCGTTCCGAAACCGCTGGGCCGTACTCGACATTTGTGCTAGGAAACGTATATCGGTCGAGGACAGGTGTCACAATGCGGTTGATTGAGCCAAAATCTTCGAATGCAGGCGTCCGAGGCGGCGAGCAAATAGAACTCTCGAATCTGGGGGGTGCATGGTTAAAGTTCGGCTGCAGTGAGAGGCGATTCCGACTCATAATCCAGGGCTTCTTTGCCGGCGCCGACGAATGGAGGTTCGGAGTCTCCTCATGGTCGAGCAGCATCGACTGTGACGAGGTGTTGGTTGTGGTCATTCCCTGGCTATCACTGGGCTGCATTCCAACAGGGCGCCCGTTGATACGAATCTGCACTCGGTCCAAGTCGGTATTCCACGAAGCATCAGTTTGGCGAGACTTGAGAAGGCTGGGTAGTGGTTTGCTGTCATGTGCTGCTGATAGGCGTTTGCGGTCCTTGTCTTCCAATTTACGCCGCTTCCCGAACCGCTCGATCTCCTCGGCCGGGGCGAATGTGATCTCCAGTGGACGGGCAGCAGACACCGCAGCCCAATCGGGGTCTTGTAGAAGCTGGTGCTTCAGTGTGTCGAGCTGGCTGTTCCTACTGTTGGGCATGCCTCGAGGAAGCTGTGAGTCTGCCGGTCTCTTCTCCCTGAGTACCAAAGGTTCGTTAGTATAAGACAAGTTTTTCAACAGTGTTGCAAGGCAATAGCGCAAGACTGCAGAAGTAGTCACATTGCAAATAACTGTGTCTGCCCCTCTGCCACCATTCCTTGCTGGAATTGCTCATCTCTCCTGGCAGCCTGTCGTTCATCCAGACTCAGAAACCCGCGAAATGGCGACGGATGGTGGAAACTCCTGTCAATAGCCAGCTGGCGGGACTTGGCAAAGCTCTGTTTCTGTGTTTTTGAGAGTGTCCCCTGATGGGCCGAGCGATGCAATTGGCCTCCGGTCCAGTTCATTCTTGCTTGCAATCTGAAGTGATGAAGTCGAGATCGATAAAAGCTCTAGTGTTGACAAACCAGGCAAACACCCACACACGTGATCCACCACACAAAATGGCGGAATTGAACTTTTCACCTCTTCCTTCTCCCATCATCAACTGACGACTACGAAGCACTCACAGTGGCTTTTCCAGGGTGCAAACAACTCAGCAGCTCCACAAGTAAGCCATCTCTGATTTGCCGTGTTTTTCTGCCTCATTTCCACTGGTCTCCTTGGCCAGGATGATGAACAACCCTACCAATGCATAGTTCACCTGAAATCTTCGGATTGCTGAACGACAAACCTTTATCCATCTTTCACCTTTTCTGACCCATGTGATGTCTTGTCTTCTGGAAGCCTGGTCCTAGAGTTCGATAGTTGCTGACTCGACTCCACCAGATGTGAATCAGCCCATTTGGACATCGTGGGAGCATCTGCATTGCTGCCCAACGCGTGGGTCGGGAGGCTCGCTACGGGCCGCTCCAGGATCCAGCATTTCTCATTCATTATTTAGTTATAGGGTAGAATATGATCGTGGACTACTTCCTGCATACTTTGTATATGTACTCCGTGCTAAGGTAGACAGCATAGTTGTTCCTAGACAACACATACATACATAATCACATCCGACGTGGACAACCCTCCAACAATCAATTCCTATTCATGATGTGATTGACCTGCCGATCGTCCAAAGTGGACATCATCCTGCTCATTCTGATCATCCTGCAGCGTCAGCCCTGACTCTAACATCCAATCATTCACTCCGCCCACCCTTCTCAGTCTCACCGCTAGAACATTTCCCGGGCGCTTCCCACCACTCGGATCTCTTTACCCACATCCACTCGCTCCATCATCACCGCCAGGCTTTTCTTTGCTATTCTTTGCTGGTGCCAACAGGGCACGTCGCTGCTGCACCATGCACCTCTGGCACACGCCATGTCGCAGTCCCGCTCGCCTGTGAATTTCACTCTTTCCCCTCTTTCCCTTGACTCGCCGTTGAAAAGGCCGATGATCCCCCCCTTTTCCCTTCTTTTCTTTCTTCCTTTCCCAACTCTCTTCTGGATACCCTCTTCACTTCAAGTCTACCTTGACGACTACTCGTTTATTTATATACCCCCTTCAGTTATCCAGATACCCCCGTCTATACAACGACCATCAGTCCCTGGACCTTGGACAACCTCTTCTGCTTGACATCATCTGCCCTGGTTGAATTGCCCAAGGACATCTCTTCTGCCACATTCCCCGGACAGGATTTGCTTTATTGTTCCCCAGGCTTCTCTTTAGTCTGCCCACACTCCTCGACACACACAGCAGGTAGTCCCCTTCACACTTTCCTTTTTTTCCTATGCGTTGCTTTTTCTTTTCCTTTTTCTTCTCTACTGGACCTTGGCCGCCATCACACCTGTCAATCCGTGGATCTCGACACAAAACGAAGCCCCAGGATTGCCGTGGACCATAAACTCTTGCCGTTGACCTTGCTGGTCCATCTGTCATTCATGACAGTTCAAAAATGATGCTCCCTGGATTGCCCCTCAGCACCTGCTGAGCGAATGGACTCTGATGAGTGCTGTTAATGTTGCACACTCAATCAACTCTCCTGCCATTGGACTGCCCCTGGATTACTCCCTGGACTTTTTCCTCTCTGCTCTGGCCCATTTTCCTTTCTGCCACCCTGGTACGAAGTGGACGGATTACTTCCTGGATTTTGCCTTTGGACCCAAACTACTACCTGGAACTACTACCTGGATTGATACTCCCTGGACTGAACAAAGATGATCTCCTGGATCCATGCCTCGATGGCCTTTTTGACTCCTCGCACCGAGGGTTTGCGCCAAGGATTTGCCCAGGACTCTACTACTACTGAGCATTGATGTGTGCTCATCGACACGAAATCAGAAGCATCCGCTTCAGGACTCACTCTGGCCACTGACTGAATGGACCTGCCAAACCTACACTGGCTTTCAAGCAAAGAAGACCCCCTTTCCCAGGATACCCCAGAATGATGATACCGCAACTAGTAGCTCTGGCCATTTTCCAACCTGATGAATTATCCTGCGACACACTACTGCTGGAGACAGGCTCTTCCATGGATTCAATACACGCTGCGACCACCCCGGACCTTGATGACTCTTCTACCCAGGATTTTCGTTTCTTGAAAAGCGACTTTGGTGCGTCGTCCATGAGCCCCAAGTTCGCCTAACTCGGCTAACAAGCGACAGGTTTATGACTTCATCTGGACCTCGGATCTTTTCTTTATTCTGACGTTGATTGTTTTTGTATTGACCGTTGAGGTGTAGATGACTGACTTGATCATGCTTTGCAGTTTATTGCTAGTCCTTCACAATGTCTCCCAGGACCAGCATCGACCCCGAGCGGGTCTCTCTCTCCCAATGCAGGCCTACCTCCATGGCCCAAGGATTGTCAAATATGACCTCAAGAACACTCCAGGATGATGAATTGTCGAGCCAAGACAACCTGTCTCTCTGCTCTTTTCCCACAACCCGTGGACATTCCCAGGATATCAAAGACTGGAACATGAACACTACAGAATCACTCGATCAGGCCGTGTCTTCCAAGGATTCTCCCCAGGTGCAAATGCTTTCATTTTCGCTGTCTCAGCAGCTGATGACCCCCACGGTCGGACCAAATGATGTGATGTACACAGGCGTGGACTTCCCAGCAGTCCCAGACCTGCATGATCAGAATGATTTGCCCCGGGATTTCTATTCCTTCGTGGACCTGTCTTCCATGGATAATGATGCCTGTGTGCAGGCGAGCTCGCCAGAGGATGCTCTTTCTGTTGCTCACAGTTCTCACACCGAAGACGGTCAATTGATGACTGCCCCAGAGTCCTGGAACCCCATGATGGCCGATGGTCACTACCCTGGCACCACCATGAGCCAACTCTCATCCGGCCTTTTCCAGACCGTGCCGGTCTCTCCGCCCTTGACGGAAGCCAGCAATGACATCTCTGTTACTTCCTCTTGCTCTCACCCGGGATTTGCTTCGTTCCTGGCTGCCGATGATTCATTCCTCGGTGACTTCACCTCGTCGCCAATGGGCAACTCAGGGATTAACCCAGCGGATCCGCCTCTGTTCCCCACGGCTCCTCTCAGTGACAAAGACCCTAACAGGTAGGTGTCAGCGCCAGTTCGCTCAAGCATGATCTGACTCCAAAATGCAGGACCATCAGGCCTTCCAAACAGACCCGCAGGGCGGCATTGTCCACATCTCAGGCTCAGGTAAAGACCGAGTCGGAATTCTTCCCTCCCTTGCCTGTGAGAGAACCAGCCCGCCAGAGGTCCAAGGACGGTGCCGAGTCTCGCAACCCGCGAGAGCACCACTACTACACCCTGCCAACCCACAGCGATGGAAAGTACTACTGCCCATTTGCCACTGGAGAGAAACCGTGCAACCACCCACCCACCACGCAAAAATGCGCTTACCAGCAAGTCCCCCTGATCCCTTTGCAAAGTCAAGTATCAGAAGCTAACTATCCGTAGCAAATACCTGGATTCACACCTGAAGCCCTACCGCTGCAAGGTCCCCGCTTGCATGGATGCCCAGCTGCGCTTCTCCTCGAACGCATGCCTGTTCCGCCACGAGCGCGAAGCCCACGGACTCCATGGCCACGGAGACAACCCCCACCTGTGTTTCTGGGAGGGATGTGAGCGGTCCATTCCCGGAGCTGGTTTCCCACGTAGATGGAACCTGTACGACCACATGCGGCGCGTGCATGACTACACCCCCTCTGAGCGACTCAGCTCCCCTGAGACCTCGCCTACCGGAGCCAGCTCCGCCTCGTCCAAGAAGAAGGAAACCACCAACCGCAAGAGGAGAGTCCCAGGTGTCACCCCAGCGCCGACGATGAAGCGCACCCGCTCGGTCCATTCCCAGGCTGGATCCGTCAAGGCCACCCAGACATCCGCGCAGCATGGTCAGCGCCTGCAGAACGCAGAGCGCAACTACTACAAGTGCCGTGAGCGTCTGCTCCAGGAACTGGGCAAAATCACCCCACAGGACACCTCCATGCACGAGAAGGTCAATGCTAGCCTTCAGGAGCTTTTCACCCTGGGCTTGAACTACCGCCACATTGAGGCCAGCCAGGCTGTTTCCCAGCTGCCGAATGGGATGCCCGCGTGAAGGACGTCCCGGAAACCTGTGTGCCTTCCAGCCGGGAGGACACAGTGATGGAATTTTGATGTTTACCCCCCGATACCTGCCGAGTATTCCCTGCCCGGGTGGAACTACTTTCTTGCGGCGTCGTTTTGACGGCCAAGATTCTGAGCTTCTGAGGACAGAATGCGCTTGCATTTCACGCAACTGATCGAGCCAGTTCCAAGCCACGGGGACCTCCGGCGCCACGATTGCTTGGAAAGGCCAGGACGGATAGCAGTGCTACGAAGCCGGGTACTTCGAGCACGAGAATTTCAGTCTGCGCTCATGGGAGCACCAAGAACTGGTTGATACGGTGCCCCATTGAACGAGAAGGAGGATAGAAAGGCATGGCAGAGGGCCATGAACCTCGCCAAAAAGAGTGGGAAGATGTCAGTAAAGTGTTCGGTTGGATGTCTGAACTTGATAGATCGCGTTGTTTTGACCGTGTTGTTTCTGTACTTTGAACATGCAAAAGTTCTGAATGCCATGTCTGATTACAAGTGAAAAAATCATAACCTCGTTATATCGTGACTGTCCCATCTCTATCGAGTCTTTGACGTCTAGTCTCATCCACTTTTTCTATACATAGCACTCAAGCCCATCACTCCTCGACATGATCCTCCCCAAAAGTCGAATTCAAAAACCGCACAAATGCATCCCCAATCTGATCCGCAGCCAACCCACCAATACCAGCACCATGTCCATGACCGATATACTGCCGGTTCAGACTGATCCACTGTCTGCGTAGACGCTGCAGCTTCGGCAGAGCCAGCACCCCACCGGCACCAGCCAGCTCGTCCGTCGTACCTGTTGTGGCTACATGAGCCGGCACGATAACGGGGATAGAGGCCTCCGGTACATCGATGGCAATACCCTGCGGATTACTACTTTGTGCCAGTGCTGTCTCCGCGGATGGGTTGGTTTGTGTAAAAGCCCGGATGGCGGTGACGATTGCGGTGGTGCGCTTCTCCATCCCGTATAACGCGTCCGAGTCTGTTGCCACTGCTTGGACGGTGGCTTGGTGCGGGATTATCCGTGGTCGGATGGATTGGCCGCGGCTGAAGGGTTTGCTTGCTGTTGTTGTGCTTGCTGCGGAGGAGAGGGTGGATGAGGCGAGGGAGTCGGTGAGGGCGGAGACAGGGGCTGCGGCTTGGGTTTGGGCGGATGGGAGGAGGACGCCGGTTAGGGCGTGGAAGATGTCGGCTACTGGGGGCTCGGGGTCGGTCCAGGGGACTGTGAATAGTGGCTTGTCCCAGCGGCTGTGGGTGCTGGGTTCTTCGTAGCGGAAGATGAGGTTGTTGAGGAGCTCGGGTGGGTAGGGTTCTTCGTCATCAGTTGGAATTGGTGAGTCTCTCACAGCGTTGTCAGTTGAGGGAGCTGGTTGCTCAGATTTGTCTTTTTGGCGCTTCAACCGAGCGTCATTGTTTGCGATACACTGGTCAACGGGTGTGCCGACATGAACCTGCCCCAGTCAGCCTTGTTCCCTCGGAGCAGCTCGAACGCACAGGAGCCATACCACACAGCATGTTGTATTAGCAGCCTTAGCCTCACACCAAAGCTGGTACCTCCACCCCTTGATGTAATTCATCCCATCAAGGATAACAATACTGTCCCGCGCCAACACCCGCTTCGCCCGCGCATACGCAACACCCCGTGCCTCCTTCTCTGTCCGCGCATCGTCATACACTGTCCGAGGATGCGATCTATCGTGTGAAGGGATGACGTGCACTTTATACCGCGACTTCAGTGTGACCGGGGACGCGGTCTCGGTGGATGCGAAGAGCTCATCTTGCGATTTCTCGATCAGGAAGGCGAGTTGGTTTGCGCGGTAGGTGAGACCGGAGCAGGGGTACCCCGTTAGGATGACGAGCTGGGATCATGTTAGTTGGATTGTGTGCCATGCTTGGAGCTGGACTTACAGGCATCGTGTGCTGGCGTGGTGGTTGAAGTGGGCGGACTTTTTAACGCGGTGATGAGGGACATGTGACCCACTTTATTTTATTCTTCCGCGCTCTATGTCTTCTTCATACAACGTTCAGGTCAAGTGATTCAGTTCTTAGAGTCCAAATACATTTATGAGGCTATGTTCGTGGGGAGCTGCTCTGATGACTGGAAGGTTGATCTAATCATTTGTACCCAGGAGAGACTCGATTGATTTCCCAGTAAGATCCCGATCTGTCTCCATGGCTGTCTTTATCACAAGCTAAAACACGGATCCATATGGAACGAACAGAACATCGGGAGCATCTATTTATGTACGATGGACAACTATAGCCATTTCTATTGAGCCCTGAAGGATATTCGCCTGTGCCTCGAGCTAGAAGATCTGGGTTTACTGCTGAGTTGCCGGTTGTTCGCGGTATGAATTAGGTCTAACTCGCCACTAGTCACGGCACTCACCTGAACAATTTTAGTCAATATTAAGCATAGATCTTTGATCGGCAGATGAGACGAAACGCTTACACTACAACAAGCAACACTGAGAGGGAGGATGCCAGCTACATCATTACTACGGGATGGTAGACATTTAGCTGGATAAAAACAACGCAATTATTCGGCAGGCGGCCATATCTAGTAGAAGGTGTGTAACACAAGCATGAGATCGTTGCCTTTCTGAGTAATCTGACTATTGCCACCGGATACCATTACAGATCTACGGTTTTCACCTGTCTACGGCATGCTGTTCCACGTCTGGGACCAACAGGTTAGACATATTATGTTATCACTTCTGAGCGTATGTTCATGATACCTCTGCAATGAAAAAGGCAGTGACCAAGGAGAGTCTCGAATCCTAGAAACCAGTTTGATTCTTCCTGCATACATCAATGTAAGCTTCGATGCAAGAATACTCTGTCCCTTCACTTTATCCGTACATCTGCAGAGGATCGGCAATGTCCTCTCGGTTTCTTCGACCTAGAGCCAGATCATATTGACGTTTGCTTTGCCCTTTCTTCCTCGAGTGATTTGCAGATGCGACACGAGTAAGCCCTGATTCCAAAATCTACTGGTGGTTCCTGCTACGGGATATGACCTCAACCCCCATATTCATTGTATCGTTGAGGTTCGAATTACGTTTAGTTGCGTAGGAGATTCCTAGAAAGAGCGACGGACTGTGGTTTCTTCATGTAAAAGCTGATGTATGTATATGTAAATAATATTCTAGAAATCTCTTTCTTCGCGATATGGAGGGTACGTAAACCGAATGCATACCTAGGGTATAAATAAACCATGCTTCTCTCTTTTCAAGAAACGATCAAGGTCCATGAACATATTCGGAAGTGGACAGTCTGCGCTTCTTGCTACAAGACAGTCAACATGGCATCTCCTCGAACACTCAACAACTACCGAAGGACCAAGCCCGCACCTACTTTAAGGTCATGCACGATACCTCTGATCAGATATGATACTTCTATGCGAGTAAGTTGGGGGTATTCTACAACTTTTTGACTTCATATACTAACAAATTCCCAGCTGAGCTTTCCTGACCATGGTTTAGTAGCGGCCCCTTCCGAGATGGATGGAGATGCGGATATTCAACGGAAAGTGCTGGATGCTCACCAGCGATTCCGATTTTCAATCAGTCAAGAGCCGAATGATGAAAAGAAAGTGATGCAGAAGGCGTTTGCAGAGGTCAGCGGGATTTATCTCGTCATTCCTGAAGTACGCTCTGAACGAATCCGCGTCTGTATGGCTGCATGGCAGGCAACACTCTGTGATGTCGATGACTTGCTTGAGGAGATGACGACGGAAGATGCTGAAGCTGTCATACACGCATTGCTTGAGCTCATGCGAGAAGGCAAGATTCAAGACGATGGTGAGTCCTCCAAGGCTCGCGTCTCGGACTATGCTAAAAGCCTGTTAATGAGATAGGCTCTAAATGTCTTTCTGGAAAGACACATGTTATTAACATTGCGAAGTCTTTCCGAGAGCACTGCGCCACGTATTTATCCGGACCTGAGTCAGAAGTTCTTTTTGGTGAAATATATGCTACATACGATGGCTTCCTGCGAGAACTGAATCTACGTCAAGGGCGTTCACTTCCTGATCTGGACACTTATCTGGACATTCGCACTCGCACGATTGGGATCTCCCCATTGTTCAGCCTGATCATGAATGAACATTGTCCCGGTCATAACCT
Organism: Penicillium parvum; assembly: GCA_030035635.1. NCBI lineage: Eukaryota > Fungi > Ascomycota > Eurotiomycetes > Eurotiales > Aspergillaceae > Penicillium > Penicillium parvum. The sequence goes on from JAPJNL010000006.1 coordinate 2,014,385, forward strand.
CAGTGTTGTTCACGATATCCAGCGAGATATCAACCTTGCAGTGGGTTTGCAAAATGATCTTATTGGACTGGAAAAGGATATTGAGAAGCGAGAGCCTATGAACGCCGTCATATTTCCCATATGGATTTCCAAGGGATGGGATGAAGGAAACATAAGGCAGAGGCTTCCGGCAGTGCTTGATTCCATCTGCATGATGCACGATCGCGCTCTATCTCGAGTGCTTCACAAGCATCAGCAGCTTGCACTAAACGCAGGGGCCTCGATAAACCCGGAGTTGATTGTCGCAAACACACAGCTTCTCTTCACAGAGACTCACCTGAAATGGTGCGTCTCTTCAAAGCGCTACCAAGTGGATATACACTAGGTGCCGGTGGAAGGGCATCCAGCAGTATTCAAATGATTTCTGGTCAACATTAGCATTTATATTTCGGTTATAGCAAAGCCCAATCATCTAGCAGATCCCAGTAAAGGTCTCCAGTTGCCCGTCTAAATGACTATGTCGGTAGTTGGTAACTATAACAAAAGGCCTCGAAGTTCATAGACTGAGGACAAATTCCTTGAATCAATATGAAGCTAGACAGGATGCTCGAAATACTTGCTGCAACTAAAATAACTTGTCTATGTATGAGATCCCGGACTTCCCCCGAGGCACGGAGCGAGTCCCCGGATCTTCCCCAGACTCCCCTCCTGTTTATACGACGGTCACCACACCCGCCAACCCTGGCCTCATCAGATCTTTTTCTTCATCTGGCATCTCCGCCATCCCGTCACCAATCAACAAACTCACTTTCAGGAGAAGCCGTTCGCCTGACTTGCCATCCCCGGACTTCCCCCGCACGTGCTCCCCCGGACTTCGGGGCGACGCCGACAAGCATTTAGCCGGGAGAGTCACACAGACTCGTGCTTTGACTTGTTCGGGTCGTGCAATGGTCCGACGGTATAAAAGCGGTGATGGAGCCCCACGCTCTGCTCCTTCACGGGAACGTCGTGTTCCGTTGTTGACTGGCAGGGCTTGTGGAGCTGTTCAGTTGTTTATTTGAGCTTTTGTTGATTTGAAGACACGCTCTATTCTTGTATCTGCTTGAGGATGACGGTTAATCGGCGGGGAAAGAAACCTTTCTTTGGGTTGACTGGAGGATGGCTCACGTTCTGGGTGACGGTATGGCCTCGCTACTGTCCTATCAATCTGAGCTGCCTGAGTATGCTGATGGAATAATTGTAGGTTGCATGTGCAACCGACATGACCCTGTTCGGATACGATCAAGGTGTCTTCAGTGAGTATTCTCCTAGATAGGCGTACTTCGATCCCAGATTGACTCTCTAGGCGGCGTGGTAATCACGAAGAACTTCCTCGAGACTCATGACCTCGTCGGCCCGACCAAAACAAAGGAGTTATCGACGGTGACTGCTATTTACGATGTTGGGTGTTTCTTCGGCGCTATCTTCGCTTTCACCATTGGTGAACGGCTCGGACGGAAGAAGGCGATTCTGGTGGGAACGACTGTCATGGCCGTGGGTGCGATTCTGCAGACGACTTCATTCAGTTTGCCCCAGATGTTCGTGGGACGCATTATACTTGGGTAAGGGAGTACAGGATCATCGTCAGAAACTGGACTTAAACTCATGATGGATAGTTTTGGAAACGGCATCAACACTGCGACGGCGCCAGTTTGGCAGACTGGTATGTTTTGCTTACTCGTGGCGTGGAGCTCCGACGACTAACGCATATACAGAAACATCACAGATCAAATGGCGAGGAAAGCTGGTGATCCTGGAGATGATGATGAATATTGCCGGTTACTGTCTGGTCAATTGGATCAACTACGGTCTGTCTTTCGCCGGAGGCGCCGTTGCCTGGCGATTTCCACTTGCATTTCAGTTCATTTTCCTCATTGTCTTGTGGTCGACAACGCCTTGGCTGCCAGAATCCCCACGGTAAGTGCTCATCCCCACCCAGTAAATGATCTAATGTCTGATAAGCCTAGATGGCTGCTTGCACACGGCAGAGAGGAAGAAGCCTTGGAGGTGATCAGCTGTCTCGAAGCCAAGCCCATCGACGACCCCTTCGTCATTGCGCAACGTAACGAAATCGACTTCGCCGTCACCTATGAACGCGAGAATGCCGTGCGCTGGCGTGATCTGCTGAAGAAGAATCAGAACGATACCAAGACACTGCGCAGACTGCTTCTCGGTGCTGGCACCCAGTTCATGCAACAGATGGGTGGGATCAATATTTGCTCTTACTACCTCCCAACGGTACTGGTGAACGCTGTTGGTCTGGAGGAGACGATGGCTCGTCTGTTGACTGCATGCAATGCCATTTCATACTTGATCTTCTCGGGCCTTGCAGTGCTGCTGGTTGAGAGAATGGGTCGTCGTGGTCTGATGATGCTGTCGACGTTTGGCCAGGGCATGTGCTTCCTGATTATCACGATCCTTTTGAGCTTTTCACAAAAGGGTGTCAACCCCAAAGCCTTCGGCTCGGCTTGTGTTGCTTTCTTCTTCCTGGTCAGCACATCCCTTAAAGCGTGGGACATTTGTGCGTCGTGATCGATATACTGACAACGCTCCAGTTTCACGCTAGTTTTGGAATTGGCATGCTTGGTACGAACCTTAGCCCACTTGACACTCCTCTACCTCTACAGAACTAACCTCCTCATCAGGTGTCCCGTGGCTGTACCCTACGGAAATCAACTCCCTTCCCATGCGGACCAAAGGCGCAGCCGTTGCGACTGCAACGGACTGGATTACCAACTTTATCGTTGTGGAGATCACTCCCATTGGTATTCAAAACATTGGGTGGAAGTTTTGTGAGTTGGGCCATGTAAACTTTTGCTCGATTTGTGCTGTTACTAACAAAGACCAGGGATTGTCTGGACAGTCACCAACGCGATCTTCCTTCCTACGCTCTACTTCCTCTACCCTGAGACAGGTCAGTGAAACTAGGCTTCCAACCCCAGAATCAAAGCTCATGCCTCGCAGCAAACCGGAGTCTCGAAGACATCGACGATTACTATCGATCGAACCCATCCCTCATTGTGACGAAAGACCCCGACGCGACATGTCGACAACGCCCCCAGAAATACATTGATCGTGAGAATGAGGAGATTGAGAGGTCAGCTGCTAGCAAGGGTGTTCAGGCTGTGACTGCAGCCCACATGGAGTTTGGTGGGGAGTCGAAGGCTTGAGATGTTTGACTGCTTTGTGTTGCGTGTTGAATGGAAAAAGTTGCTACGGCGATATGCGCAGAGATTATGAGAATATACATTGCTTTGTCCATCATATCACCGCAAAAGACTATGTAGTTAATCCTAGAATTCTTCTCAATCCCCATGTTTCATCTTGATCTTTATCTTCAGAGTCATTTCCGAGGGCAGCAAGAAGCCAGTCCCAGGTAACACGAGCATTGAGTATAGGGCTGAGTATGGACTCGAAACATTCTAAAACAGTGCTGCCTGGTACGCTTTGCTTCACAGTCCCGTCCCGTCTCTCAAATTAGTATACTCGACTCGTGCTTTCTAGATACCTACTGACTGGCTCACTTTTTGTCAAACGAAGTGAAACAGCTTGGCGATCACGCGGTAGAGATATCCCAGTCCGAGTCCATGTTACCAAAAAAGCGGTCTCTTGCAGCTGAGTGGGGTGTGGAGGGACAAGCATTCTGTGCCGTGGTGATCTACGCGGACTGCTCATGATATACTTGCACACCGGGTGATGGATGGCATATCTTCCCATCATTGTTGACTAGTAACGAACTATCGCAAATCACGGTTCCTCATGCAAACCATACTAGCTCCTCATCAGCCACCGTCCACTATGCATGTAAGATAAGCCGTATTTTTAGACGAGGCGTTTGCTGACGCACGTCGGTCCACTCCGTTTCCCGCCAAAAGTGCCTCCCGCATGTGGCGTCTCTAGCACCAACCAAGGAACTAGTTTTTCGAGCCTTGCATGGTCGAGTTGGAGATACAATCGACGCCGGAGATTAGATGCTCGATTATGCGGTTAAGAAGGTGGTCGGATGGAATTGGAATTGGAATGTGGATTCGAATGGATTGTCAAATGTCAAGATCAAGTATAGTTCCCAAACACCAAGCTATGCGCGAATGAAGTGCCAAATGGAAATGTCAAGCAGATTGTAGGTACAGTCGACAGCTCGCAGATTAGTTCGAGTATAGAATGAGCGAACTTTATGAAATCACTCTGTCCTCCGGAGATGATCATAATAGCACAATGTAAATGTCCCAGATTGAAAGCACCGAACACCTCGTCCAAGTTGAGTTGATCTGATCACGTCGTCGGTTGCTGTAGTATGTATGATCGTCGCTGCGGTTGCAGCTATCGTCGATCTTGAGCCGACATTTATTCCCTCATATAGTTGTCGATCTCGCATTGTAATTCACCCCATAGTTCTTTCCTAGATATAGGATTGGTTGCGCTCCCCGCCGTACTGGGTCGATGACCCGATCAAATTGGGCGAGGAGATGCTAGCCGTCTTGGAACTGCCACTCGCCTTCCTGGACGAAGAAGAAGAGAAGATAGAGAGTCGCCTCGACAGACGCCGGCTCAGCCGACCTGGCGGCGAGGGCCGCGCCTCAACGGAGATAATAGACATTGGCCGGGACCGCGGTGGGCCGGCAGCAGTTTGCGGTCGGGAGGGTGTTCCCAGATGACCATCCAACAGTAGTGTTGAACGGCGCTTGATCTTGTTGGCGGTGTCCTGGAGGGAGAAGTCTTCTTTGATATCATCCAAGGCGTGGGAGACTCGGCGGAGCAACTTGGGCTTTTCGATGATGGAGGGCTCGCGCTGCTCGAGTCCATAGACTTGCAGTGGTGTTTCGGGGCCCTCTTCTAGAGGGGAGGAGTAGAATCGAGGGTATTTAGTTGGCATTGGGGTTTTCCGGGGGTGTTGGGAGCCCAGTGAGAGGGTGGACAGTGGTTGTGGGTGTTGGTAGGGGAGATGAGGCTCCGAGGATGAGACGCTGGAGGAGTAGGAGCTGGTTGTGGATGATGTCAACATCTTTGTCTTCCTTCTCTCGCTGTCTGCCTCTCTTTCGTTTTTGTTCCTTCGGCGAGGTACAAGGAGTCCAGGCAGGGGACGAGGGGGAATCAAGGGAAGAAAAGGGAAAAGTGGAGGGCGAGAAAAAGTCTCTTCGCCATTCCCTCCTCATCATGGACAAGCTGAGATCGCATTCCGAAAAAGACCAAAAGTGGATCAAAGACATTGAGCACTTTAGTTCGAAAGCTATCAGGCCGGGCCCGTGTAACACATAGATGACTGTAATTTTGTGTTTTGCTCTAGAGATGTCGATGAGCGAATAGTAGTATACAATGGGATCCTGTAGTATTCTATTCTAGTAGTTCTAGTAGTTAGTAAAGTGATCCTGTAAAGAAAGAGTATCTATTGTGGATGACTGCTGTCAGTAGTTGAAGTATCCCGAGTACTTCAGGAGTGTATCAGACCCATCCGCAGTGTCTTACACATCACCGCGTGAGCCATGGACTCGGGGTGACGCGGCATAGTTCTACATCAGCACTGCCTTCTCACATTCAGAATATTTTCTCTATCTTTGAAGTATTTACGCAAGTGCCAACGTGTTCACCTCGACGTGGTTCTTTTCCTTCAAAACCACGAAATCCGGCATAATCGAACCAAATCAAACGGATTTCACGGTTTCCACCGGGATCTTCTGCCGCGACATGCTGATTGGGCCGATTTCCGCTCAGGGGGATGCCAATTCGGTAGGCCCTTGTACCTTGAACATTGAACTTGGACCTTGGAATCTCCTTCCCTCGCGTGGCTTCTCCTGGTGGCTGGCCAAGCAAGGTCATCAAACCTTGACAGCTTCTATTGTCTGGTTGACCCTCTCCCTTCTTGGATCTTTGGATAAGACCTCTCTAAACAACTTTTTCTGAAGTGTTCGCCTGACCTCCGAGTCCGCGGTGGGGATTCTCCAGCGATGGAGCCGACCCGACAAACCACAGCCACACATCGGAGCACACGAGGCCCGGGGAGGGCGAAGTGTGAGAATCCCAAGTGTAACCGGTAATTACTGGGTTCCACTCCCCGCAGAGACAGTGAGGAGATGAACATTCAGTTCAATAATGGAGAGGGCCAGGGTCGGGAAACATCAACTTTATCAGCGTTCGTTGCGTCATTTGCACCGCCTTCTGCCCGTTGATCCTCTCACTGACACAAAGATCTACATCACAAAGCGCAGGTTGGTATCTGCCGATCCTGTCAGCCCCAGTTTCCAATCCGGTGAGGTGCCACGGCAGATCAACTTACCAAGGGGATGGCTGCAGCTCAGCTGCGGCTTTTGCGTGTATTTCCCGTCGAGCTCTGCTCGGATCGTGTTCAACAGCTGCAGGTAGCTTTGATGCGGCCATTGCTGCAGGGATTTTATAAACGCCCAGCTCAAGGCGCCCCGCGCTTGTCCGTCTTGGAAAGTGTCGGCACTGTCTGTGTGAGCATGAGCGCAGGAGTTGACGGGAGAATGAACATACGATGTTTGGGTGTCTTTTGATCCAGAGAACATCACCACATCCGCGGGCGAGGTCTTGGTCATAATGGTGCGTTCGCGCGCTTGTCCGCCGTTGGCTGCCTTCTTGAAGAATCCAATCGCGGTTGACGCAACGCTAGACAGATCGCCCTGACCGTAGGAGTTGATCGCACTGAATAGATCCTGAGCGGCCTCTTTGGCCAGGTTCGGCTCTTTGAGCACACCCTGTGTCGAGTAGATATACGGAAGATCCAAGGCAGTGCCAGAATGACACGAGTCGAAGATGGCGGTCAGTCGCACACCTGGACGCAATGGACGCACCATGATGTCGTGCATGTCGTCGTCGACAATGTGGCCAGCTACACGGTAGTCAACCGGGTAGATCACGTCGTCGTACCCGTCGTCCTCGTCGCCGTCCAGGTCGGGTGTGCGACCGCCGTGGCCCGAGAAATGTATAAAGAGTGAATCATGAGGTTGGGCATCCTTGACCAGCCATTGCATGGCACGAATGATATTCTGCTTGGTCGGGATACTCAAGGGATTGTGCTGGTCGTCTGTGAGGATAACCATGTCCTCGCGGCGGTAGCCGTGCTTCTGGTGCAGGAAGATTGACATGTTGGTGACATCGTTGATGCAACCGTGCAGTGCATTCGGCTGTCCAAAGTAGTTGATGCCGATGAGTAGAGCCTTGCGCCGTCCCGTACAGGCAGAGTACTGGAAGTTGTAGTTGGAGGGGGCGCCTGCACCGAAGTGTTGGTAGCCTGACGGCGGCGGCGGAGGCAGATTGGGTGAGCTTGTGGGTGGTGGGCCTAACAGTTGTCAATCAATATCTAAGAACAGGGTTTATCTGAGCCTACCATCGCGGTGTACGCTGAAGCTATGTTGATGATTCGGTCGAGGAGGTAGGGGTGGTGCATATGGTCCTGGGGATGATGCATGGCCGTATGGTTGGGGAGGTGGACCGTGTCCATATGGCGGAGTTGGAGGAGGCCCAAACTGCTGTTGAGCAGGAGGGTAAGGACCAGGCCCTGAGTACGAGGGCTGCTGGCGATGACCAAAGTGAGGCGGTGCTTGATAGGGCTGAGGCGGGGGATGCGGGGGCTGCCATTGGGCAGGCTGCTGATATCCTGCCCACGGAGGACCTGTCGGTGGTCCTGGAGGAGGATAGTACATGGGATGAGAGAATTGCAGATGTTGCAGAGAGGATGAAGGGAGAAAGAATTGGGCTGCAAAAGGCGCGGTGTCTCTTAGGTTTTTCTTTACAGCATCGGGCTGGCTGACGGGTGGGTCGCGCAGATCCCTGAGGTTGGATTGTCGATACCGGCATGAACAAAGTACTCGAGTGTCCGGTGTAGAATTGGAGATGAAGTAGAATACCTCAATCTAAGAGGAAGCAGTTTACCATCTAACAACGCATGGAACACGGCCGCAGCACCAGACTCCACCGTAGGGCAGCAGCAGCATTTGGCAGCATCATCACGTGGACTCTTTGACTATCGATCATCTGCTTTGATGAGAATGAAGAGATGAATTACTATGAGATATATTCCAGCAGTTAAATTCATAGGGGTAGAATCCAACACAGTAGTCAAAGTTGCGGTGAGTACTGGAGAAATAGCACCCGTTGTCGGCCTCGGTACTTCAGCTCAAGTATATTCCGAACCATTATCTCTCGACCAACTCATTAGCATAGAAATGTTCGATACAATGAGGCCTGTTTCCCAGTGGTCAAGAGCCTCAGTACACGTGGGCTCACCTGATCGTGATTACGTGGGCTTCTATTCCTGGACTCCGAGTCGGACCCAAGTGTCTCTCCACTGTCCAGCAAATTTGGCTTGGCCGATTCTCATTCGAACGCCAGCATGAATTGTGGCATGCGTATTCGTGTCCGTCGAGAGTCGGGGGCAAATGCGGGGAGCTCAGCTTGACTGTGACCAGACGGGATTCCTAAGCAGGTAAGAAAGGGGTCATGGCGCATCAACTGGGAACACGAGAGTTCCTTCAGGGTCTCGGGGCAGGTCCATGCAAGGACGATCCTAGCAATGCTCCGTGCCCAGTAGTATCAGGTGTATCGGTTTTGCACCTGATTAGAGCCGCATGGATGTCACGATGTCCCAGAGAGGAAGCCCAGGGAGTGGAGCCCGAAACAACCAAAGACCAACAACAGAGCCGCATCATCATCATCATCATCATCATCATTTAGCGTTCTGGAAATTCTACCCGCTTTCTTTTCCCAACTCCGAGTGGTTGATCGGACGCGATGATGTGACTAGGGATTCTCGATCGGCATGTTTTCTGAAAGGGGCTGAGTGCCAGTCATCCTGTGCTCGTGAGGCTCAACTCACTTCGGCTTAAAACTTGTCGGTCTGGTCCTGCTTCCCTTGTACTCCCCGTTCACTTCGGACTTCATTTGCTTCTACCTCATTCACTGATCACCTCCTTACTCAATTTGGCCTCATCCCCATACCTCATAATACCTTCAATTTCACAACTCATGATGGCATACTCTTCTTGACCCTTGACATCCCCCCGCAGCCATGCCTCTGGAAGGCCTCCCCTTCGATGTCTTCCATCAGATTGCCGCGTCGCTGGACGACCGCGACTACACCAACTTGAGCCGCACTTGTAGGCTCCTTCATGAGTCCATGAAGAGCGAGCTCACTGCCCGCAAAACCGTCGAGGTGAGCCTCGTCGCATTGTGCACGGGTGCTATTGCACAACTGACCTCCTCCACAGAATGTCCTACTTCACAGCAAGGAAGGCCGGTCAGCCTTGGCGGGCCAGACTAGCTGGCGCAAGGCCGTCGGGCTTCGCTTTGACATCCACGAGGCGATCGCCACCGCCGCCCCGTATTCTGTTTCGGTCCTAGCCTGGGGGGCCGATTTCCTCTATCGTCAGGGCCACCTGTGCTATCGGGTTGGACATGAGATTCGCCTGCTGGATGTGCATGGCAGCAGCCGCCAGGAGCGGGTCTTGAATCTCTCCACCGTTCTCTCTCGCTTGGCTGGACCCCTCGGGCTAGAAGCGGACCTTCCCACCTCAGACCGCGTCACCCTGCTTCATTATAGCGATGACATTGTCGCTCTTCGCGTGGAGGGCATCGTTGATGATACCCTGCTCGCCATTGACATGGCTCGCCGATCTGACCAGAGAAGGAAGAAGCGTTTGTTACTGCAGAAGTCTATCCCGGCCGATTGCCCTATCTTTGTCCGGCACAGCCGCTCGTACATCTGGTATGGCACTTTTGCTGCAACTGGCCGCTCAGACGGGGTCTGGTCAGTCCATGGCGTGGACCTTGTCACGATGGAAGAAATGCAGTTCTTACTCGACCGAGTCGCCGATCCCGACCTTGGCCAATCTCTCTGTTTTGAGATGATTCAGGAACATTTCTACGCGGTGTCCACTCAAAGTGCCTCGGATGACGACGAAGAATCATCCTTTTATCACTGGCTGTGTCATGCCCCCCGTGAGAAGAAACAGAAATGGAATGGGCGCCTGTGGCGCCGTCAGCACCGAGAGGGTCCCCTCCACGAACTGTGGGCTGATCTTGCGATTCGCACCGATGAAGCCACCGGGCGACCGGTCATTGTAGAATGTCGCCGTGAGTGGCGCGACGGCAGCAGTAGTGAAAACCACCGCACCATCTACACCCAGGCACTACCGACCCCAGAGGAAGCCATGGCGTGGGCGGACGAGGAACACCATGATCTGGACGTCATTCGCCATCCTTATGATGACCGGCCCGAGAAGCGGCTGCGCCGTGACTACCACGCAGAATTCGAGCCTGACGATGAGCATACCCGGCGACACGAATTTATGCCTGCTCGCACCAAGCACCACACCTATCACCTTGCTGCATCGACCTACATCGATCTCGTTGTTGATCCCGTCCCCATGGCGGCTGGCGTGCGAACTCGAGACAGTCTTCGCCTACGAACAGTATCGCGAAAACGCAAATGCCCCCTTGATGAGGAGGGAATCGAGGGTGAGCCTGGTATGCTGTTCCCTCCTACCCTGTTCGAGAATGACCGCCCAGTGGAGGGATCGGAAGAGCGATTTGTCTCCCGTGGGGTACACATGTGGCCGGCGGAGGATGCACCACTCGAACTGAAAGAGTTGCTGTGTCCCGACTGGAAGGCAGGTATTGTCAGTGCCATCTCTGACGACCGTTCTCTCGTCTACTCTGTCTCTGCACCCGGTCTTCCTCGTGCTCACCAGGCCCTTATCCTGATCAGTTTCGATCCGACCATCCGCCTTCCGACCTTTACCTCTCTTCGCACATTAAAGGGACCAATGAGGCAAGATAACATTTTCCCAGTGAAGAAGTCCCACCCTTCCTCGCCTAGGGCGACTCTTGTGACAGAGGTTGAGCCACTGTACCAGGCCATTGATCGGGGGTATTGGCTGCGCTAGAGAATCCCACTACCTCAAAGCTGTCTCACATACGATTAGATGGTCACGAGTGATGCCAACTGAACTACGATATGGATAACATATCATTCTTAGGAAATTGATAATTCAAAGGGCATTGATATGGCAATGGAAGCATCTAGTAGATACTTGTGGCCTGATATATCAGGCCACCATTCCATTTTCGACGTCCATAGTAGCAGATCTACCTGTGTAAATCACAGGAGTGCGACTACGATTCCACCAAGAGAACCATACATATATTCTAGTTCATTTTGGTATTATTCTGATCGTAGATGTGATTCCCTGTTGTAAATGCCCTAGATACTTCCTAGTGGAGTGCAAGGACCAGGTGGAAAGCGGGGCGATTTAGCGTAGTGTACGCGAGGCACCTTCACCGGGCTCCGAATCATTCTCTAGTCTCGTCTCCTCCCAAGACACCCAAATCGCGAGCACCCAACACCGTCTGCCTTGCGCATGCTTGTTCTTTCCCCAGATCACTGCTTGATATCGATCTTGGAGATATCAGATAGACCTTCTCCAGACTTCCACCATTATGTACATTCTCCCATCAACATCTCCCATCCCTGCTTCCATTAATGTTCCTCCTTCTGGTGGTCCACCTCCTATAAACCTCACCGATGATCAGACCCCTCTAAAAGGCCTACAAGTCCATCCTATATCGGAATGCCATCGGACCTCTGCCGCCCCAGATGCCAGTCTCGGCCGGTGCTTAGAAATGCCTTCTCGCGGTGACCCAGGCAATCATAGTCATGATCCAAATTACGTGCTCCTCGGGCGGTTATCCCGCCGGAGAGAACGGCGTCTTCACTACCTGAGAAATCTCTGCTTCTGTCCATCCTCACGACAATAGCCGTTTCTCCTCGGACTGATCCCCGGGTTTCTTTTCTCCTGGAGATCATTTATATGTATTGCCTGATCATCCCATCAGCTCCGGTCCCATCCAACTCCCTCCGTTCGCGTCCGGTCACGGCTGCCTCGATAACCTTTCGGTTGAGGCCTGCCATTCTGTGGAACGCCACCCACCGGGGACTCTGACTTCAGTCTGTTCCTGACGCTGTCAATATTTTGCTGTCTCGTCTGTCCCTGATCACTGCATCCCTGCAACATTTTATTGTTACACTGCTCTGAAATACGGTGATCGCCGACCGACTGTCCAACATCTAACTTCCAGCGGGGATCTACGGAACCGAGATCCGCATGGGTGAGATTCCCATTTGCCTCGTCCGACGATAGACACGTGCCTGTCTTTTCCCCTTCTTTCTTCTCGTCAATATCACAATGTTGCCTCCCGTGCCGTCACTGGAAGACTATGGCATCTCCCCCGACCATGGCTTCCTCTCTCCAGAGCCCTCGCTCGAGGTCCTTCCCGATCCTTACTACGCCAAGTGGGAGGCTATTGTCGCAAACCTTCAACCACTGCTGTTGAGTAAACGGCTGCGTTTGCTGGTGGACCGTCTGCCGGTGCTCTCGACCGCGCGCCTGCAAACAGATGCCGAATGGCGACGGGCGTACGTGGTGTTGGTGTTCCTGCTGCATGGCTACGTCTGGGGTGGCGAGCGGCCGGCCGAGGTATGAAATCACGATGGTTTCAATTCTAGCTCGACTGATTACTGATGATTTGATTGTATAGCGGATTCCACCACAGATTACTGCACCTCTGTTCCAGGTCTGTGACCGACTCGAAGTACCTCCGGTTGCAACCTACGCGGGAGTCTGTCTCTGGAACTACAAGCCCATCTTCCCGGATGAGCCGGCTGACGATCTGGATAACCTGGCATGTCTGCAAACATTCACCGGCTCAATGGATGAGCAATGGTTCTACTTAGTCTCGGTTGCCATCGAGGCTCGCGGGGCCCCATCCATTCCACTGATGCTGCAGGCCATTGCTGCGGCACGTGAGGGTGACAATGCAGTTGTGACCACCTGCCTGCAGCATATGGCTGAGATCCTCGATGATATCAACGGGCTACTGTCACGAATGTATGACAGCTGTGACCCGTACGTCTTCTACCATCGCATTCGCCCCTACTTGGCCGGCAGCAAGAACATGGCCGATGCCGGGTTACCCCGGGGTCTGCTGTACGACGACGGGTGTAACCCACCCGAGTACCGCCAATACGGTGGTGGTAGCAACGCTCAGAGCTCCCTGATCCAATTCTTCGACATCGTTCTTGGCGTAGAGCACCGTCCCACCGGAGTGTCTCGCAAGGACCAGGGTGCTGGCTGTACTGACGAGGGTCCCAAGTCACGACACAGTTTCATTCATGACATGCGCGCATACATGCCCGGGTCACACCGGCGGTTCCTGGAAGACGTCGATTCCATCGCCAACATTCGCTCCTTCGTGGAAGAGCATCGCGGGGACCCTGCCTTGCGCATTGCCTACGACGCCTGCTTGGCTATGCTCCGCGCGATGCGAGACAAGCATATCCAGATCGTCTCTCGCTACATCATTGTCCAGTCCCGGGGTGCGCGGGCCTCACAGTCAACTGGATCAGGCGAGGCACCCGCCATGAACCTTGCCACGACCGCTCCAAAAGACAAGAAGAAGCTACGCGGGACCGGTGGTACTGCGCTCATCCCGTTCCTGAAACAGGCACGCGATGAGACAGCCGAGCCTACTATCGAAACCTGGGCGCGACGACTACTCAGCAACGCGCCCGCCATGGCAGGCTCCGCTCCCTTGAGCAAGGTGGGCGAGCACCCAGACGGTCATCTGGAGGTTGTCGGTCTTTGCGGGACATGGACGGCAGACGACAGCGAAGGCGGGATCTGTCACTGGTAAAATGGGTCTGGTTTTTCTGAGCGTTCGCAATTGCATTTGATCTTCCTTTGCCTTTGGCAGGGAACGAGGGTGTTTGGCGTTGGGTGCAAGCATGCTGGGTGTACAATTTCATCATCGTCCTTGACATCAAGTCATAATGCAGGACATCCCCACGAGGTGTCATCTGTGGCTGGCTCCACGGTTCATCGTAGAAGCTTGCGCTCCTGTTTCTTTCTCTTGGTGACGCACGCTGGTTTCATTTGGCTGGCAGGGCTGAGGGACCGGTCACGTGATGTGACATCAGTGGATGATGTCATCGATCACCAACGCGTTGTTTGCCATGGAGTACACTTCGTGGTGTATTTAAGGCATTTCAACTCCATCGAAAAATCTTTCTTTCTGCAAACATCTCTGAGACTTCTACCGAGCTCAAATACCAATCTTCAACTTCTACCAACCAATTCATCCATCAACGGACCATCTACACAATCATGTCTGACAACAGCAACTCGTCCACCCTTGGCTCGTACATCAACGCAGCCACTGGCGCAGCCCAGCGAGCCTACGGCGCCGTGACTGGCGACTCTTCCTACCAGGTACATCCCTTCCCTCCCCATCAAGCCAAGTTCCAAAACTAACAACCCCAGAACAAGGGCGAAGCAACCCAAACCAAAGCCGAAGCCCAACACGACGCATCCCACACGACCGCCAAGCTGGGCCCCATCTCCGCAGACCCCAACACCGGCGCAACCGCCAAAGACGACCCCAACCGGTCCACTGGCTCCTGGGACCAAACCGTCGGCTCGGCCAAGGAGTCCCTGGGCAACTTGATCGGCAATGAGAGCCTGCGCCGTGCGGGTGTTGAGCAGAATGCTGCGGGGAAGGAGCAGGAGGCTAAAGGCCAGTTGAAGGATTTTGGTCAGGGTGTTCAGGACCGCGCGCAGGGTGCGCTTGGTACTGTTGGGGCTGCTGTTGTGGGCGATCGCGAGAAGGAGGAGAAGTATCGTGATATCCATGATGAGGGGAAGGTGAGGCAGCGTGGTGCGGAGGCTGATATGGCTAAGAAGGAGGGTAATTAGGCTGCTCATTTCTGGCTAGCCTGTGCTGATGCTGCTTGACTGGAGGATTCGGTTCTCTTATGACTTTTATGATTTGTATTACGATATCCAATTGAATTGACTGCTATGTGCTGCTTCGCTACTTCTGTGAAATGTAGAGTAGATTCAAAGATGGCAACCCTTGATTGTTTGAAATGAATTGATTTGGCTCTGATACTACTTCAGTAGAGAGTATGTAGATCCAGACGTCAACTCTTGATGTGCAAGATCGACAGATCAACATGTCAACGGCGCATCTTCCAACTAAGTCTACTGGTGACGTGCAGTCAGTCTAATTCCCCGCTGCCCAGATCAACAGTGCTAGACCAGAGTCTAGAATCTCTACACTAGTCCAATGATTATTGGGATGACACCTGAAATCGTCCATGCGGAGATTCGTCGCTACCGAGGATACGGATCGGCGCCAAGAGGGGTCAAGCATTTGATATACTTGCTGTCCCCATTCTTTCCTGCTTCCTTGCCCTTGACCTTTGAGTGCCATTGACAAGATGAGAGTCACTGCGTTTCTACTCTGTCTCGCGACAACGGCCTGGGCTGGGTCGTCTGCGCCCCAGCCTACTGAGACGGGAATGAACATGGCTGCCATTTCCAGTGCACTGTGAGCATCTTCCACAGTTATTCTACGCCTCTTCCTCTATACTAACAAACATCAGAGCCAACCTCGACTCCAACGCAACAGCAACAGCCCACTTCGAAAACATCTCCCCACCACCCAAATCTCTCATCCCCGAGATCCTCTCCGTCGTCCCCGTCACCGTCCTCTGGGAACTCATCAATCCAACCTCCCGCAGCTCCCTCGCCAGCGAGTTCAGTGCCGGCTCCACGCCCGCCTGGTACATGTCCCTCCCCACGGACGTGAAGAGCTACATGTCCGTCGTCAGTTCCCAGATCAAGGCGGGCGCTTTGACGGCCACGCCTACGCCTGCGTCGGCGACGGCCAGCGCCACCCAGACTGCTGGGGCGAGCTCGACTTCGTCGGGCTTGGGGGTCCAGGCTACGGCGGGGCTGGGGGCGTCGGTGGTGGGTGCTTTGGGGGTTCTGGGGGTGATGCTAGCGCTGTAGTGGCAAGATTGGGAGTAGTGGATGTGGATTGGCAAGGTGGGCCGAGTACATTGTTCCAGTGTCTATGGTAGTATTGAGGTAGATAGACGAGTATGAGTCCATGACATCAAATGAATCACGGATAGCTTTTCCCCTCATTCTCTTTTCTGGTTCTCGGCTTCAATAATGCGACATTGAACCATGGCCGCACATGCTCCTCGGTCGACCCTCCGTTCCTGCACATACATGCTTGTTTCGAAGCAATTAATCTATTTGCCTCCACGGAATCAGCCTCGTACCAGACGGTGCTGCAGCCACCATAATCCTCTTCCGTATAGATAGATGGAACGGAGATCCCTTCCTAATACCCTAAGTCCTCCGTTGTGGATCACATGGAGTCATTTGAGCGGCCGGTCCGAGGACTCGACCTGCCAGAGTGAAATGCTCAACCAATCCCCACGTCAATATCAAGGAACTACCAGGGTCCTCCACGAACTAACTGAAGCTAAACCGAACGAATTGTTTAATAAGCCTCCGCTAGTCCCAGAAAGGGTGCAATCGTCCGGAGAAAGTCGATCATTTACCCAACTGCTCATTCCGGGGTGAAACCCATGCGGGGATCGTGCCCTCACTTTTGCACTCGACTGCCAACTGCACCGTCTTTGAATCTCCATTGTCCACTCTCACATGGAAAATCCCCCTCAATATGATCTATCATTGGACGAACCTCGGTGTCACTCCTCCTGCTAAACCTGCTACTTCGATCCGATCGTGGATCCACGCCAATCCGGCCTGAGCCTGTCTGCTGCTTGTGAGGCACTGTCGACCGGGCATTGGCTGGTACGAAGCATGCCTCGGGGATTTGCTCGGATCGCTAACGTCTTCTGGGAAGAATGGTCTAGAGGGGAGACTAACGCCGTGCCAGCCTGCCAGGTCTAGATGGGGAGTGGGGAGATGATATCGACTGATACGACGACCATGGTCCTGCTCGGTTATAAGAGCTGAGGCGGGTGTAGAGGTTGATTGTGTGACTTTGAATTATTTCCTCTCTTTCTGTCTTGCTCTCTATACACAAAAAAGAAAGAACACACAATGCGCTTCAACTTCCTCCTCCCCCTCGCCGCGGCCTCAGTGGCCTTCGCTGCTCCCAACCCCGTCGCCGAGCCTGCTCCCCAGGCCACGTCCGGCCTGCTCACCGAATTGCCCACCATCTTGACTGGTGCCCAGGATCTGCTCGGTCAGCAGAATGTCGACAATCTCAACATCATCATCGGCAATGCGGCCAAGCTGCTCTCCGACTCGAATCTGGTCGTGCTGCAGGATATTCTGAACAATGCGCACACTCTGTTGACGAAGGAGTTTGTGGCCAACACTACCACGCTGATTTCAGATGCTACTCCGGTATGTCCCGTCAATTGCTTAGCTGGGCGTGATTGCTGACTTTCACAGTTGATCGAGGATGTCTCCAAGTTGTTGGGCGGAGTCCTGGGAACGCTGGGTTAAGTGGATGATTGCATACATGTTTCTATGTTTGACGTTTGACGATAGCATACGAGTTCAATTAAAGAGGTATCACTATATACAATTTTTCAACCCGCGTCGTGCACAGAGCGTATCTCATGGATGGGTATATACATGCAAAGAAGGACTAGAAAAATATTGAAAACAAAAGGACCGGTTCACTCAGATCACATTCAATTTACTCCGCAGTCGGTTCTGGTAGTAGCGCACCGGGAATGCGCGCACCTTGTTCGGCATGGCCGGGTACACGGCGGTCGAGAAGCCCATCCAGGTGCGATAGAGGAAGCGGGTAGACCCCGTCGAGCGCAGGCCGTAGGCCTCACGCAGTCGCGGCGGAAGCATCTCGATCGTGACGGCCCGCAGGAACGGCTTGATTCTCTGCACCCACTTGGGCATCTCGGTGCTCTCGCGGAGATCCTTGGCGAAGGCGGCGGCGTCCGAGGACACGGTCAATTGCGAGACCTGCGTGTCCCAGAAGGACCAGAAGGCCGGGCGCGTCTCGGGCCAGGTGCCCGCTGGCATGCCCAGGCAGTTCATCAGCAGGGAGAACTCGCTGTAGCCGCGCTGGGCGGTCTCGTAGTCGACGCGCCCGTAGACGCGCTGGTAGAAGTCTGTCGAGGTGGCGTACAGCGTGGCGGCCATCCAGAGCTGCAGGTGTGGGTGGTGGGCGAAACGGTTGTTGCGGCCGCCGCCCAGACCGGGGGCCTCGCCGCGGTGCAGCAGGTCCAGCAGGTTCTTGCGCTCGGCGCGGGTGCCGAAGACCAGGATGGAGATGTAGCTGATGTTGGCCTGCATGGCATCCAGCAGCTCCGTTGCCAGTTCGCGGTGGCCTCCCGTGGTCTCTTCGTCGCGGATTCCGGGGAGAGCTGCTTGGAGGAGGAGAGCTGCTCCGGCCCCGGCGAAGAGAATACCCTCTTGCAGTATCTGCGGGAGAATCTCGAGCTGCTCCAGGGCATGGAGACGGCCGGAGTCCGTAGTCACATTGGCGCCAGTGGCCGTGCCATCGAACATCATACCATTGGGCTTTTCATCCATGGCGGAGGGGGATGAGGTGGACGACATGGTGATAGTAGGTGGTGGTTGTATGAGAGATAGTAGGAGGACAGTGAAGTATAAGGACCCGAGTAAGGACCGTCTAAATGGAGATGACGAACTCTCCCCGCAAACCCCAGGAAAAGAGGCGAGTCAGATGATGCCGATCGAGATACTCGGCCCATGTGAACCCCTTTCTCTCTTTAAAAAAAGTCAGCCGCGGTTGAAGCTGATCGCCATCTCCATCAGACGATCCTTTCTTCACCCGGCGATGGTCTCGTGGATCTCGGCCGCTTTGGGAAATCTCCCTCCGACGCTGTTCCTCTTGCGGTTGAAGTCTCTTCATCTCCACAACTGCTCAACCCACTGGAAAGATGGAAAGATGGTCATTCCAGTCTTTGCCAAAGTCCGGGGCTCCTCGCTTAGCATCCCCGGACTCTGCTCTTTCTGGTCCTGGGGTCTTCGTATTAGCCACCGACACCAACACCAGTACAATAACACGCGATTCCCCTGGCTCCCGGTCCCCGTCTACTTTCCTCCACTGTGAACGAAGAGTCAGTAACAGCCATCATGGGCAAGAATCTCGACGAGCGGCCGGCCTATCTCAGCTCCAACGACGCCAAGTACTCCTTGGGTATTCATCGCGGTCCTCTGTTCGGCGGCCATGCAGATGACGCGAAGCTCGAGCAGGTCGAGTCCGCGGGCGGGCTCTCGCTGGCCACCACTCACCGCACCCGCAAGGAGAAGCTAGCGCGCCATTGGAAGCGCTTCTGGTGCCTCTACCTGGTTGGAAATGTCATCTTCCTCGCCATCTTCCTCCCTATCTTGTAAGTTGCGCGGTCTGCAAGTGGCGCGTGAGGACACCGGAAACTGATAGATATGTAGCTTCCTCGTCGTCATTCCAGCCATCTCGCAATTGGTCCTCGACAAATCTGATCTGGTTTTGGTCAATGCATCTATTTTGCAACCGCGTCCCGAGTCAATTCAATTGACTTTGCAGTCCGCGCTCGATCTGAAGATCGCGCTGCCCGTGCGCATTGAGCCCATCACTCTGGACCTCTTTTTGCGCGACCTCGGAGTCGAGAACTACTGGGCCAATATCACCCTCGCGGGGACGACCATCAAGGGTAACACCACGCTCGGTATCCAGGATGTGCACACTCCCCTGACCAACGTGTCGACCTGGACCAGCTATGTCCACGACGTCGTCTTCCTGAAGGAGTCGACTCTGTCGGTCAAGGGCTCTACCAATTCCTACCTGGGTGTGCTGAAGTCGCATGTCACTATGAACAAGGATATTGTCTCTCCAAGTAAGTCCCCCTTTTCGCAAACCACGCGCAAGCATAGCTTCTAACAAGCGATTACAGCTCTCGACTCCTTCAAGGGTTTCTCCATCTCAGATTCCACCCTTCTGCTCCCCCCGCGCGCAGACGGCACCAACCTGATCGGCAACGTCACTCTGCCCAACCCGTCCGTTCTCACCCTCCAGATCGGCGACGTCGTCCTCGACATCAAATCGGGTGACCTCGTCATCGGTAACGCCACGATCAAGGATCTGACCCTCAAGCCCGGCAACAACGTGTCCCCGATGACCGGTGTCCTCGACCTCAGCACCATCCTGAAGAATCTAGGCGAGGTCCTCAAGTCCCAGTCCAGCCTCCTCAGTACCGGCAACCTGACCCTGGACACCTTCACCCGGTCCGTGGTCTGGGACAACCAGGAAGTCCCCTACTACACCAAGGTCATGTCCGAACTCCCTCTCGTGGCCAAGGTGCCCATCGCCGATACCCTGAAGAACACCTTTGCGCATCTCAACCTCACGGCCCTCGAGAACTACGCCAACTCCAACAAGGGCGGTGGTCTTCTCAGTTCAATCGAGAGCAACCTCAACAGCTCCGATACCAGTTCCAGCTCAGGCAGCGCCACTTCCAGCCTGGCCTCCGCACTGAAGCAGAACATCCATGTGCGCGATGCTTTCCGGGATACCCACCCGGTCAAGCGGGATGCCATGCTTGATTCACTGGCGGGACTGTACCAGCGACTGTGAGCTTTTTTATTTCTGTTCTTCTTGGGCGTAAACAAGTCTGCCCTGTTCGGGTTTGCATGTTGCCCATCTGACGCCGACACGATTGTCATTGTGATTCCCCGATGTTGGTGGCTTTTTCATGGGTTACGGAGTTATGGTCTTTGCTGTCACTATGTATATTGATGCTCCTGTGGCTCAGTGATAGATCCTATAGAGCGCCCAGCTTCACGGCTGTGGATAGAGGAGCTGAGTGGGATGATAACATATTAATAACAACAACTTGTTGAATGACTGATACCATTACCATCACCATGACTATAGCTACGGTCATCATTGTACGCAGTAAACAACTACCTAATGATGATCAACACTTCACATGCTTCCCTCAACTCCTTCGTGCATCGGGGTAGAAACTTACGGTGCAATTGACTTTGGCCTCGGTTGCTAGCCTCGTAGCATGTCATTTGTCTCATGCACATCTGTGGAGATGACCTCGCTTGGTACTTGGTGCTGTTGATCTCGGGGGGTGATTTACAACCGTCTTCCCTAGTAGCATGCAAGCTTTCCGTCTGGGAAGTGTTCAGCAATATCTCCGAGTCTCTGCGGGATTATGATATCAGTTCTTCAGTTGCGGAAGCCAATCCTACGTTGATCGGGTGTAGGACCCGAAAAGCAGTATATTCTCAGGGGACTAAGGGCCATCTGTTGGAAACTTATACTGTTGGGTCTTCGAAGACCCAGCCTGTGGCAACGGGAAATAGCTTAGTATGCAGTGGTTATCTCGTGCCGGACAGACCTCTACGTCCCGATATATACACGCCGTCAATTTATGATCTCATACATATCCTTGTCTTCGCTTTTCACTTCTTCGTCTCCGATGAACCTGCCATCTTCAATCTCGACAAAGTCGTTTCCACTCTTTTGCGAATTGTAGCTTTCGTTCTTCAGTATATACGCGTCTAAATCATCGAGGCAAAAAACATATGATGCCAACTCACAGAGAAAAGGAATGATCTGACAACGTACTAGAGACACTGTATCTTAGTCCCTGACTCCGTGGACCATACTCGCCCTGCTGATATCTTCTATCATCCGCGGCAGAGCTCCGCATTGTGGCAAAAAGACAGTATCATGGTCCGTCCCGGGAACTACCTCACTGTCATATAGCAGGACGGTGTTATCAGCGCTGCTGCCAAGCTCTTCCAGGGTAAACTTCTTGAAGCACGCATCAAAATAAGCAGCCCCTTTCTTCCCAATCAACAGATCTGACTCGGCCCAAAACACCTTAACAGCGAGACGTTGCTGCGACTGAGACATAGCAGGAACATGTGAGTCGGAGTCTTGCCGACTGTGAAAATATTCTCTCAACTTGGCCTCCAGTTTTGCTGGGTAGTCTTGATAGCTTTCGCATGCACCCCAGGGACCAGCCACCTCTTTCTTCAGCAATAGCAGACATTCGTGGTTTGCACCGCTCGTATCCTCGCTGAAAAGGGCTTTCCTAGTTGCCTTGGACTGTGCTATCGCCTCAGCAGCCGACATTCCGCAGAACTCACGGCACAAGTCGTTCCGCAGGTGCTTTGGAGCCCGCGTGTCTCGCGCCTCAGTGCCATCAGTATGCTCGCCAGATGCAGCCAATGGCACAGACATGGCAGCGGAAAGACCACTCGAGAATTGTATGGCAGGAACGATGTTGGAGCTTACGAAACGCACGATGCTGTCGAAGCTGCCGATGGCCCTGGAAGGCATATATGAGGAGAGGGATAGATAGCTGATACCAGTATGCTCCGGGGTCACCCACGGTGCAAGTAGGTAGAACCTAGGGTCGGTTGGTGACAAGATCCACGGCATGGAGTAGACCGTGTTAAGTGCATAGATGACGCCGCAGCTGTGTGCACCAACCGCGACGTGGTGGGCGCCGAGAACACGCATCAGCGCTGGCACGGTTTCCAGCCAGACGGCCAGTCGTTGCGACGGCTCTATGGGTGTTGATCCACCCATTCCTGGGCTATCACGCGTTGAAAAAAGAAAATGTCAGCTTGGCTCATGACAAGCGCTGATTAAACTTACCGGTCTGCGACTACAAATCTCACGCCCTGCTTCTCGCTGATATAGTCTGCTGTCGTGGCTAGGTACCGTCCACCGTACAAGCCGCCGATGAACAGTACTGTCGGTGCAGAATCACAATCCTTGCCGGCGACGGCGTAGGTCACGGTGAGTTCGCCATGGCTGTCGTTTGCAGGCAGGGTAAACCGACGGTTGAACTTTTCCCGTGCGATGTAGTCTCTTGCACGAGTGCGCAATTGCTCTGGAGTGAATCCAGGTTCTGCTGCGGGTTCAGGCACTGCTGCAGGCTGGTCTAGGACGGCGACAGCCATGATCGAGGTCCGCGGGGAGAGGCTGATATTCGAGCCCCGACTTGGCAAAACTGGACTAGATTGCTAGGAAGATGGCCTAATACAGCCTGCAATCTATCGGCGTTCCTTGAATCGCACGAACTTGGACACAATAGATTGATAAAAGATGAAGAAATGGTCAAGGTGTCAGCATATCTGAGCTCGGCGGGCATTTTAGACCACCTGACATTGCTCTGCTGCCTAAATTGTTAGATATTGGGGAGGATAGAAGCTACTACGTAGCAGGGCATATAACTAAGAAATATCTATTTACTGACCGTCTCTAGATTTAAACTTCTATGCCTAAGAACCCCCTAAAGACTTTCCTTTACTATAAGTAGAAGCAATGTGGTGAAACCAAAATCGGGATTTTTTGACTTGATCGAGTCTGAGTGGCCGAGAGGTCCAATGTTGTGGGCCTTAAAAATCAGGCATTAATGTCCTTCTGTATACGACGGAAAATGTGCTTTCGAAAGAGCCTTGAATATGGAAGGATACTGTGACATAATTTCATGAGCAGATAGGTATGGAAGTCCTTCATTAATGATGGCAAGTAGTCGACAGATAGAAGACTTTAACAGGTCATCGAGTTTGCTTGAGATGATGGAAGTATTTGCATTCTGTACATGTATTGTTACACCGAATTCAACGCCGTATCAAGTGAACTAAGTTCCAGCGAGTGTAATTAGATAGAAGCATCAAAGACGATTTTAGTGCTGGCTCCATTCAATCGTGTTCAGGTCGATACCTTCCTGCACCAACTCCCAGAGCGGACTCAGCTCACGCAGGAAGTGGACGCGGTCCTGGACGGCCTTGAGAACGTAGTCGATCTCTGCGTCAGTGGTGAATCGGCCGATACCAAATCGGATGCTGCTGTGGGCACTCTCGTCGCTGCTGCCCAGAGCGCGCAGGACGTAGCTGGGCTCGAGGGAGGCGGATGTGCATGCACTGCCCGATGACAAGGCGATGTCCTTCAAAGCCATGAGAAGGGACTCGCCTTCAATGTAGGCGAAAGATACGTTAACGCAGCCCGGGTAGTGGTGTTTCGGGTCACCGTTCAGGGAGGTGTGCTCCATGGAGAGCAGGCCCTCGGTGAGGCGCTTGGACAGGCGCTCGACGTGCTTTGTGTCATACTATAGAGAAATAAAAGTTAGCGTGTCGCTCAACAATTGACGTGTGATCCATCGACAGCTTTTCTCCCGCTCAGTACCCCTGCACTCTTTTCATTAATACTGGGAATCATTCCTCGAGGGAATGGAGCTACCACCCATGTATCTCCCAAATCCATTTTGCAGTATATAATCATCACGGGTGTCAGACAAGGAAAGAAAAAGGTCCTACCTCCATATCTTGAGCAGCGAGGCGGCATGCCTCGCCGAATCCGACGACCAGGTGAGGGGCCAGAGTGCCACTGCGCAGACCACGCTCCTGACCACCACCGGAGATGATAGGATCGAGACGGACACGAGGACGACGGCGGACAAAGCAAGCTCCCACACCCTTGGGGCCGTAGATCTTGTGGCTGGAAATCGACATCAAGTCGATGTTCAGCTTGTTGACATCCAGAGGGATCTTTCCAACGGCCTGTGCGCCATCGGTGTGGAAGAAGATCTTCTTGGACCGGCACAGCTTGCCGATCTCCTCCAAAGGCTGGATCACACCAATCTCGTTGTTCACAGCCATGATACTGACAATAGCGGTATCAGGGCGCATGGCTGCTTCCAGGTCTTCCATGCGAATGAGACCGTTGTTCTGCACAGGCAGATAGGTCACCTCGAAGCCTTCGTCCTGCAAATGCCGGCAGCTGTCCAGCACACACTTGTGCTCGGTCTGCGTGGTGATGATGTGCTTCTTCTTGCCCGACCGTCCAAAGAACCTCGCCACACCCTTCAAGCTCATGTTGTTGCTCTCGGTCGCACCGCTAGTGAAGATAATCTCCTTGGGGTCGGCTCCAATCAAGTTGGCAATGTGCTCACGGGCCTGCTCGACGGCCTTCTCCGACTCCCAACCGTAGGCGTGTGTGCGTGAGTGGGGGTTGCCGTAAATCCCGGTGAGGTAGGGAAGCATGGCGTCCAGAACACGAGGATCCAACGGAGTAGTCGCCTGCATATCGAGGTAGATCGGGCGAGTGCCCTGGTCCATAACAGTTGCTTGTTTGAGGATGCCGGCGGTGGGACTCATGGCGGCCTCACCGGTGGCGGGGGAGCCGGGCAACTCGACGCTCTGCGGTGCGAGGCCAGCCTTCTTCATGAATGACTTCTGTTCCTCCTTAATGGCGGTCTCGACATTGACCTGGGCCTGGTCGGCCTTGCTCTCGGTGACATAAGACCGAGCACCGCGGACGCCGGTGGCAAGGGCCCGGCGAGGGGTAGTCCAGGCGCCGTGGGCCGGCAGACGCCTTGAGTAGGCGCGGGAGGCCTGTCTCCAAGCAGCGGGAACAGTGGATGACATTATGGCGATGATGGAAGGAAGATCATGAAGGTGGGAGGAGAGAGTAGTTAGTTGATTGTACGCAGGGCGGTGACATTTTCCCAATAACTCGGGGATTTCCCAAATGAGCTCATCCGGG
Organism: Penicillium parvum; assembly: GCA_030035635.1. NCBI lineage: Eukaryota > Fungi > Ascomycota > Eurotiomycetes > Eurotiales > Aspergillaceae > Penicillium > Penicillium parvum. Next base: position 2,039,786 of record JAPJNL010000006.1, read on the forward strand.
GGTATGTTAGTCCGAAGTGGTGCCTGAGGCGACAATCGGTGATCTATCTTGAACATCTCATCGATCATCCTACTACTTTGTACTACATGCCCCGATACTTCAAGGCTTCGAAGATAAGTGCTTATACTTCATGGTATTACTGTCTTGATTGTACTGCTGTGCATCATACGATCGATCGATCGATCCGAGACTGGTCCTGTTAGGCAGTCGCTTGGCAGAGCAGCGCAAAGGCCTCCCAGAGAGTGCACAGTGGTCGAACTCAATCGATGAGTTGGACTGGAGTGGCTGATTCTGCAATGTGTATGTGTATCTCACTCATCATCTTCCTCAGATGTCCTTCAGATCAGAATGTAGTAAGGCTGCAGTATATCGAAGATCACCATGAGGCAGGCTCAGCCCTGGCCCACCGGAACTGACTCCGAGACTCGTAATTCTGGAGCCTTGAATGGATTATTGTAAGACTGTAAGAGACTATACATCATGAGCCTGCGCCACACTGGGCAACTATATGACTATATGACCATATAATCCCTAGTTCTTTTAGTAGAAAAATGATGATCACAGCCACAAAGTCAAAGGCACGTACCATTCCGGAGTCTTATGTCATAGCCATCGCACCTTGCTCTTGGGAACGGAAAGGGCTTCACACCCCGCCTTGGCCACTTCCTCCTCTTCTCTCCTCTTCCCGCAGTCTGATTCTCATTCTCCATTATATTCTCTGCTGCTGGCCCACCATGAGTTTCAAGGGCTTCCAGAAGAGTATCGTCCGCGCGCCACAGCAGTTCAAGGTCAAGTTCAACCTCGGCGAACACACCAAGGATCCGGTGTACAGCGATGCCGAGCGTCGCTTTCAGGAGCTCGAGAAAGAGACCAAGAAGCTGCACGATGAATCCAAGAAGTACTTTGATGCCATCAATGGTAAGCAGTCCCCCTTCATATGCTCGCTGGCCACCGAAAGGAGTGAAGTTTCTGACCCCTCCTAGGCATGCTGAACCACCAGATCGAATTCTCCAAAGCAATCGCCGAAATCTACAAACCAATCTCTGGCCGTGCCTCCGATCCCAACTCGTACCAAGACGAAGGAAATACCGAGGGCATTCAGGCGTGTGAGGACTATGCGACGATCGTCCGAGAACTGCAGGAGGCCCTGGCGCCGGAGCTCGAGATGATCGAGAGTCGAGTCATCAGCCCTGCCGATCAGCTGTTGGAGGTGATCAAGGTGATCCGCAAGGTCGCCGTCAAGCGCGACCACAAGAAACTGGACTATGACCGCCACCGCGCGTCGTTGAAGAAGCTGGAGGACAAGAAGGACAAGTCGCTGAAGGATGAGAAGGCTCTGTACAAGGCAGAGAATGATGTCGAGCAAGCGACGCAGGAATACAACTACTACAACGACCTGCTCAAGGAGGAGCTCCCGAAGCTGTTCACCCTCGAGGCCGAGTTCATCCGCCCGCTCTTCCAGTCCTTCTACTACATGCAGCTCAACGTTTTCTACACTCTGCACGAGAAGATGCAGGGCATGAACATCAGCTACTTCAATCTGAATCTCGATGTGGAGGAGGCCTTCGAGCAAAAGCGAGGCGATGTACAAGAGCGCACCGAGGCACTCGCCATTGTTCACTTCAAGACGAAAGGCTTGGGTCGCTCAGGCTCACGAGTCAGCTCGAAGCTCGGTGAAAGCAAGGGCTCTATCAACCGCGGACGGTCGACCTCCACCGCCGATGAACATCCTCCACCACCCTACTCCGCAGCCACTCCCAGCCCAACCGGTAGTTTCTCCTCTGCTGCCAAGAGCAAGCCTGCACCGCCACCTCCGAAGCCGAAGCCTTCCTACCTGAGCAAGCCCGCCGAGACCGTCACAGCCCTGTACGATTACGAAGCCCAGGCGCACGGTGATCTTGGATTCTCCGCTGGCGATGTGATCGAGATCATCCACCGGACCGACAATCAGAATGAATGGTGGACGGGGCGTGTGGATGGACGGGAGGGCCAATTCCCGGGTAAGTGTTGTCCTTGCTTCCTTTCGTCTCCAGTGCTAATGATCTTGCAGCCAACTACGTGCAGTTGAATTAGCAGGGATTTCTTTTTGTTTGACTAGCTCTTGTTTTCATTCTACGATGCTCTGGCGCATGACTTCATACATAGAGCGTTCTGTAAATAACCTTCGTTTCTTAAATGATTGCTGGCTGAGTTTGTTGAAATGGTAGCATTGAGTTGATACTACGTCGCATTCGATTGGGGCGCCAACTAGGAACTGTTTGTTTTGCTTCAATTCATATTCTCTCTCTAATGCCCTTCCTCTTTGTCAGGTAAACACTCATCATGACCAAACTGATCCAAATTATCAACGCCCGCCTCGTCGACGGCGACCAACTGGTCTCCAGATCTCTCTGGTTTGACTCGGAGACAGGGGTCTTTGTCTCCCCGCCGAGCCCCGCTCCCCCAGCCTCCGTCATAGATCTGCAGAACCGGATCGTGTCCCCTGGTTTTCTGGATCTTCAGATCAACGGCGCCTATGGCTTTGATTTCTCGGAGGATAGTGCTGATGTCGAGAGCTACAATGAGCGGTTCCGTGATGTTCGGCGGAAGCTCATCGCGACTGGTACGACGAGCTTCTTGCCAACTATGACGAGTCAATTCTCGGAGCGATATCACCAGGTGAGTATTCCAACCGGGGATCACGATCCTTGTTTGAAGAAGCAAAAAGGATAGGCGTAGAATAACAAGTTTCTCAGAACCTACCTCTCCTGGGCCCTTCGCGATCTCGCGATCCCTTGGACGGCTGTGAATCACTCGGCGCCCATTGCGAGGGTCCCTTCTTCGCCCATAATCGCATGGGTGTCCACCTTCCAGATGCTATATATACCTCTGGAACATCCAGTGAACCGGAAGTCGTCTCCAACACTTATGGAAGAAGTAATCTTGTCACTGAAAGCAATTCCTCAGCAAAGACCAAAGAACCCGGCATGATACCCTCGCATGTCCGTATGATCACCATGGCACCGGAGCGGCCTGGTGCACTGCACACGATCCGGTGGCTGAGCTCGGAAGGTATAATCATGAGTATCGGGCATATGGCGGCGGACTATCACCAGGCTTGGGCTGGGATTCGGGCGGGTGCGAGTATGGTCACTCACCTGTTTAACCAGATGAATGGGCATCATCACCGGGAGCCGGGGCCGTTGGGGATCCTGGGTGGTGCAGATGGTGTGGATGCTGAGACTGAGACTGCTGTGAAGGATGGGAAGGATGGAGGCCTGGAAGGGCGCGAGATGACTCGTCCTTACTTTGGGATCATTGCCGATGGCAGTCATGTTCATCCTGCCAGTGTGCGACTGGCGAATCAACTTCACCCGGAGGGTTTGATTCTGGTGACGGATGCCCTGCTGTTGCTGGGTGGTGAAGATGGGACGATCGACTGGCTGACGAGGCGGTTGACGAAGAAGGGAATCACTGTTAAGTTGGAGGGAACGGATATCATTGCTGGAAGGTTCGTGTCTGGGTGTCTGCTCCTGACAAGATTTGACTGATGATTCTCCCCAGTTGCGTCAGTCTGCTTCAGTGCCTGAACAACTTCCGGCGGTGGACAGGCCTCTCGATTCCCGCTGCTCTTCGCGCGGTGACTTCCAGGCCAGCGGAGGTTCTGAAGTTGGGCCATGTGAAGGGGACGCTGCAGGCTGGTGCGGATGCTGACTTTGTCGTGTTGAGAGAGGAGAGTTTGCCTGGGCCTGCGGTCTCGGGGCTGGTGGTGGAGCAGGTTTGGAAGTTTGGTGTCAAAGTGTTTGACCGAGAGTAAACACACAGTGGTTCTGGTGGAACCCGGACTTTGTGGGTTTGGAATAGACTAGATGCTGTGCTAGAGTCTGAGATATAGGACAAACTCGCGATATACAAGTCTCGTCTCTACAGCTATGGAGTAGGAAAGGACAGAGGAAATGTTGTTTGAATGCTGATTACAAGTGATTTCTGAAAAGCGGGAATGATCGAAATAAGTACACGAGAAAGCACCGCAGTCTTAAGTTGAGCCACGAAGAAGACTTCTAGTCCCACGATTCACACCCACTGGCTCCCGGCTTGTGGAATGCAATGCCAGACAATCATCTAAACCATCGACTTCTCCTGCTGCCGGGTACGCTTGACGGAAATGTCATGCTCAACCGAGATGCCCAGGGGCGCCTCGGAGTCCTGCGAGTGCTTTGTCATGTGCGGGTTTGAGTAGCACAGAGTCTGACCTGTGCACGCTGTGGCCGTCATCTCGGTGGTGGAGGGCTCGGTGGGTTGGGTCCGACTGACTCCAAAGGCGAGTGCACGCCACAGATTGCGAGGCGGGCGACGGGTCGAGTCCATGCGTCGGCTGCTCTCCAGTACGACGCCGGCCCAGATGGATGAAAGAGGGAGGGAGATGGTGACCAGGGTCAACACGTTGGAAGAAAGTTCAGGAGTAGAGGAGAAATATTGGAGGATGGCAAAGAGAGCGGGAATGGTCATGGTTTGGCATCCGCAGACGAAGATGACCTTCATCGGTCCGAAGTCAGGGACACCGAGCTGGCGGCGTTGTCGGATGGCGTAGCCCAGCTTGGTAACGAAGACGGCACAGAAGAAGCAGATGCTGATCGTGATGACGATATTGGTCGCGCTCTCCAGCCACCAGATATCTGTCATGTAGGCCACTTTGACAATGGCGATGCAATTTTCCACCATGAACCCCATTCGGAACCCGATAGGCACAATGGCCATGATGATGGACAAACCGAGCAGCGGACGGCGATATCGACGTCGCAGAGTTGCGCAGACCACGTGGACCTGAATGACCAGCGAGGTCATGATGCAGATGACCAGCAGGGTTTGAAAAACGACCGAGACAATGGAGATGCCATATGCGCTAGGTTTGACGGCGCTGTAGTCGCCGCTGAAATATGGGTAGATCTTCTCGAATCCAGTGGTGAAATGAATGACTTGAAAGAGCAGGCGGAGGATGTTGAACATCAAGGCGACACCATTGAGAATGAAGACGACCGAGGCACGCTTGTCGCTGTGCGTCAGAAGCAGCAGAAGCACGAAGAGCACGATCGAGGCGCCGAGCTGGGTGCCATAGTTGATGCAGAGGCGGATGTCGTACTGGTAGAACCAGTCGAGATAGTACAGATTGGTCTTGATTTCTCGGCCCTCTGGAGTGTAGAAGGTGATATTCTGGGTGTAAGGGTCGAAGTTGGGTGGCATGGACTTGGTCATCTTGGCGGATGTGATCGAATTGAGCAGGATGATGGGTGGTTAGATGCAGCAATTCGAGGGGAGAGATGATAAAAGTAGAAGCAGCATGTTGCAGAGCCGTTTTGAATAGCAGGAGCTGGATCACCGTGAGGCAGCTGTGACATGGTGAAGCTGCTAGAGAGACAAAGGAAGTTGGTCAAGTGAAGTGGTTTGGGAGGAGAACAATACTAAGCGGGCGGGAGAACAATATTAAGACCCGCGAACAAAGACATCAGTGAAGGAGGCGTCCTCCCCGAGTCCGGACTCTGCCGGATTCAAGGCAAACACGATGCTTTCGGGTTTTGGAGTGATCTGGTAGCATTGTAGTTGAGATAGTGATGATGTTGTAATGTTGTGATGTTGGTGTTGGTGATGTTGGAGATGTGGTGGTGAGGAGGAAGAGATGAGACAACCCCGAGATTCGAAGTATGAGCTTGCTATGTTATGAATAGACCACAACAACGGCGATTCTCACCGCTAATGCAGTGATGCTTATTTTCGATCATACTGAACGATAGCTAGCAATATAGATAGTCAATGCAACAATCATACAAAGCACAAAGACGTGAAGATATTGTCTTCGATCTTGATCTCATGGCATTCTCCCAGGTCATCGGGCTCGTACTTTATCTCCCCGACACATATAGTCGGTCCATATACCCAGCCCTCATCTTCGCAGTCTTTACAACACCTTACTGATCCTTCAAAGTGTTTTAAGTTATTCCAAGTGGAGCGTCGATCCTCGTCGGGGAGGAATTGGGCCGATGGGCGAGATTCGGAGACTTTTGCATCTACAAACTACTCTTTTCGACATGCAATCCTGCACCATTGGCGTCAATTCCTGACAAACTCACTCTATATAAAGGAATTCAGATCCTGCAATGGCAACATTTCCACGAGCTTCTGCAGAATCTTTGAAATCAAGCATCATTCTATAGTACTTGCTCTCTTTGCGGAGACTTCATTATCGCGGGCCCATCAAAACTTTTCTTGAGCTTAGAAATCAGTTGGAGTAGTCTATAGCCCAGATAAAAAGTCCATTTTCGCAAGAATCAGTTCAAATCCTGTTTATCCAAATCAATTACATCTAGTCTGCCACAATGACTTGGCCCGATGTCCCCATCACCCCCGCCGAGGGCATCTCCTACTTCACACCGGCTCAGAGTCCCCCAGCGGGCACGGCTCGCAATCCCCAAACAAGCGGCAAGCCCATTCCAAAGCTCTTTCAACCTCTGACCATTCGAGGACAGACATTCCAAAATCGCCTGGGCGTACGTGTTTCCCACTCTTCTTTGCCCTGCCCCGACGCCGAACTCGGCCAGGGCGGTGCAGCTTCTCTGCTTCTTCACGCGACTCTTTCCGAAATTTGTACTCACCATGCAATTTCCAGACAGCGCCTATGTGCCAGTATAGCGCCGAAGAAGGCCATATGACCGCCTGGCACATGGCTCACTATGGTGGAATCGCCCAGCGTGGCCCTGGAATGATCATCATCGAAGCCACCGGCGTGCTGCCCGAGGGTCGTATCACACCCGCTTGTGTGGGTCTGTGGAAGGACTCCCAGATCGAGCCTCTGAAGCAGGTGGTTGAGTTTGCCCACAGCCAGGGCCAGAAGATCGGTATTCAGCTTGCGCACGCGGGTCGCAAGGCCTCGACTGTTCCCCCGTGGCTGGGTGGTGTCACCGCAACCAATGCGGTGGGTGGCTGGACTGAGAATGTCAAGGCCCCAAGCGCTATTCCTTTCGCTGAGGGCGATATTGTTCCCAGGGAGATGACCAAGGAGGATATCCAGGAGGTCAAGGACGCCTGGGTGGCTGCTGTGAAGCGAGCTCTAACTGCTGGTGTCGACTTCATTGAGATCCACAATGCCCACGGTTACCTGCTCTCCTCTTTCCTCAGTCCTTCATCCAACAAGCGCACCGACGAGTATGGCGGCAGCTTTGAGAACCGCATCCGTCTGCCTCTGGAGATTGCTCAGCTGACCCGCGACACTGTTGGGCCCAATATCCCCGTCTTCTTGCGTGTCTCTGCCACCGACTGGTTGGAGAACAGCTTGCCAGAGGAGAAGGGCTGGAAGCTGGAAGATACTGTGGAGTTTGCCCGGGCCCTTGCTGCACAGGGTGCTATCGACCTCATTGATATTAGCTCTGGAGGGGTGCACGCCGCCCAGAAGGTGGCCTCTGGCGTTGGCTTCCAGGTGCCATTTTCTGCTGCTGTGAAGAAGGCCGTCGGAGACAAGATGCTCGTCTCTGCCGTTGGTACCATCAACAACGGCGTTCTCGCCGAGAAGATCCTGAACGAGGATGACATCGATGTCATCTTGGTCGGACGTGCCTTCCAGCGTGATAGTGGGTTGGCTTGGGCTTTTGCTAAGGACTTGGATACTGAGATCGCGATGGCTGCGCAGATTCGCTGGGGATTCACCAGCTTCCGCAATGCGTCGGAGTATATCCAGCCGAACTCGATGAAGGCGTCGATCTTTGACTAGATGTTGTTAGCATATAGACTAGATTAGATAGACAGTGATGATGCCAAAATATACATTCTGAAGAACCAGACGTTGTGATAGTTATTCCTAAGGGGTCTCGTTGGAGACACCCCCCCCCCCCCCCCGGGGTCCTCCCACACACCCCCTCTAACCGCATCTGGTAATTTGTATGCCTTAATGCCTGAATGTTTTTAAGCCTGTAAAGCCTTACAATACCGCCGTCCACAGGCACCTTCGTATCTCACGTGAAGTCAGACACCATTTGATCTCCTTGGTCAACCTCTTAAACTTACTGAATACACCGATTTGATAGATTATGTCAGCAAATTCAGTCCAAAAGATGCAATAGAGGTCATTGGCCTAAGTGGCTGTATTTAGAAAACCGCTGGACTGGGGGAGGGGGAGTTGAAGGTTAGTAGCTGTGAATAGCCTCAAGTTTTAGAGGTGTATCATGTGACTAGTAGGTGGCTGTGGCCGGCAGTATTGTAAGGCTTTACAAGGCGGTGCAGTATCAAGGCATAAAGGCATCAAAATTACTAAATCGGTTAAAGGGGTGTGCGGGAGGACGCCTGGGGGGTGTGTCTCCAACGAGACCCTTCCTAAGCCAGAAACTAAGATCACACCTGCTCCTGTGCCTTTAGGGATCTGACATGTCCCGCCTGGTCTCCCGCTTCACAAAATATTCCCGGAACCATATTCCGAATGACGACAGCCAGATATCCTGTGCTTAGACGCAATTGTGATATAACTCACATAGTTCTTCGCTAATATAACACGCGACGGCTCGCTTCCGTTGAATGCGGAGCCCACCCGTCCCCGACGCTCAGGCCTGAACGACAGCCCAAACAAGCTCCTCCAGACATTCCCCAACCATGTCCTCAGTCTCCAATATGTTGAGCCTCAAAGGCAAAGTCGTCCTCGTGACCGGTCTTGGACAAGCAGATGATGAGGTCTATGGTATCGGAGCAGCCATTGCCGTCCTCTTCGCGCGCCAGGGAGCATCGGTATTTGGTGCAAACCGCTCGGTCGCCTCGGCCGAGCGGACAGAACAGCGCATCGTGGACGAAGGCGGGGTTTGTGATGTCGTGGAAACGGATGTGACCAATTCCCAGTCTGTGAAGGCCCTTGTTGACGCGTGCATGGCGAAGCACGGCCGCATTGATATTCTGGTCAACAATGTCGGTGATTCGCAGCCTGGTGACCCGGCTTCCATGTCTGAAGAGGTTTGGGGCGCGCAGATGGATATCAACCTGAAGAGCATCTACCTCACTTGTCACTATGTCCTCCCGATCATGGAGAAGCAAGCTTTGGGAGGGGCTGTGGTGAACGTCGCTAGCATCGCCGGTTTGCGATACATTGGGAAGCCCCAGGTCGCATATTCCGCTGCGAAGGCGGCTATTATGCAATTCACCAAGACCACGGCTGTCATCTATGCAGCCAAAAATGTTCGACTCAATACCGTCGTGCCGGGTTTGATCTTTACTCCCTACTCTCGAGGTCTTGCTGAGCGATATGCCCCCGGTGCAGACCAGGCAACATATATGAAGAATCGGGATGCACAAGTTCCTATGGGGAGTATGGGAGATGCTTGGGATGTGGCAAAAGCCGCTTTGTTCCTGGCTTCGGATGACGCATCGTATGTCACTGGGCAGAAGATAGTTGTGGACGGTGGAATGACCGCCTCGACAGGTCGTGTTTGAGCTTGAGCTGGCCGAGAGGGAAAAAGGTCACCTCTTGGAATAGGATGTATGTGACTACCTAGGTAGTCAGATAACGTTTGAATAGGGACGCGGCAACTAATTCCTCTGCTAGAATCAGGTACATTCCCAGTGTACCTTCAAAGATGTCATCTGCATAATACCTGTTTCAAGGCTAGGTTAGCCACATAGTGGCAGGTTAAAGGATATCGAGGACATGACTGTAATCGAATATTCTCACCAAGCTGACCTGGCTCCTCGGCCTCTCAGCTGGTCAATGAAATAGGGTGCAGTAAAAGGCTTCATTTTAATATGTTGTCGGTGCTGCCCTGCCAAGAGGGTTCGGTGGTATCTGGTCTTGGTTGTCCAAAGGCTGAAGAACAGAGGATCTTGCCAAGCACACCACGAGCCTCAGTATAGGATCTGTTATACACCTTCTCCTTAACTGCGGGGTTGGCAGCTTCTATTTCTACCGTGCTGGAGTTTGATGCATGCCAGTGTGCGCGAGTTGGAATAGGGTAGGCACGAACGTAATGTCGTTGAAGCACATCATGTCGCAGTCGATTCCAACGTGTTAGAATTAGGCAAAGGCTAGTGGGCGATCTCCCGCACGGTTCCATATCTACCGTAGGGCTTCTCGTGAATCCCTGATCGTCAATGACGGTCTGTTTCAAGCCGTCGCTTTTCCTGGCTAGTGGTCGTCGACGCGATTCCACTGCTAGTGCAAGCTGGACAGGTGAGTCCGAGACGAGCGTTGATAGTTTCGATCATGTGCTGGAGTTGTTTATGGCGATATTTAGGTCTAAATTCTCATAAGAGGCTGATATCTCGTCTGATATTGAAACTTATGGGGATTATCATGTGAGTAAAGCCTGTCGATCCTGCGAACTCTTAAGAGAGATGAAGTATAGGGGAGAAAAGGTAGGGAGAGAAAGAAGAAGCACATGCTCCAACGCGGTCAACCGACCACTCTACGGATAATCAGTCTTGTGGCATCGAAAGATGTCTTCCTGCAAGATTTCTCCCAGATAGTGATTCGTAGACAAGTAGAAAAACGTTCTTATCACCCTTCTGCCCTCCGAGAAGCCTTCCCTCTGTACTATCGTGATAGACGATAGGATCATCTCCCTTTCATACTACATACAGTATTGCAAAGAGTATTCCAGTACATCCGTTGACCCTCTTTGCTATCATCGTGCCCTCTCAACGGACGCGATGCTTCGCTGACTGATTGCTTTAATCTAATGGTAAAAGCTGATTCTCAGTGTGCCGAGTCCAACTAAGGTCGAACTGGTTAAGCCTCGGACAAATTGAGCCGATGACTCAGCTTCAGACATTCCTCAATGCGAAGTATGGACTCATCTCACGATACCCCCGAGCCAGTAGTTTCAGTGTGACGAATCCACTGCAATGAGTGGCCCAGGACCGCGCATGGCCTGCAATCTATGCCGGCAACGAAAGGTAAGAGGACCCGCTCGGATCTTGCTGAGGCTGAGGAGGTGTGATCTCTGATCACCGATCACTTGCAGATTCGCTGCGATAGGGCTAAACCTGCTTGTGAGACCTGCCATTTTGCCGGCGTGCCTTGCATATTCGCGCCTCTCCCGCAGAAGAAGAATGTCCGAGAGTAAGGCTTTGCTCCATCCGCCCCGGGGCACTACTAACCGTATTGACCAGACAGCTCGAAGAGACCAAGGCTCAGCTACAGCGAGTAGAAGATGCATTGAAGGCCGAGAGAGAATCCAAACATTCCTCGGCATCTGCCATATCCATTGGTTTCTTCGATCCCTCCGGGAGTTATGAGGCTGCTCTAGCAGCCTATCGCTGGCATCTTGCATATTGCACATTGGGCATCTCCCCGTGCATTCGGTTTGATTCAATCTTTGATTTTGATGACTTTTCAAGGCGATTCTCACATTCTTTGGGCTTACCCTATGCACCAAACATTTCTCGACCAAACCAGGTGACTATCCCGAAATGGCCACCTCGTTCCTTAGTCGCACAGTCGATCGAGTACTTTTCAACGAACAGACTTTACTCCATCTTTCCGGTGGTGGACACCGCTGTCTTGACAAACCTCCTCAATGCCAACGCCCTCGACCAATATGGGGAGTCCCTCGATACTCCCAATCGCGCATGTGTGGTCGCGTTCACGGCTTTCGTGATCCGCCTTCGTCGCCATGAGCCTGCCTTTGCTCATGCTGACGCCAATGCCTACATGCAGGCAGTTCTGTCAATGCTCCCACAACTCGTCATGGAGCACACAAATATTCGTGTCGTCGAAGTCTTTGTCATGCTCGTAAGTTGATGAAACGCAGGAGCGTGTCATGGACCCTACTGACTTGACATCTGTAGGGTACATATCTTGCTCCAATGGGCCATCCCCAGACCGCGGAACTGTTGCTTTCCCTGGCATTAAGAGTTTTGTCGAATCTCGGAGCCCATACAAAGCGAGAATACTCACAGGATCTCGGGCAAGCCAGATATAATGCACATCTGCGCGCTTTGTTCTGGATGTGCTATTCCATTGATAAGGAAATGTCACTACGAAAGCGCCAACCACCGTTGATCAATGACGCCGACTGCGACTTGGAACTGCCAGCTGCTTACGTTCCCTTGTCGTCTGATCACCAATTTTTCTCGTTCCAATTATCGACCCAGGAGCTTCTTTACCCATCAGATCTACGGCTCTCCTTGTTAAAATCCAAGATCTACCGTCATCTATATTCACACAGCAGCCTTAATCATTCAGAGGCTACGAGAATCCAACTCATTCGAGAGCTGGATCAGGAGCTGAATGATCTCAAGTCTCGCTTCCCAGTAGCTTGTCAGCCGGAGCAATTCACAACTGGGGGCGCCCCGGAGAACCTGCTTCTTGATCTGAGCTTGCGGGGTGTCAATGTCCACCTTGAATATTACCACTGCCTGGCAAAAATCCACGGTGCAAGTATTGCGGGCGGTATTTCTCTCACACGGACAACGTCGCCAATATCCTCCAGCATGGAATTATGTTATCAGGCGTCACGATCTACGCTGATATACATCAGTCGGGTTCGCCATCTCATCAACCCGGACACATTCTGGTAGGGAACTCTGTGAAATTGGCTGTAAAGCTTATGGCTGATTGATTCGCCAGGATCTATGCTCAATTTATATTGACCGCCGTCTTATTCCTCTACCAGCGTTTCTTGACAGACCCGGCTCAGGCATATTCACATGGAGATATTCGGATTCTAGAAAACGTGCTTGATATTTTCGCACAGTTGAATCAGGCAGATCAAGCGAACTGCTTTCCACCTTTTGTGATCATTGAAGCTCTCATACGAGACTTACTTGTTTCTGGCGGGCACCGATGAAAGAGATTACGACATCAACCTTCCAGATCATGATCATGATCATGACCACGTTGTACATTCAATATACCATGAAAACTGAGCTGCTCGGTCTTGCGGCCCTTCCGCGCTGTTATGTGTTAAGTGTCTTCGTAAATGTAGGACGGATACTCAAAAGATGTCCGATGCTGCTGAGCAGAGAGGTCCTACATGGCACCCCAACGACACTATTAGATATCGCCTAGTATATGTGATACAGTACAGTGGCAGCGTATACCTCCGCATACTTTGGCACCTAGAGAATCATCTGTCTGTCGGAGCTCTCTTAAATATTATGAAAAGGTGTGTCTTCCTCGTAGTAAACATGTGGAACGATGCTTTTATAACCCTTTTTGTCATAGGTGCCTCTCTCTATGATAGGGTGAATAACAGCCTTCAGATACAACTATGGCCTTGCTATGCTGTGATTCTCACGTATAGTAGGCCGTACCCAACAAGGTAACAGGATGTTCATTCAGACAGAAAGGGTGCCAATCTACCACATTCTGCCAGGTCGAGCGAAGAGATTGCCAGACACCGATATATATATCAGCCAGAGAGTGTAGGATCTAAGTTGGTATAATTCTAGAATCTATTAAGTTCTGAGGCAATGCGAGGCATTTGAAAGTGAACAATAAGACATCTCTAATGAAATGCAACAATTGTTGAACCGAGTCAGTGATGTCGCCAGGTCAAGCCAAGAGCGTTGCGGGGAAGCGGTGCGGAGGACAACACCGCGACTCAACCCTTCCACCTTTCCACCTCTCGACATGGCGGTCCCCCAGCGGACACTCAACTGGCTATACTCAGTCCTCACCAAGGTTGGTAGTACCTTCAATGGTACTTGGAGCTGTCTGACATCTTGCAGGACCACTACGACCCCAAACAGACCTACCACGATCCCAACCGCGCCTATCACGATGTTGTCAATGCCCTTGCCCAATACCCCTCGCTCTCGCCTCGAACCGACGTGTACAGTGAGTGTGCAAATATACAGGGACGCAGTCCGTAATTCTGACAGCTCTTTTTCTAGCATACGAGAATGGCTTCTCGGCTCTCCTCCTCCATCTCGTGGGCACGCTGCCTGTCACTTTCCGTGGCACAACATATCGATTCCCCATCGCACTCTGGATCCCCAATACCTACCCCCGTGAACCACCGATGGTCTACGTGACTCCGACACAGGATATGGCTGTTCGCGTCGGGCAACATGTTACGCTGGAGGGGCGGGTATATCATCATTATTTGGCACACTGGGCCGAGGCTTGGGATGTTAGTATTGTTACTACCTGCTGGACAACCGGACAAAATGCTGACATTTTCGCGCATCTAAAGAGATCAAACATTGTCGATCTGCTCTTGATCCTTCGAGAGGTGTTCGCCAAGGAGCCCCCTGTCCGAAATCGACAACAAATGCCACCGCAACCTCAACCGCAGCAGACACAAACTCCACCGCCATTGCCTCCCCTTCCTCCTGGCGTGGGACCCTCACAGGCTCCTCAAGCGCAACACCAGGGCCCATCCAGGCTGGCTACTCAGACACCACCGCAGCTTCCACCCAAACCTGGAGCTACAGTTGAGCCTCAACAACCGCCGACGCAGGCAGCTGAGCGTTATAGATCTCCACCACCGCTCCCGCCGTTACCTCCAAAAGAGCATGGCCTCACCCACACTGCTCTGCCGGGTCAGGCATCCCTGACTAGCCCGAGAAGTCGACTCTCTCAACAGTTTGCTCGACAACATGTGGGCCAGCCCATGTCGCCTCCAATGCACCAAGGCCCTGCAGCTCATGCCAGCAATATCAGCGGCCCAATAAGCCCTAGCGCAGGTGTGCAGAATGCGGCATACCCCCGTCCGCCAGGACCTCCTGTGTCTGTACAGCAGCAGCCGTATCAGCAAGCACCCCCATCTCAATATCCGAGTTACCCACCTCAGCCACCACAGCATCAACAACCTGGACCTCAACATCTTCCAGGTTCGCCCTATCCTCCAAGTTACCAGCAACCGCCTCCAGCAGCACCCGCCCCGAAGAAAGAAACACCCGATCTTCTCACCTCGCCGTTCGAGCTCGAATTGCCATCCTTTGCACCCGCAGGACCTGCACCTCCGATCCCCCCAAACCCAGAGAAAGATGCCCTTCTGCACGCAGTCTCGCAGACTCTCGCAGAAACATTACGTGCTCAAGCCGCGCAATCCGACACAGCAGCCCAGTCTCTCGTCTCTCAATCGCGATCTCTGCATGCTGCAATGGCCACACTGCAGGGCGAGGTGACAGCGCTGAATGCCCTCCACGCAACGCTGCAATCCAATACTGCCATCCTGCAACAGTCCATCCACCGCGCAGATGCGACGATCGCCAATGCCCAAGCCCGCTCGACATCTGGTCCCTCTTCGTCTACCCCATCCACTTTAACTGCTCCTACCTCGGATACCCCATCGGGCTTACCGCCCATCGACGAGGTTCTAGTGGCCCCGACAGTCGTCGGCAAGCAATTATACGATCTAGTCGCTGAGGAGCAAGGCCTTCAGCACGCTCTGTATGCATTGCAGGCAGCGCTGGTCCGTGGTGTCATTGGGGTTGATTCCTGGTCACGGCATACGCGTGGTCTTGCCCGGGAGGCATTTCTGAAACGGGCGTTGATTCGGAAGATTGGTCGGGGAATGGGATTGGAGGAGGCTGTTGAGGTGCCGTGATGATATTTTGGGGGTCAGTAGTTGAAGTCAGTTGTTGTAGATACCCTCTTACTAGTTATATATTATGATGACAATGAGGTCCTGGTGTGCATGCTTGATGATGTCCATGCACTGCTTCGATACCACTTGGATACGTTTCAGACATATACGTCGCCGTGCCTGGCGAAAGCTCAAGTGGATTATCAAAGTCATTATCGTCACAATGGACAATACCTACAGTGGACTACAGAATCCGATATGCACCGATATAAACTGATCAATTGACTGCTCGCCTCCACGAGTGCCATCTCGCTGTACAACGCACCCGGGACACGCGAACCGACGCCCAATAAATATACCAAGTCTCGAGTCATACGTACAAAGAAGTAGAAGCGATGCGACAAAGAGAAATCAGACAAGAAACCAATGCGCCCCCATCAGACCAAGACCAAACTCGTTCATTGCACTTCGTTGGCGTCCGAGAACGGACTTTGCACACGCGGAGGCGGTGTCCGGGGGGAATGGCTGGAGTCGCGCTGGTTCTCAGCGGAGGGTTCTTCTGGAATGGCCTGGTCGTGGAAGGGTCCAGTAGCAGGGGGGGCGTCGGCTTCAGTGACCTGGACCGAGGGAACCTTGACCCCCGTGGAGTGTGACGGGGTTGAGGGTCGCGTATCGTGATCCTCTTCGTCCGATGAGTTGCCATCAAAGGTGGAGGTTTGATGATCGAATTGGCCGCTGCTGTTGCCGGAGTCGGCAGTGCTGGGCTTCTTATCCTGAGCGTCTGTCTCGGCCGGGGCCCGACCGTCCTTCTTCTTGAGCGAGGCACCACGAACCATGACCGGCTTGGCCATCACCTGGCGAGCCACAATGGAGCTGCCCGCACCCTGCATGGCTTCAGCCTTGGCGAGCTGCGACGAGGTGATGGCGGGCACCGCGGGCGCATCCTTCGGGGTGATCATGACGGGCATCGGTTGTGCCGGGGTGTCGGCACCAGAGCCTCCAGGGCCGTTGTGCACGCTGACGATGTTTGCCCGCGAACGCTGGATCTGCTGTGCGGGGACCGCACTGACGATAGCATCGTTTCGGTAGATCGTGGTCGCAACACTGCTGCGCAGAGTGGGTGAGATGCTCTGGTGGCCGGTCGTGGCCGTCCAGGACGAGTCACGAAGATCACCAGGCATGAAAAAGTGCTGGTCGGGAGTGGCACCGGGCAGCGGAGGTACGGGGGGTACCAGCGAGGCCGGGGTTTCGGGCGGGGATCGATTGGTGACACCGGGGATATAGGCGATCTGGATGACGTTCGAGGCACGCGTGAGGACGGTGGAGGCGATGGACTGGGTTGACTTGCGCTCCGACCGTTGGGCCGCAAAAGCGTCGCTCTTCTCCTGTGCGGCTTTGCGCTCTGCACGGCGCGGACGGACCACGAACCACCAGATCAGGAACAGAATGAGAGCGAGAGCAACCAGACCACCGACGACACCACCAGCAATTGCACCCACATTGGGCCCACTCGATGGCGCAGGCTGTTCCGTGCCAGTTGAGGTCGAGATACACTTGGTGGTGGCACAGGAGTCACAGGTCTGACTCGTCATGGTGCATATTGTCCCCGCGGGACATGCCGGGCAGGTTGGTGCCGAGGAGCCGCATTGTTTGCAGCGCTTGAAGAGAGAACGGGAGGGAGAGAAGCCGGCGTCGGACGCAAAGGCGAGGGGATCGATGGGGTCGAGAAGCATGGTGGGGAGTATCAACAAGGCGACCGGTCAACGGTACCAAAGAATGTGCAAATGAACCGAAGCAGAAGAGACGACACAAGGAGAAAAGAGTGTGGGAGGCTCAATCGGCGTCAAGTCGTGAGCGTAGCAAGGCTAGGTCATCAAAGAGGTCCAACAGGAGGGGACCAGGCTCGAAGGCAGAAACGAGTGTGGGTGATGTTAGATATAGGGGGGTGAAGAGAAAAGAAGCGATCAAGGACTAAGGACGAGCATCGTCCGCAGTCGAGAATCGAAGGGTCGAGCGAGATGGGACACGAACCTCGCGAATCGAGATCGGAAGAGAAATGATGGATGAGAAGAATTGAGGGAGAGGATGAAAGAGAGAGGGAAAGGAGGAGACAGTCACGGGGGGAGGCCTAAGCGGGATCCACTTGGTGAAACGATTGGGACAAAGAGACTTCTATAATGAAGGATATGGGAGAAGTATTTGAGAGATCTCTGGGATGATGGGATGATGAGATGATTTAGAGAGGGTGTTTCATCCCTGGCCTTGACCGGCACCTTGCATGAGTACAGGAAAGATGAGGTTTGAGTAGTACACAAGAGTGAAGACAACACGAGAGACTGAAAGGAGGTGAGGGAGGACGGTCTGGACTCGGAGGAAGGTCGGGCCGGGAAATTAGTAGATAAACATAGAACAGTCAGCAGAGTACACTTTATGTACACTACGAGCATCTATAGATTTCTATAGAATCTATCATTATTTCTATATAGTCTATCAGTACTGAATAGTTAGGTATACTCATGATCTATCAAGAATTAATATAATTATCAAGAGGAGGGGAAGTCTCGGAGATGAACTCAATCAGTCTGAGACACGGGAGGCGCAGGGCACCGCCTAATAGACTACTAGTATAAGAACACAGCCCTAATATCTAGCAAATCAAAGTCAGGACCACTGGCATACTGCCAGTGGCGCGTTTCCAAGGTTCGTATCCTTGGTCCTATCAGGTACTATGGCTATCGTATTCTATGATTTATGCACTACACAACTAGCACTAGATAATATCCGGTGGTAGGTCTGCATGCCACAGCCAAGTTGGAAGACGCGAAGAATGTGGAATGAGGCTATCCCAGTATCCTCGGACGGTGGAGACGGCGGATTGGGTTCGGCTGATCCACTGGACGGGAGATCTGGAGAACATAATCACCGAGAAAGAGAGTACATAGAAAGTCAAGTAATACTATGATAGTGTCAGAGATTACATGTCACATAGATCATCAGTCACAATATCCCGGTAGACCATAGTCAACGGTTTCTGTAATAGATGATCTAGTACCCGGAACTCCATACCTGGCCATCCTGCCATCCTGCCATCCTGCCATCTAGCAGTGTACCTGGTACCAAGGGATGGAGTATGTACATTGTTGCAAGAAAAGAAAGAAAAAGAACAGCCTCCTCTAGTTATTCTATATTCTACCACTATTTCTAGTAGTAACTTAGTAGTAGTAGTAGTAGTAGTAGTAGTAGTAGTAGTAGTAGTAGTAGTAGTAGTTATTATTATTATTCCTTAGACTGGGTCCAAGACTAACCGCTCTGAGGCTAGAGATGTCTATTTTTGCCCGTCAACCAACTAGTCTCACTCATTTGCTATCCTTTTTGTCCTTTTTCGCCTGATCCTCCTTTTTTTTCCTTCCTCAACCTTCTCGATTTTCTCCTTCTTCCTTTCTTCTTTTGCAGTCCCTGCCCCCCTTTCTCTTTCAACCACCGCTGTCTGACCCGGTCCTCCCTTTGACCCTCTTTCACCCGCTCTCCCTTTTCTTGCCCGAGTGGCCCCTCCCCCATCCTTGCTGGGGTTTTCTGCGTGGCCACGTCGCTGGGTACTCCTCGTTGCATCACGATAGTCCCTTCCTCTGCTTCTGACTGCCACCGACTCGAATTTGTGCGATTCCCAGCGCGACACCATGGCCTACCAAGGGTCAGGCGCGCACTCGCCCAGTTATGATGAGGGCCATCGTCTGCAGGATGTGCCCAACTCCCAGGTACGAGTTGCCTACCTCTCTTGTTGTGTGGTGCCGCAAGTGAAGGAAAAAAAAACTGACGGAGGATTTCTAGTATCGGGAAGATGAGGATGCCTCGCGGGGACTGCTCTCCCATCAGCAGGGTCCCTTTGCGACACCCTTTGACGACCCCCATTCCCGGGGCGTCTCGCCCGTCCGCCCGGCGTCCGGCTACAGCCTGACCGAGACGTACGCCTCCGATGCCGCACCTGCTTATCACGATCCGTATGCGACTGGTTCCGTTTACTCGGGCCACTCCGACAGCCCCGCGGCCGCCTTTGGAGTGCCTGGTCGGGTTGCCTCCCCTTACGCCCGCAGCGAGACTTCATCCGTCGAGGCCTGGCGCCAACGACAAGCCCCGGGGGGTGGAAACGGTGGTGGTGGAAACTTGCGTCGATATGCGACTCGGAAGGTCAAGCTGGTCCAGGGCTCCGTCCTGAGTGTGGATTACCCGGTCCCCAGTGCCATCCAGAATGCCATCCAGGCCAAGTACCGCAACGACCTCGAGGGCGGCAGCGAAGAATTCACGCACATGCGATGTAGGTGACAGTGGTTCGGGAGCGCCCGATGTGAGCGACAAGAGGCTAATCGATTTTCTTTTTGTGCAGATACCGCTGCAACATGCGATCCCAACGAATTTACCCTCCACAACGGTTACAATCTGCGCCCGGCCATGTACAACCGCCATACGGAGCTACTGATTGCCATCACATACTACAACGAAGACAAAACCTTGACCGCACGTACGCTCCATGGCGTGATGCAAAATATTCGCGACATCGTGAATCTCAAAAAATCCGAGTTCTGGAACAAGGGTGGACCCGCATGGCAGAAGATCGTCGTTGCGCTAGTGTTCGACGGTATCGATCCGTGCGACAAAGATGTGCTGGATGTCTTGGCCACCATTGGTGTCTACCAAGACGGCGTGATGAAGCGTGATGTCGATGGTAAAGAGACAGTCGCTCACATCTTCGAATACACGACGCAGTTGTCCGTCACGCCCACCCAACAGCTTATTCGTCCGACCGACGATGGCCCTAGCACGCTTCCACCCGTGCAGATGATGTTCTGTCTAAAGCAGAAGAACAGCAAGAAGATCAACTCGCACCGTTGGCTGTTCAACGCGTTCGGTCGCATTTTGAACCCCGAGGTTTGTATCCTACTCGACGCAGGAACAAAGCCTGGTGGCAAGTCCCTTCTGTCTCTCTGGGAGGCCTTCTATAACGACAAGGACCTTGGCGGTGCTTGTGGTGAAATCCACGCGATGTTGGGCAAGGGCTGGCGGAACTTGGTCAACCCGCTGGTGGCCGCACAGAACTTCGAGTACAAGATCAGTAATATCTTGGACAAGCCTCTCGAAAGTTCATTCGGCTATGTCAGTGTGTTGCCTGGTGCGTTCTCTGCCTACCGATTCCGTGCTATCATGGGACGTCCACTTGAGCAGTACTTCCACGGTGATCACACCCTGTCGAAGCAGCTAGGAAAGAAGGGCATCGAAGGTATGAACATCTTCAAGAAGAACATGTTCTTGGCCGAGGACCGTATCTTGTGCTTCGAGTTGGTGGCCAAGGCTGGCTCCAAATGGCATCTGTCTTACGTGAAAGCCTCAAAGGCTGAGACCGACGTGCCTGAAGGTGCTCCCGAGTTCATTTCGCAGCGTCGCCGTTGGCTCAACGGTTCTTTCGCGGCCGGCATTTACTCTCTGATGCACTTTGGCCGTATGTACAAGAGTGGCCACAACCTGGTGCGCATGTTCTTCCTGCATATCCAGATGTTGTACAACATCTTCAACACCATCCTCACCTGGTTCTCGCTGGCCTCGTACTGGCTGACTACCACTGTCATCATTGACTTGGTGGGTACCCCTAGCGACAGCAACAACCACACAGCCTTCCCCTTCGGCGAGAAAGCGACCCCCATTGTCAACACCATTGTGAAGTACATCTACCTCGGTTTCCTGTTGCTGCAGTTCATTCTTGCGCTGGGTAACCGGCCGAAAGGTTCGAAGTTCTCCTACCTGGCTTCCTTCGTCGCCTTCGGTATCATTCAGCTCTACATTGTGGTTGATTCGCTCTACTTGGTCATCCGTGCCTTTACTGGCGGTGCACCAATGGACTTCACCACCGACCAAGGCCTTGGGGCCTTCCTGCGGTCTTTCTTTGGATCGTCGGGTGCTGGTATCATCATCATTGCCCTCGCTGCCACCTTTGGTCTCTACTTCGTCGCCTCCTTCATGTATGCCGACCCATGGCACATGTTTACCTCCTTCCCTGCCTACATTGTCCTGCAGTCGTCCTACATCAACATTCTCAACGTCTATGCCTTCAGCAACTGGCACGATGTGTCTTGGGGTACCAAGGGCTCCGACAAGGCGGATGCTCTGCCCTCTGCCAAGACCACCAAGGATGAAGGCAGCAAAGATGCAGTCATTGAGGAAATTGACAAGCCTCAAGCCGATATCGATAGCCAGTTTGAGGCCACTGTGAAGCGCGCCCTCACTCCCTACGTCGCCCCTGTCGAGCATGACGAGAAGTCTCTGGAGGACTCCTACAAGAGCTTCCGTACCCGCCTCGTCACCTTTTGGATTTTCAGCAATGCATTTTTGGCAGTGTGCATTACTAGCGAAGCGGTAGACAAGTTCGGATTCACGGTATGTTTGACGTCTTTCCATTCCACCCACGATCTTTTACTGACATTGTCTCCAGAACACCGCTACCAGCCGTACTGCTCGATTCTTCCAGGCCCTTCTGTGGTCCAATGCTGTCATGGCTTTGTTCCGTTTCATCGGTGCCTGTTGGTTCCTGGGCCGTACTGGTATCAAGTGCTGCTTTGCACGCCGGTAGAATCATCCACTGTGGATAAATACCACCTTTCTTACCTTTCTATGATTCTTGGCACATGCTTCCTTCTCATTACCAGCACTATTGCGATTTGTACTCTACCTCAACATGTCCCCTTTCCAAGTCCGTGTTTTGTGATGCCAGTGTATTGTTGCGGGAAGTTGGAAATGCCACCTTCTGTTCTTTTGTCGGACAAGCGATGCAATGGGATGCATTCGGGGCGCAATGAACTTTGAGATTCCTAGGCCAGACGGACTGTGCAGTTGTAGGAGTGTAGATGCAGTTGAAGATGTTTGTATGTACGTCATGCGAAGGCGGACAGATTGGGTTCGCGATAAACTCACCGCCGGGCACCCCGCATGACTTCTGTCTCCAGCCCTCCTTCCACCTTTCAGTATACCATATTCTGCCGGACACCCCCAGACCCTGCATCCGACTCTTTGGGGTCTAGCACCTTTTCATACAAGCCCACCGCGTCTTCCCCGGAGTCCGCCAATCTGCTACTCCCTTGATCTCCCGCTGTTCCACCTGGTGGGGTGGTGACTCCGGCCAAGATGTTGAAGATCTGGTCTATGGTAAGATCCTAGACTCTGACGATCATGGGAGCATGTATACTGATAGCCCTTATAGAAGCAGCAGCAACAGCAGCAAGAGAATGCCGAAGGTGCTGCCGGCAAGAAAAAGAAGAAGGTCACTGCCGCGCAACTGCGTGTGCAACGAGGTCCGTAATCACAATCACCTTTCCTTTTGCTCTCTGGCAACCTCACTGACTCCTTTCTCTTTGGAATAGACCTTCAAGAACTCACACTCGGAAGCACGATGAAAATGTCCTTCCCTAACCCCGACGACATCCTCAACTTCACTCTCACCATCGAGCCCGACGAGGGCATGTACAAGGGTGGCGTGTTTCACTTCAGCTTCTCGGTCAACCAGAATTTCCCGCATGATCCGCCGAAGGTCAAGTGCACACAGAAGATTTATCACCCGAATATCGATCTGGAAGGGAATGTCTGCTTGAACATCCTGCGGGAGGACTGGAAGCCTGTGCTGAATTTGAATGCGGTTATTGTGGGCATGCAGGTTTGTCATCCTTTGGCTTCATATAGTCCTTGGGAATTGTCTGATAATCTGATCCTTGAAGTTCCTTTTCCTTGAGCCGAACGCCTCCGACCCCCTTAACAAAGAAGCTGCCGAGGACCTTCGCTCGAACCGTGACGCTTTCAAGCGTAATGTACGCTCTTCCATGGCCGGCGGGTCCGTTCGGGGTGTCTCATTCGAGAGGGTGCTACGGTAGAAACGAGAATACCATCAACAGGGGCTGAGCGGCGTGACTCCACTTCATGCATGGATGGCATGAGTCAGACCGAGGGGTTGACCGGGTTCGTACACGAGATGATGATCTACGGCTTGCACTGGACTGGCGCAGTCATCCCTGGAGGGTTGAGTTCCACGTACATAAATGGCGTATTTAGCGTTTGCTTCATAGATCCTCGATCACTACCTAGGTATACTATTATGGTTGCATGGAACAGCATCAGTAGATCTGCACTATCGCCTTTCAAATCGAGCGGCAGCGTCCCTACGAGAGAAATCTGCTCGGCAGCAAGCGCGTATTTGACGAGACCCAAAGAAAGTTGATCACAGGCGTATATGTACAATCGGTTCAAACATCCGTCACCCGCACTCGGATATAACCCGCCGGTTCAATCTAGTCCGGGAGAGAGAATCCAGAAAAACACTTGGTATATTGTATTCCGCGATTTCATTGACAAAGTAAAAGGACTGCTGCCGACGGGCGAAGGGAGACAATCGAGAGAGGCGGCTAGCGATGACCGATTTAACCGCGCTGGGCAGCACGCTCCTGCTCGAGACGGGCGTAGTAGGAGTCGCGCTCACGGACGCGGGGCAGGTGGTAGCCTGTAGACGTGATTGTTGATTAGACACGCCACAGGACGATGGGGGAAGAGGAGGATCTGCCACTTACCGTACCACCAGAGGTAGCCGAAGGTGGTACCGAAGCCTGCAGGATGAGGTGGCTAGTCAGTGATATGTCGCCCTCATAATGTTTTGCTGTTCATCCTTCACGCCTGGTCATCCAGCAATCCATGGGCACAGCTTCGCAACGATATTGCACCCGCTCTTCCATTGATCATGCCACTCTCAGCATAGGTCGAATCACTCACCGAAGGCGGTGCTCAGGTCCAGAACCAGACCCCGGCGGAGCATCTGCATTCAAACAATCCAAGTCAGCGCACTGGTCAAAGCATTGAGGTCGTGAGGTCGACCCGACCGACCCGCTCGGGGCGAACCGGGGGCTTCCAAGGGACGGACACCTACGCCGGTGATGGGGGGAACAGCGGCGGCCATTGTATCAGATGGACCGTGTCAATCGAGTCTTGACGAGACACTTGTTGTGGTGGAGACAGAGTCGAGCCTGCCTGGAGGGGGTGGGGTGGACGGAGAGGAGAGGAGAGAGTGACGGAGTGAAGTGGACGAGATGTGAAGTTGAAGCTTTCGGGCGGACTAAGCGATTCTCCGGATTGGTCGATTCTGCCACTCTTCTATGTGAGTCTGCAACAATGAAGTGTACTATTCTAACTACTTGAATGAGGGGAAATGAAGCTAGAGAAACGATTAAACAATTCGAGGTTCGATTCAAATTCATCTTCTACAAGTGAACTGTCCACTATTGTTCTTGTCTTGACCTGCAGGTGCTGCCTCAGGTGTCACCACGTGACCGTATCCTATCCCGCTCCGAGCAAGTCGAGCTTCTCCATCCGGCATTCATCTGGTCACCACTACATGGTCATGGCTTCACCGAGTGTTCCTGCCAAGCGCTCACATTCTGCCCTCGAAAATGCCGGTATCAAGCGAACGAAGCATCACTACCACCATCACCACCGCCTCCAAGAGCCCATCACCCTTCCTTTGTTGTCTGAGCCCGCCGCACAGGATGACACCAACGTCGACCAAATGATGAACCGCTCCATGGGGCAAGCTTTGAGAAACGCAGGATTTGACCTTGCGGACCCAGCCGCCTTATCAAGCTTCCGCAGCTCCGCAGAGGAGTGTAAGTAGCTGTTGAGCATTGTACCTTTCGCGGCTGGAGATCCGAACTAACCCCTGATGCGCTGGCTTTCCAGATCTGCTACGCATCTCAAAATATGTGCGCCAGTCCATGGTCTCCTCTCGCCGCCTACAACCTATCCCTCACGACTTCGAACATGCCTTGAAGCACGTCCGCATTTCTCCCGATGACCTCCGTCCCTACCTCAAAACGACGAAGTCGGTCGCGCCGGTCCCGACACTCCTTCCATCCCCTCCTCCAGAGGATGAGGTTGCACGAAAACTACCATTTTTGAATGCATTGAAGGAAGAAGAAGGCCGGACGAATCGCTCCTACGTGCCAAAGTGTTTCCCCAACTTCCCCAGCAAGCACACATACTCCGCGACGGCGGTCTTCACCGAGCGAGACAGTGACCCGCGGAAGATCCGGGAGCGCGCTGCAGAAAATGGACGGCACGGCGAAGAAGCGCTGCGGAAGTTGGCCAGTGCTGCGTTCCGCGACATTCCGACAACCTCGAGCAGCAAGGACAAGAAGCTTTGGGGCCGACGGATGGAGAGTATGGAGACCATGTTCGAGAAGACGGTCAAGGGATTGGCAAAGAAGCTACAAAGGGATCAGCTGGCTTCAGAACCGGCAGGCGCCGCTATTAGTTCTGCGATGGAAATTGATTCGGTCCCCGCTACTGATGGCGACATCAAAGCTCGGCCGAAGGTGTCGTGGAATCTGGAGATGGGCCCCATTGTCAATTGCGAGCGGGACCTATGGCGACGGATGACAGCAGCGAGTGCACGGGAAGAAAAGACACCCAAACCGGCTGCCAGCGTGGAACCGGCGGATAACGTGGGCGCATAGACAGTAGCGGTGGCTCTGTAGGATACCGGCGTTCTTTGTGGACTTTTCTTTTTAGGCGGGCGCTTTGCATTATCTGGTTTCGAGGAGATACCCCATGGCAGTCATAGCATGATAATATTATTTGATTCAGAACCTTGATGCTCTTGTAATCCCTAAACTCCATCCAATGCAAGGTATCCATGTAGTTGTGCTTCTCGTCATGACTTCACCGTGTCTGTCTGCTTTTGGCTTGCCTCCTCTGCTTGTCTCAAGCGCTCCCAAGAGGTAGTTTCGACTGTCAAACCCCCGGCGCAGCTGCAGTGCGGATCAGTATGGCACGTCACGATCTTTCCTCGCCAGACTCACCGTCGGAACAGTCGAACTACCGGCTTGCACACAATCACTCCAGGCTGTGGGATCTCTTCTGAGGGCGGGTTGCACGAGTATTGCATCATCTCGAATAACGGACATTCCTTCAAATCGACTGCCGGGCCTTTGCGACGTTTTTCTTGGAAGTTGCGGCGGACGGTGTTGACATGGTCAGGGAGGGTTTCTGCGGAGAAGACGGGTACCAGAGGTGCCATGGCGATTGAGGGTTGTCAAACCTAGCAGGTTTCTGGCTCGGGGTGTGTTGAGGCTGGAGGCGCGCTTGTCGTTGGAAATGCGCAGAGTCGAAAGTTGCCCGAGTCTGAAGATCCGCCGCCGTCGAGTTCCCGATCCCGAGCTGCTTCTACTCTTCTGTCAGTCTCCGACAACAACTCGACGCTGCCACCTGCAAATGAAAAGCTCGCATGGATGCATGGGCAGTGATGTGTCATTCATGATTCAACACATCGCAGGCCTTGCCCGTCATGGCCGCTAATCTGGGCTCAACGTCCTTGGCTGATGTGCACCACGAGGCACTAGATGAGGTACCGAACAGACCGTAACCATGCATTTCCTACTTACTGACTCTTCAGATCCTCCATTCCCTGGCAAAGGTCTATCCCACCAGTGACCATGAGCCGCAGCTACTAGGTGTCCCTGCCTTCGACGCCTTGTTGGAGGTCTTCATGCTAAAGGTGACGGGAGCTTCAATGAATCCCATAGCCCAGCAATTGGCGCGACAGCAGAATACCGATGATGACCAGGAGATGCTCCTCCAAGGCGACGAACAGCAAGTTGATCCTGCTGCCGTCGATGAGACGAGACTTCAGGGAGAGGGTGATCAGCCTTCCAACGTTTTCTTTTCGCATTCTGCCGACAAGAGCAACCGTCCCAGTCCGGTCCTGGAGATCTCGAGCAGCTTGTCCGCCGCTGGGAAGACCCAGCTGCTATACTACTTGACAGCTCTCGCAATCCTGCCTCGGCGGTACGGAGACATCTCAATCGGAGGGAAGGAAGCTGCTGTGGTCTACATTGACGCCGATGATCGATTTGATGCCGAGAGGCTGCGAATTGTGGCGCGAGGCCTGATGCTGCAAGCGCAAATATCAGGACCGAATGATGATACTGGAGAACATGAAACAGCTAGAGGCTTATCAAACGACGATCTTGATGCGCTAGTGACCTCTTCCTTAAAACATGTTCATGTCTTCCGTCCACAGTCTTCTTCGGCGCTCCTTGCAACACTCTCGTCCCTGCACGGATACCTTTATGATCTATCTCGCCATTACTCTGCCTCGCGCCCTCTGCAGATGATCACCATCGATAGTGCCACAGCCTTCTATTGGCAGGATCGACTGCGCGACGAAGTTGCACGCACCGAAGACATCGGGCGTCCTCGAGCAGAGCTCGACCAAGAGCGGGAGCAGAAGAAGAGCTTTCATCTTGCTGATCTCTATGCTGAGATGGTCAAAGAGCTGAAACGACTTCAAGGCCGATTTGGATGTGCGGTCGTCTACACGACGACTGTCTCGACTGGTCATCCTCCAGCTTCCAGCAGAAGTGGGAAGCCTGGTCCCCTGGGTCCATACGATCAAGCACCATCTCGAACGCCCTCACTTCGTCCTGCCCTTCCGGCACCCTGGGGGACGTTTCCTACCTTACGTCTGGTTGTTCACCGGGACACCGTTCGTTCCTTTCCACCCACTATGACTGCCCACGACGCGAGAAGAGATGCCCAGATGAGACAAAGCGTGGTACGACAGGGTAAGTTTTCAGCGTGGGTCAATGCATATGGGCGTGAGGAATGGCCTCGTCGGGTGGTAGACGGAGTGGACTCCCATAATGGCGGGTGTTTTTCATTCTACGTGCGAGAAACTGGAGTTGAGATACCCCGGCCTGATTCATGAATGCATGTCGCTCTTCTATATGTCATCATCCTATGTCGTGATTGTATATGCTGTTTCATGAGCTGAAGAGCTTGCCAATGGCCTCGACGGTGGTGTTGCCGCCGCTGAACACAATTGCTACATCCCAGCCATTCTCGCCGCCCTCCTGCTCTACAAGGCGTCGGATATCCTCATTGAACAGACAGGCTGCCAGCCCAACAACGGCGCTTGGCTCAACGACCACCTTCATGCGCTCCAGGACCAAGCGCATCGCGGCCTTGACTTGGTCCTCTGTCACAGCAAAGACTCCCTCAACCTTGTTCCGATTTGAGATGACCTCCCAGTTGAGGAGACCTACTGGTGTGCGCAACCCATCTGCAATCGTCAGGGTCGAGACTTTCTCCACACGCTGTCCAGCTTCCAGACCGCGGCGACAGTCATCCGCGCCCTCAAAGCTGGGCTCCGCGCCAAACACACGAGTCTTCTTATCTGAGAAATAAGTCGCAACGCCTGCATTGAGACCACCTCCTCCAACCGGTGTGATAACTGCATCCAGCAAACCGGTCCCTCGCTCGGCATACTGCGCCTCCAATTCCAATGCAGTTGTCCCCTGTCCGCAGATGATATTAAAATCATCGTATGGCGGCACCAGAATGGCATCTGTCTTGGCTTGAATCTCTGCGACTACAGCCTCCCGCTCGACACTTGTAGACCCGCTGAAGATAACCTCTGCGCCGTGTGACTGTGTGCCGGCGATCTTGGACGGGGTACTGATGCGTGGCATAACGATATAGGCGGGGATGCCTAGGGTCGAGGCGGCGAGAGCAAGGGCTTGTGCGTGATTACCTACCGCAGATAGGGTCAGTATTCAGTGAGCTTCCTTCACGAAAAGGATAGGAATACCAGAGCTGTGTGTAATCACCCCGCGCCGGTTCACCTCTTCCTCCCCGCGTGCTTCCAGCAATCGCAGCAGCGCATGGAACGCTCCCCGGACCTTGAACGCGCCAATGCGCTGCAGGTTCTCGCATTTGAAGTAGAAGCGAAATTTCGGGTTTGCAGGCGTCTGCCCCTCGAATGGTGTCCCGATCAGCGCCTCGGGCGACTGCGGGGTTGAGGCAATGGTGTCGAGGGTTTTACAAGTGAGCAACGGGGTGCGATGCACGTATGGCTGGATCAGACTGTAAGCTGCCTCGACGGCAGCTGGTGTCAGCGACTGCGCGGCGACTGCTGGAGAAGTCATTGTGTTTGGAAGGAACAGGAAGAAAGGTGTGAGGGTGCGAGTTCGTGTACCTCGGAGTCATTTCCGCCGGAGTTAGGCCGATGTCTCCGCAGCGCACAGAACAGAGTGCCACCGAACAGTCTACGCCAACTACAAGGACAATCATTATGAAGAAGGATAAATGGACGGAATTGAAATGGAAGGTGACATTGCATATACCCGATACCGAAAAGCAGTTTCATAGTACATCATAACTTTTGTCCAAATCCTCCCTGACGGGTATCACGATATTATTTATTTCTGGTTCTCGGGGCGGAGGGAGCTATTGAGTGACAGACGTTAATATTTGCATTCTCATCACCATTGGGAAGAAAGGGTAGACATACCGGACAGCCTTGCCGGCGCGCCAGATCTCGAGATCACGGATGTCCTGCATCTCCTTCTCGTACTTCTCGCGGTAGTCCTTCTGAGAGTTGTAGTCGAGCGAGCGCTGAGTCTCGGTGCCATCACGGACGCTGTCGTACAGCTCGTTGAACAGGGGCTTCAGGTTGTCCTTGAAGCGGCTGGACCAGTCGATGGCACCACGGCGGGCGGTGGTCGAGCAGGCAGCGTACATCCAGTCCATGCCGTTGGCACCGATCAGCGGGTAGAGGGACTGGGTGGCCTCCTCAACGGTCTCGTTGAAGGCCTCGGAGGGGGAGTGACCACGCTCACGGAGAACCTCGTACTGGGCGAGGAACATACCGTGGATACCGCCCATCAGGCAGCCACGCTCACCGTACAGGTCGGAGTAGACCTCCTTCTCGAAGGTGGTCTCGTACAGGTAGCCGGAGCCAACAGCGACACCCATTGCGATGGCCTTCTCCTTGGCCTGGCCGGTGACGTCCTGGTAGACGGCAATGGAAGAGTTGATACCACGGCCCTCACGGAAGAGGGTGCGGACAGTACGGCCAGAGCCCTTGGGGGCAACGAGGATGACATCGACGTCCTTGGGGACATCGACCTTGGTGAGGTCCTTGAAGACGGGAGAGAAACCGTGGGAGAAGTAGAGGGTCTTGCCCTTGGTGATGAGGGGCTTGATGGCGGGCCAGGTCTCGGACTGAGCGGCATCGGAGAGGAGGTTCATGATCACTGTACCCTTCTCAATGGCGGTGTTGACATCGAACAGGTTCTTGCCCTCAACCCAGCCATCCTGGACAGCCTCCTTCCAGGAAGCACCGTTCTTGCGGACACCGACAATGACATTGAGACCCTGGTCACGCAGGTTCAGACCCTGGCCGTGACCCTGGGAGCCGTAGCCGATGAGGGCGAGGGTGTCGTTCTTGAAGAACTCCTGAAGCTTCTCACGGGGCCAGTCCTCACGCTCGTAGACAGTCTCCTTGGTACCGGCAAAGTCAATTGTCTTGATACCTCGGACGGGAGCCACCTGAGCAACACGAGGCACCAGCTTGGCCAGAGCAGGCCGGGGGAGGGCAGCGGTGACCACGGAGCGAGGAGCGGCCACGCGGGCAAGGCGGAGGGCACGGGGAAGACCACGGGAAGCCATTGTGAAAGTGTAGAGGGGAGTGGAGTGGAGAGTGAAGAGAGAAAAGACTAGGGAGAGAAGGAATTGGGGAAGGTTTTAAAAGGTGAGCTCCAGATGAGTCTTCGAGAGAGAGAGTCATCGGAGCAGCACGTGACTCACCGGAGAAGAACTCTTGCTCCCCGGCCGAGGTCGGTCCGTCTGTGATTGGCTGGAATTAAGTGGGGCCACTGCTCGCGGCAACCGGCGATCGCAGGATCTCCCCGGTTCAAGATTGTTCACTCTGTTATTGTATGGATCTTTGTAAGGGAGCAGCTACTTACATAGGATTGAAAGCTATGGTAGGTATGTCAGGCACAAGTGTCAGAGTTTACGCTGGAAATGTCAACAAGGAGATACAGCTATATCTAATTTACCAAGGACTTGTCTGAATGCAGATAGACCTGTTTACTACCTGTAAGGCTTACTAGTGCTTTGATATAGACATCTGCATCCAAAAACTAGGTGTTATTGTCCCTCTATATACTTCGTACATAGTCACTTATATCGACGCTTCAAATTCGACGTGACGGACATGCAGCAATGTGATCTCGCTGCCTCAGGTGTCGACCTCCAACGAGCCCCACGCAAGCAAAACACTCGCCGTCCACAGCTGCACTTCCCCATTGATGGCTGTCATGCCATGCCTCGACGATGAGCTTCTTTTCGCTCGGCAACTTGCCTCAAATTCAGACTCGCAAGGCTTTACTGCTGCTTGACTTTCAGAATGACTTTGTCCGCTCGTCTGGTGCCCTCCATGTTCCCAATACTTCCCACATCTTGGAGCTCCTCCCCCCGCTGACGGCAGCTTTCCGCCGGGTCGGTGATGTGGTTTGGGTGCGCTCGCAATATGAGTCTGCACAGCCCACCACCGATTGGAACTTTGGTGATCGTGTGGTCTTGGAAAAGGAACCACCGCGGAGAACAACTGTGCCAGCTCCAGATGTGATCGAAGCTTCCTCGGATCGTGATTCCCCCGAGCCTGTGGATCCAGAGGCCTTTCTCTCTGCTCAGTCACCTTATTGCTGTATGCCACAGTCTGTGGGCTTCCAGTTCCCTGCACCAATTCTCTCCGCCGTCGATGTGCAGCAAGACACCGTCCTAGACAAGTCGGGGTACTCGGCGCTGGAGTCTGAGGGTCTGGTGTTGTCGTTTCGGCAGCGATTCGTCACTGAAATATACCTGTGTGGCTCTCTCTCCAATGTGTCCGTATATGCCACCGCGTTGGATGCCGTTCGAAACGGCTTTTCTGTAACTCTACTTGAGGATTGCTTGGGTTACCGTGAGTTCGGTCGCCATCAAGAGGCAATGCGCCGTATGGCGGATATCTTGGGTGCAACAGGCAGCACCGCACAGGAGCTCATCCAAGAGCTGGATTGGCATGAGACGGAAGCCATCGCCCAGGGGACAGCACCGCAGGCGCGGCGGCCGGTCGCCTCTGCGGGCATTGAGAGTATCATTGATGCTCTTGGGGTCAAGGCTGATGACTCGATGGTGGACGACGTCCCTGAAGAAGAGACCCGTAGCTTGAAGGAGCTTGTCTCTCAGTCTCGGGCGCAGCGGGTTGCGACAGCCTCCGCGCGAGGCCCCGTCGAGAGCAAGCCGCAGGTGCGTGCACGAGTTCGCCGCCCGAAGCGTCGTGAAGAAACATCCAAACCTGCAACGGGTTTACATCATG
Source organism: Penicillium parvum (assembly GCA_030035635.1). Lineage (NCBI taxonomy): Eukaryota > Fungi > Ascomycota > Eurotiomycetes > Eurotiales > Aspergillaceae > Penicillium > Penicillium parvum. The sequence goes on from JAPJNL010000006.1 coordinate 2,072,486, forward strand.
AAACGTCGGATCCTTCGTCGGTTACGGGAGACACCATCGGGGAAGGAGATTCACGCCTCGTACCAGAGATTAGCCTTTCGCCGGACGCCTTCGAGCGCATCCGAGCTGAGGTATCCTGGCAGAAGATGTACCACCTATCAGGCCAGGTGCCTCGCCTGGTGGCGGTTCAGGGGCAAGTTCAACCCAACGGTGCGATTCCCATTTACCGACATCCTGCAGACGAGTCTCCTCCACTGCATCCATTTACACCCGCTGTGGACGAGGCGCGCATTGCCGTGGAACGCATCTCGGGTCATCCGTTGAACCATGTGTTGATTCAGTTGTACCGTGATGGACAAGACAGCATCTCTGAACATTCAGATAAGACCCTGGACATTGTTCGGGGCTCGTTCATCTGCAACGTCAGCTTGGGTGCCCAGCGTGTCATGGTTCTGCGAACCAAATCATCAGCCACTGAGGCGAAAGAAGGCGCAGGATCAGGCCGTGTCATTCAGCGAGTACCACTTCCTCATCAATCGCTCTTTGTTCTTGGTGAGAAGACCAACATGAGATGGCTGCACGGCATCCGCCCTGACAAGAGACCCGAATCTACCAAATCCCCTGAAGAGCAAGCATATGAGGGAGAGCGCATCTCCCTTACTTTCCGCCACATTGGTACATTCATCGATCCAGCTACCAACACGATCTGGGGTCAAGGCGCGGTTGCTAAGACACCGGATACGGCCCGACCCGTGGTCCATGGAGATCCGGCAGAGACGGAGCGACTCATTCGCTCATTCGGCCAGGAGAACAGGGCCACCGAGTTTGACTGGGATTCTGTTTATGGTGACGGTTTCGATGTGGTGAACTTTGTGACTGCCTCTCCAGCAAAATTGGCACTTAGTGGGAATCATGTGGCCGACTTGCGTGTACTGCTTGCCTTGGGGGAGAACGGCCTCCGACATGAGATTGTACAAGTACAAACCGAGGACCAAACACGGCCATTGTACGTGGACCTTCAAGGGGCCACTGTCGCAGGGGATCTGGCCATCTTGACGCAGCTAGCGCAGAGACCGGTGGAGGCGACCCGGCCTGGCGTGGATGTTCTCCGGGGCGGCTGTCACCTCCCATGGATTGAGGAGCTACTTACGCGCTGGCGTGAACACCAAAACAGCAACACTGCTACTACATTCGACATCGGTCTGGACCATTGCGAGCGAGTCTTGGAGGGACAACTTTATCTGGGAGGTGCCGCTTTCAGCGTTGATGACTGTGCGCTCTGGCCGGTTTTGCGCGAGATCGTGCTGACTCAAGGAGCCTTTGACGTTCGTTTCGCGAATCTCAACCAGTACTATCACCGAGTTGAGAGACGAGGCATCGTCAAGGCGATTCTGGATGAGGTGCGATGAGTGCAACCTGGCATCGTTCGATACCTTTGCTTGAACATTATTGAGCCATGAACATATGATGATACCTATGAATATACCGGCTTGAGCCGACTTGCCTGAGACCAGCTTGGCTTTGTACACTCTTGAGACATACTCTTTACAGTGGCCGGGGCTGGCTGATTGACCTGGCTTGCTGATGCCCTTCGATAGTACTTTCTATGATTATGAGTCACTCTATAGGATGATTCTTCAATTTCCAAAATTGCTTCCTCATTTTGCGTGATTGCAACTCTCACCACGTTACTCATTATGTGACTTCTACCTGGCCTCTCTTGCCGGACATCTTGCAAGCACTCACCCGGGAAGTCAGTGGTGTTGAGAGCACTCTCCAATGCAACACCTCCACAAACAACTGCCTTGAAAAATGCCTGAGCCACCACCAGAGCACCCTCGGGGCTCGTGTGAGTATGATCCAACGGGAAGTACGCGTCAACAACATCCGCGCCCAGAGACTCGATGTCACGGGGTTCCAACGTGAAGCTATTCCCAAGCTTTGATGCCTCAGGCACCTCCAGGCATGATGGAATCCAGAGCTCCAAGGGCGTTATACAGCCACCCCCTTTTTCTTTATAGAGTTTTACCCCGCTTTGTGTATTTAATAAAGCCTCTTGGAAGTCAGATTCCGACTTCCAAGAAACAGTCTTGCAGTTCATTGACACCTGGTACCTTTCTTCTACCTGATTGACAGGCTTCTACCCTGAAAGTAGATCATACCCTTTACACTCGAAGATATTCGCCACATGCACCGTGATCAACATAAGCCACGCCGGCTGTCTCAGCAGCCAGCTGAGCGTATCTCACGAATCGCGATAGCGAGTACGAAAACGTCCTCGTCTCCCAGGGGTTGTTGGGTGTCTGACTCGAGATGAGCACCTGCGCACCCTTGGCCGTGAATATGTTCGCGGCGTTCTCCAGGTATGCTGGGAATGTCAGGACTGTCTCGGCCACTCCGTCGTAGGTCGTGCGGCATGTTTCGTCTCCGGTGCCTGGGCAGTCAGTGCGCCCATTGTCTGTCGGCGAGAGCGAGCCGCCATCGTTGTGACCGAATTCGATGATCACCCAGTCTCCGGACTGAACCTCTTCTGCGATGGTGTTGAAGCGGCCTTCGCGCGTGTAAGATCGTGCACTGCGTCCTGCTACTTCTTCGTTGGATACATAAAGTGTGGTGTAGGGAGCGACATAGTCGCCCCAGCCTGGGTGTTTAGCACGGTTCGTTACTCTTTCCAGGATGAGAAGACAAACCTGCAGTGCCCGAGCCTGTTCCACCACTCGCCATTGTAGAATCGCCGGCGAGGTAGATAGTAGCACCCAATGCACAAGGGAGAAGCGATGGGAAATAGAGAAGAAACTTTATATTGACAGAAGATGGACGGGAGAGAACACTTCTTCCAAACAGGTGTCTCAAAGCACTTTTCAATTTTCCTACTCCCGAGAAATATATCCGACTTGACATATTATAGAGCATACAGACAGGGCATGGTATACGTGGAAAAAGCCAGCTTGATGAGAGGAGAAACCGAAGCTTCCTGCAGAAGACGAAACCAGAGTGCCGTGGGAAATGCGGGGATTACAGTATCTGATTCATGGATCTTGCATTATTGCGGAGTGGATGGACAAACCTTCCTCGATCTCCAGAGTATATCCAATTCGTGCGTGCTGGCCGCCATGAGGACGCCGAGAAGCATCCTTGGCCAGATGTGCATACTCGGACTTGTCGAGACAGGAAAGGCTTCGAGACAGCCAGGTCAGAGAAGGAACAGTTGCTGATACGAACATATGTCCTTTGAATCCATGATATGTGATATACTAGCCTCCACGCCTGTAAGATTCCAATATATAGACACATGAACAATGCATAAAAGACATGGACCGGTCACTCATCACAGTTTCTCAAATGTCGGGGTGCGCTTCTGTATCCCGGATAGAAGCGCCGCAGAGACATCCTTAGTCTGCAGAGCAGCGCTATTCCACACCCCGGTATACCGCAGTCCATCCTGCACGGTGTGATCGCGCGAGTAGTTCAAGATCTCCTTGGTTCCCTGTACAGCCACGGGACTCTTCGAAGCCATCAAGGTAGCCATCTTAAGCGCCGCGGCGATAGTAGCCTGACGATTCTCATGCACCGCATTGACGAAGCCCACATGCAGCGCTTCCTCGGCACCGAACACGCGCGCCGTCAGGGCGACTTCCTTGACCCAGCCATAATGTCCCACCACCTTGGGCAGACGGCTCAATGTGCCGATATCAGCTGCCAGACCAATGTCGACTTCCTTGACGGCGAACTTAACGTCTCGCGAGCAGAGACGCACGTCGCAGGCTGTTGAAAGGTCGATGGCCAGACCGAGCGAGAATCCGTGCATGGCAACTACGACGGGCTTTTCACAGCGCTCGACGGCGGTGATGCAATCTTGGAACTCGGCAATATGACGACGGAGCTGTACAGCCTTGCGGGCGGAGTCGGTGTCTGCGCCCTCGGAGAGAAGACCCTGGGATGCGGCCTTGACATCCAGCCCGGCAGTGAACGCTTTCTCACCGGCACCACTGAGGACGATGGCTCGTACGTTGGCGTCGTGGGAGAGCTGGGTGAAGATTTGGCCTAACTCGAGCCACATGCTACGCGAGAAGAGGGTTAGAGATGCATGTGCAATGTGGATGGGATGATTTACGCCTCGAAGAAGGCATTCATTTTGTCTGCCCGATTGATCTCCACGTGAGCGACATGTTGGTGCTCGGCTGGGAATTGGACTGTGAAGTATTTGAAGTTGTAGTTTTGCGCCATGGTTGATGATGCGCAGGCGTTTGATGCGAGGAGTGAGGAGAAAATTTGGAGTTGGTTCGTAGCAGGAAGCAGTCAGTCGATCGGCGATTGGAATCTGTACAAGCCGAGTTGATGAGCAGACGTGAAGCTGATTAGTAGTGTCGGCTCTACTTCACATGCCTCGGTCCGGATAAGCCGCGATAAGGAGCTTACCGCTTTCCAGCTACAAATATATCTCAGGACACGGTTGGATCTACGTTGTACTACTACATTTCAAGAAGATTTTAAAACGCCAACTTGTTGAATTGGTAAACTAAAAGTACATGATTGAAACCTGTGAAGTTCTGAAAACCATCTCCGTCGCTATGCAATCAAAGAAGTATCAAAGTTGCGAAGTCAAGTCGTATCGGCGTGAACAAAGTGGAATCTCGATTTGAAGTGTCAAATCGAGAGGTGGAACCGCTGGGGGATCATCATTTACTCAATGGTGATCTTCTTGGTGGCAGTGGCGTTGGCCTTGGGAACAAGGACGGACAGGATGCCGTTCTTCAGGCTGGCCTTGACAGCGTCCTGATCGACGCGAGTGGGGAAGGCGAAGGTGCGCTGGAACTCGCCGACGCTGCGCTCGCTGGCCCAGTAGCGGTGCTGCTGCTTGGCCTTAGTGTTTGATTCGCCTTCAGCCTGTTCGCCTCCGTTCTCAGCCTGCGGTTCGGGGGTGGTGTACTCGCGCTCGGTGCGACCCTTCACGACGAGGGTCTGAGGGTCGGTGAACTCGATGTTGATGTCCTTCTGCGCGATGCCAGGCAGCTCACCGTCCAAGTGGTAGGCATCAGAGCTCTCGCGCACATCAAAGCGGGGCGCGAAGGAGCGGAGAGCGGGCGACTGGCGGTTGTGACGGTGGTTGTCATAGTCGTCCAGCAGGCGGAACAGCGGGGCGAAGTCGCCGGAGCTGGGGAAGTTGGTGCGGAAGAGAGACATGGTGGTTGGATTGGTTGTCAGGTGAGAGAAGTGATAGTAGAAGTGGTTGTTGATGATGAGGTTTCGAAGCTTGGAAGTCTTGTTGATGATGGAGGGAAGATAGGAGGTGTGGGAGGGGCCTTTTATAGACGAGGGAGCAGCTGCTTGCTGCTCCCAATAAGTGTGAGTCAATCCATTGTCTACTGGAAGATGCTGGACTGAGGTAGCTTCTTCGCAATGAAGCTCTGAAGCTGTTCGCAAATGCTCGACGCGTGTGGCAAGTTCCACAATCGCGTAGATCCTTCGCCGCATTTCTACAGTCACGTGAGACATACCATTCTGCCAAGATGGCGACGTTCTACGCAAGTTCTACATGTCATACACGGAAGATTCTGGGTACTTTGTATCATTTCTAGAAATATCCAGGCATGAAGTGATTCTTCCATTACGAAAAGGCGGATCTCTTTCATCATTGTGAGACAATGGTTTCCCAGTCCTCCGCGAAGATGCAGGCACTGTGACACCGGCCAGCGCGGCATTCTCTGCAAGCCAACCACGGCGAAGGTCTTAGGCGACTTGCCCCCTCGCATCATTCGCCAATACCATAGAGCCCTGCTCTCGATTCGGTTCCACAGGCTATGCAGATCTTCGGATAGGAGGGAGACGGAAGATGTGCTGGCAGGCAGGCAGCATACTGCGTAGTAGGTGGTTATGGTGACTGGGATGGTAGACGTGGCCGGCATAGGCGCCTAAAGGTGTGACGGAAGCCATGGAAGAGCATCGATAGTAGTAGGTTAATCGAACGTTCAAGAACCTCGTATTGCGACCCTGAACACAAGCGCTCGATTCGATGGTCGTGAAGGTTAGAGTTCGGTCGGAGAGGCGTCTACTCGGACTCTGATTCATCAAGCTGCATGATCTTCTCGTCAAGGTCCTGTGGCATGTCAGATGATAAATCTCAACGTCGATGACGGCAGCAGAGTATCGGCGAGCCGACCCCAAATGGGACATACCTGATCCAAGCGTGCCTTCAAGTTTTGCAGCTGGCTTTCCTTGATCACTAGATGGTTCTCATCGTCCAGGTCCTCCACAATGTAGTCGTGTCGCTCCTCGTCGTACTTCAGAATCATCGACTTGATCGAAGGGTCGCATTCGATAAGCAGACCTGGTCGCAATTGAGTCACTAAGTGATTCGTTCACAGGTACAGACAAACACTCACCTCGAACGGCACGAGGCATGGTGGCTAACGCTTGGTGGTTGGACGAGGAGGAATGAGCAGCGGAGATGCGATGAGCGTGACCTTGAGTGAGAGATGTGAGGCATCAAGGCACCGATGCACTAAGCTGCCGCGGCGTACATAAAATTATATAATCACTTTTATGCCCAGGACTTATTATTATGCTCGGAAAGACAGGAGTTCTCTTTCTCTCTACCCTAGGGTCCGCACGGCAATATCTCTCTACAAAACAACTTCTGAATATCTCAGCGTCGGGCTTCAACGTTCAATCTTCTTCTTCATGGTACTTGTCATGGGCGTCTGAATGTCTGCCTGCCCCCGCCTGGAACGCAGTGGCTATCAATGCTAGCGCACTGCCGGCCAAGAACAGTATTTGGACCGCGTGCTTGTAGCTTCGAACGGCGACTGCTCGCTCAGGACCGGTCAGATGCATGACCGTCACCGGGCTACCGAGCAGCGTGTGCACCAAGGCTGGCTGTGGGGGCAATCCATGCTCAGAGAAGCCTGTCTCCAATGACCGTTTCAGGACTCGAATGAAGAATCCGCCTCCGATTGATGATCCAAAGCTGGCTGCAAATCCGCGAAACATTGTTACCAAAGCACTGGCTATATAGTGTACCCGAGGGCTGGTGAGATGCAACAGGTGGGATAAAGTATAGTTCATCAGCGACCCAGCGAAAAGGCCATTTGCGAAGGTGGTGGCAAGGTACAGACCGGCAGACGAGTCAGGGGTAGAGAGGAGTGAGAGACACAAAGTGGCTATCGCAAAGAGGAGAAAGATGATCAGGCACGAGCTGAGGGACTGGTGAGCTAAGGAGGTTCCACACTGCATCCAGGGCACTCACGCATAGTAGCTATTACTCTTGCGGATGTGCAGCCAGCCCACAAGTAGCCCTCCCGTCCCGAACCCAGCATTTGTTGGGAGCAAGATCAGACCAGCAGATGCTGGGGACCATCCTCGGACAGCCATGGCATAGACGGGCGTGAAGAAGAGAACGGACCAGCGAGCCATCATGAGTCCAAGGCTTGCAATGCACGTCAGCAACACACTCCGAGTCCGGAGAAGTCGGATTGGCACGACAGGCTCGTCAGCCCATCGTGACTCTATTACGACGAAGATGACAAAGAAAACCAGGGACAGCGGGATAGGCCAGAGGGTGATGTTCGGCGATGCCAAGCTGAACAGAACAAGGACGACAGAAATAGTCTAGCTGGTCAGCCGATCCATAGCATGGACGCGATAAACTCACCAACGTCAGAGCTCCGGCGTAGTCGACCCGAGCGAGGTGGTGCAGCAAGTCGCGCGCCTTCAATGGGCCATGGGATGATGGATTTGGTATGACCAGAAACAGCAAAGGCCCCAATATCAGTGCTGCCGGGGCCTCGGCCCAGAATATGAAGCGCTATCAGGGAATCAGCCAGGACCAGATATGGAAAAATCATGGCTCTCAATATACCCATCCAAAAGTGGGTGTCAGCAAGCCCGCAAGAACAGCCCCCGAAGCAACACCAGTTGTATAGCCGGCGTTGATCAGGCCAATACACAGCCCTCTTCGTTTGGGACTGGCCAAATCTAAGACCAGAATAATGGCTGTATTCATCAGTCCGCCACTCCCGCCTCCTGCGACTGCACGTCCTACAAGGAATACCGTTAGATTCGGTGCGGCCGCTGAGATGAACAGACCAATCGCTAGCACTGTGCTTGAGAGGACGACGAAAAGGCGCGGTGTGAAGATCTCCGACAGTCGACCAGTCAAAGGTGTGACGCTCGACATGGCAATCTTCAAAGGATGAGTTATCGAATCCCATCCAAGGTGAGAGTCTATCATACCATATATGCGGACGTAAACCAAGTGGCCTCTGCAAAAGCATCAAGGTCAGCGGCGATGACAGATTGTGCTGTGGTCATCATCGACATATTCGTCGCTATAGAGGTCTCGAGTCAGTTCAATGCCATTCGATGATGCCAGAATCATACTCTGGATGAAGACCAAGAGGCCCATGAACACGACTATTCCCAGCCCTCTAGAGAAGCCAATGCGGTTGTTCAAGTCATCTACAGACGCAGTCCCCAACAGTGGGGTCTGCTCAGATGAGGGCACCTGCCTTTCTACCATCGTGCAATTGAACGGTTCTAGAAATCAGAACCCATCGAAAATAAAACCATACTCAAGAAATGATGGAAGAGGGGCATCAGGCGGAATCCCGGATGTGCATTTCTAATCAACACTCGTCGATAACGAAACAAGGACCTAGTGGAGATAAGCCCGTTGCAGCCGTTGGCGATCCTCGCATGGCACACTGACAATGCAGTTGTCTTGAATCATTACAATATTGTGGCTTGCTACCGGTGCTCGAGGTGCACATGGAGAATGACAGAAAGAATGGTTTACATTCGCGGCTCAAACGTTTACATATAACTATAAGTGAAATCCTCTGCATTCGCAAGGCAATACTCGTAGCGTCCGACAATATCGACTCAACCTGAATTGTGTATGTTATAATTGGCTGGATTCATATCACTTCGCTCAATCTCCACCCTAAGAACACACATTTTCATCAAAGCTCAATGCACCGAGGGACTGCTCACCGAGCCACAAAGTCCTGCTGGCCCTTCAAGGCCTTGGCTAAGACTTCTGGATACCATCGCTGCCCAACGTCCTGATGGCTCGTGACCCGAGCAACAAATGTCCCTTCACCAATGCTAGTTGCAAACATTTCATTAAAGGTCGCCTCTGCGTCAGATTTGACCTTTTCATCCTTCACCAGATCCCGAATGTGGTCTGGAATGACCAGCGAGATCCTTTCTGCGGAGAGGTCTGGACTGACACCTTGAAAGACCGGGAAGGAGTATCTTGGACCCAAAGGGTTGCCTGAAGAGTCCACATAATTTTCTTGTCGTAGGCTGACACGGTGGGTTGTCGCCGTGCAGACACCACCTGTCAATGCTTCAAGGGCGCGGCCAATATTGACCACGAAGGTATTGGGAACCGGGGGAGCGGGGATCCAGTCCCCGGCTTTATTTTGCACTTCGAGCCCGCGGTGCGGTGTGGCTTGAAGAAGGAAAGTCAGGAACCCGGAGTCCTTATGGGCACCGACTCCTTGGAATTCCTTTTGTTCCCTGCTGGCATTCGGTGGAGGCGGGTATTTGATCAACTTCAGCTTATGCTGTTGCGGATGATCAAAGGCCTGATCGAAGGCTGTTGGAGGAAGATCGAGAGCTTCGGCAATCAACTTTGTAAAAGAAGCTGCTAGCTCGCCAACTTCAGAAATGTACGATTCGATGGCCTGTCGAAAGCCTGGAATTGCCTTCTCGTCAGGCCACTAGAGTTGAAATCAGAGATGAGAAGCATCAACCAGAGGCGTGAATTTTACCTGATTAGGCCCGCAAATGTTTCTATACAATGGCTCATGGGGCTCAGGCGCAGGAAGTTCAGTTGCAAACTGGCTAAAAGTGAGCGTCATCATCGAGGAGGCTTCAAAAAATGACCTACATCAAATTGTTCACGATAATCGGGCCTCAGGGCAGTGATTTCGGCCCCGAGTCTGGAATAGCCGAGAAAATGGGGACTGTTCACCATTTCGATCTCCAGCTTCTTCTCCAAGGGGAGCTGAAAGAGCTCAAGCGCTTTCTTTGAAAACACATCCTGTATCTCTACAGGAATTGGTGGGTTTTGGAGATAGAAGAATCCAACATTAACCAGAGCCTCTCGAAGCTCGGAGAGGAATGCCGGTTTGGTAGAAGGAGAGCGGGTTTGAGAGAAGTCAAGGATCGGGATGGACGTGAAGGCAGTGGACTGGGCTGATTGCTCAGACTAGCCTGGTTTAGCACCGCCCTTTCCCAAGGCTCTTGGTCCAAGCTATGCATCTTACCATTCTGATCAAATGTCCTCGACTCCCCGGAGAGGTACCAACGAGGAGTTATTTTCCTCTAGAAAGAGCGTCTTCGAAGAAAGCCAGATAGTTGAATGACGCGGGGAAGGGGAGCAGGTGTTCTGATTGGGTCGTGATGACGAGCGCAAAGACTGTCTGGACAGAAGATTCAAGAAAATCACGCCTTTTCGGCAAACGGGGTGTAAAAGAACGAAAAGAAGTCTGATGCACGCTTGCATCGAAGGAGAACACCCGACGATGGGGTTTCAAGTCCCGTAATCGCCTGTCGAAGGTGCGGGGCATCGGCTGTCGGTGATAGCCGAGTCTCCAAGGGACAAAGGACAGAGGACATAGTGCTATACTTGAAACTTAGAGAAGCAATACTGGCAATTGTTGAGATAGTCACTCGTATTTTTAGTCTACACCTGGTCCATCTTCACAGTATATCGGTATGGTGCACCCGGGTGGTGATCCTATAGAATATAGCGGAACCCGCGAGCCCGAGTCTCCAGGTCATTGCCACCGACAGGAACATCCTGAGATGACTCTGCCTCGTCAAGTCGTTTGTTCATCCCCATATGCACAATGCGAATCGTCAAAGCCAACAGTGCGACTAACAACGCAATTGCAGCAGTTGCACTGCTACCCGAAATAGCGCGGACCCGAAGAGGATGGCCACATGTAGCTGCCATAGATCGAAGCAGTGTTCCCAATCATGTTCGCCAGAGCGATAGCAGCAGAACGCTTAACCAGAGGTCGGGGGAATGAGTTGGCGACCCAGACGAGAATGATTTGATATGCTGACACGGCGCCCATTGGCATCCTGGCAATGTCAGTCGCGTGGGCTTTCGATGAAATGGTAGGAGTAGACACAGGAACATAGCAAAGAACTTGGCGCCAGTATTAGTCGTCGCAATGGCGATCACACAGCCGACGACGCTGAAAAGCATGAGGCAAATAATGTGGAGAGTACGGTCATTGGTCTTGCCAGATGTCCAAGTCACGAACAAGGAAACGAGGAACGTGGCAATCCAGACAGGGGCAGTGATGAGAAGGGTCTCAATGTTGCCATAGCCGAGTGTCTGCACAATAGTTAGGAAGAAGTGCTGAAAGTTTTGGGATAGAAGCGAGGCGTGCTGGAGCAGGATGAAGAGATAGATGCGACGATCTGCAAAGACAAGCATCAAAGGAGCTTTGATGCTGCTAGAGCTGACGTCGTCAGCCTCACCTGCATCATTCACGAGGCGCCACTGTGCATAAACCTGCTCTTCATCGCTCAGCCAAGAGGTTGTCGCGGGATAATTGGGGAGAAAGATTCTAGCAAAACCAGAATGTGCGCAGATTGAGGGTTCTCGAGGAACGCACCCAGCCAAAACGGAGACTCCCACGGTAATGCATCCCTCGATGATGAATAGCCATCGCCAGCCGGAGATTCCATGGGCCCATCTAGATTCCCAAGAACACCAGCTCCAATGAGCCCACCGAAAGCATTTGCCAGTGAGCTACCTGCGTAGAACCAGGCGATTCGGTAACTCAACTAACATGGGTTTGACAAACGAGGGCACCAAGGGTTGACTTGCGACCTACTTCTTGTCTCGTATACCAACTCGACCTATGAACTGGCGTCAGCAAGCCGCGAATCAGTGCCGACGCAGGGCCATAACTCACATAAGCATGACGGCGCCTGGAAAGAACGGCGCCTCGACGAATCCGAGGAAGAATCGTGCGACTACAAGTCCAGAAAACGAGTGCGTGGCTGCTTGGCAAGCAGATATAACGCCCCTATATGACTGGTGAGTTTTGCATAGCGTAAAGGCAGCTGAAGGTTAACTTACCAGGTAGCCATAGCGATGCTCAGAAACCGAGCGGGCCGGATACGGGTGAGAAGCAGGTTGGACGGCAGTTGCATGAGCAGGTCATCCAACAAAGAGAATGCTTGTCGCCAGATTATAGTCGGTGCCTTCAATTCCGAGATCCTTCTCGAGCGAACCCAGCCGTGCTTGCGACAGATTACTGAAAGGCGACCATGAGTATGAGCAAATGACAGGACGGATGACCCAGAGCACCTACTTGCGGTCCGGAAAATTGAGAAGATACATGAGCACCAAGAACGGCAGCAGGTGAAGATCGACCTTGCGAAGCAGATTACGAGTCATCTTGTGATGCCACTCAAGCCCTTAGATGCGTATGCCTGGTACAGCGCATCTTGCTCAATTTCCGCACCCTTCTTCGTCGACTTTTCTCGGTATTCAATTTCTTCTGCTGCAGACTTGGCCATGATGGAGGAAGAATCTTATCATTACGGTGTGCCCTGCCCTCTCTCGTAACGCGGCAGATGCGATTTCTCTTATGAGCCGTCCTCAATGCAAGTAGCTGGCGCAGGCTGCTCGGTTCAAGTCCTAGGACATGCCAAGGGCCCCGTGGGGAAGGGAACAAGTCCGGCAGTGTTGAGTATCATGATGTATCTCTTCTTGGAATAGCACGATTCAAATGAGGGTCAAGACCATCACCAATTGGTACTTGGTCTTCGGCCAGGGCCAAAAAGAGGACAAAGCCGGGCGACGGTGGAGCGCGGGGAAGGGAGTCCCGTTCGGGACAGCTCAGGCCGAGAGCCATCTCGATCACTGGTTTCCCATCGCGTGCATGGTTGTTCTCATTGTCGAGGTAGAAAGACCTCGCAAGATTTAAGAAACTTTGCGCCGATCATTCCACTGCCTGCACCTTCCGAGCCACGACTCTGTCGATATTGGACGTGTATAGCCCAAGAAGTGCATCTGAAAGGCATTCACACGGTCTCAGTGAAGGACCGGACAGGAAATTAAAGAGTTGTACATACACGCTATGGATACTCGCGTTTTCCTGCCTGACTGCCTGAGAGCCTGAATGCCTTGACGCCTTGTTGCCTTAACTAGTGTCTGAGCCAGTGTTCCCCAGGTCAATGACATCATACACTGCTCCCCTCCCCGCTGCAACCAATCGCCATGGCACTCACGCACGAGATTCGATCGGCGTCGATGATCTCAGATTCAGCGGTTTAAATGGAGCCGCCCGTGTGAGCTGTCCATACAGTACCAGGCGATCGAGGTCCGTGGAGCCCTGCATTGTTCTCGGTCGACCCGATCATCGCAATGACGAGAGCGAGCACGAATCAGCAACCTCGGAGAGCTGCGCCGTGATGTGGATGAACGAGCCCCTATAAGAAGGGATGCCCCTCTTTCGCTTGACTCTCGACAAGAGCATCTCTTCTGAATACATCTATCATCACCACAGTTTTGCATCATGGACAAGCTTTCTGGACTCGCTTCCAAGTTTGGCGGTGGCAGCAGCAGCGACAACTCGGGCTCGACTCAGTCGTCGTCTGGCCAGGAGGACTATCTGGACAAGGGTGAGTTCTGAAACAGAAGAGCGAGTCGTGAGACTTTGTCCTGACGTCGTGTTAGCCCTTGACTCTGTCGAGAGCAAGGTCGGCGGCGGCAAGGTTGATCCCGCGAAGATGCGGTCTACCAACGAGAAGATCACCGACGGTGTTCGTGACCAGTTCGAGAAGGCCACAGGGTAGGATCCTATCCCCAAAGTACGATGCTGCTAGATGTTGATCACATCCACAGCAAGGAGGTCCCTTCGAAGTTCTCCAACTAAGGACCTTTTTTATTTATTGGGCCATGGAAATATGATTGATATGTCAATCCTGGAGTGGTGATCACATACTCGCGGCTTTACCAATTGAATCTTGTGCCTATACCGCTAACACACCGGCTTCCATCATAATCAATGACCATTTCTTCCGTACACGCATACTCTTCCCGTAGGACCTAGTATCACTTGAACGAAGACAAGAAGTTCCCGAACCCTGGCCCTATTCCGCGACCGGTGATCATCGTGGTCGCCTGGCAAATCTGTACCTGGTTAGTGAGGCGCTGTCTTGTTGCCGAGTTGGTTCCTCGCCAGGAGGCAAGGGCAAGCTCGAAATACTTCTGAGCGGGTTCGTAATTTCGCCGCGCAAAGTGTACGATGCCGAGCATCTCCAAAGTTGCTTGGATTTCGGGGTTGTCCGTGCCTTTGCGCCGCTCGACCCAGTTCAAATACCGAGCCAACACGGCAGAGCTTCGATGGTGGAATGTTACCCAAGTAGTACTAAAAGCCCTGAAGCACATAGATCACGCCGATGTTCCCGACAATCTCCATGGCCATCGGGGTCAGGGCCAAGGAATTCCTCGGCCATTGTCAGTGCACGACGAAGTGTTTCGGGGGCTCCCATGTGTTGCTGTGCACGAATGAGCCCTCTACCCTGCAGCAAAAGAGGCCAAAGGGCCATGGAATGACCTGAGTCACAACCAGCAAGAAGGTCTTGATAGACTTGTGGCAGCATTTCTAATGCTTGGTGTACTTCGGTCCGCAAGAAAATAGACACCAACTCCGTGGTCTCCGCGTGATTGTAGAGCATATACTCGATCATGTCGAGTCTAGCAACGAAGACGCCAATGTTTTCTCAAGCAGATCGGTCGGTTGATATTGCTGATTATAGCTGGACTAGAGACGACATGGGTACCAAACGGCCATCTTCTACGCTTGGTGGTGATCGTTGGTGCCATCAGATTCATTTCTCTTCAATGTCAAGTTCTGCAGACAGGGGGCGTGGAAAAGATTACCACGCCAGGCTCCTATCGCTGTACGGGAACCAACCAGGGCCCACAAGAGCAGAACGGCAGCGCTGAGGATCTGTATTACTTTAGTCACGTCCACCATTGCTGAAGCAGGTACCACTCACCGTCCCAAACACTTTGAAGAACATGAGGTCCAGTTCGACTCCTAGTTCCATCGTGTTGGCTGCGTAAACTCCCAGAGGGAAGGTGAATCCCCACCAGCCCATGTTGAAGGGGAATGGAGAGCTGTATAAAACGGTCGCAAGAGCGAAAACAAGCCAAATCAGGCCAAAGCTCCACATGAGAAGGGAGATAAAAATACCCAGCACATATGCCATGGGTCCTGCGATCGGGTCTATGATATCTGAGCTCTCGAGCAACCCTCGAGCTACCTTGCCCATATAAATGATGCTATCGCTGGTCAGTCGCGATTAATTCGCGAGCGCAAATCAAGCAGTTGGCTTACCCGAAACCGCCAAATCCAAGAGGCCCGAGGGGAAGGAAGCAGCTGACAACTGTTTCACGCGGCGGGAGTTTGTGCACAGCCAGTCGCTGATAATAAATCACCAGGACCACAATTGCCAGAGGTGTACCCATCCCCCAAAGAATGAAAGAAGTGAGCAGAGTGCCCAGTGCATGCTGCTGATCGGGTAGGATGTCTGCTACTCTTGCACCGGCACCCGCTGCGACGATTGTCGCCGCTATGGGCAGCAGCTGCAGTGCTGTGATCCGGTCAAGTGAGGTGATATACCGTTGCGATATCCTGTAAGCAGGCTAGTATACCAGACAATCAAGCCCAAGACGCATTTACTGACAGAATGAAGGACAGCGAGAGAGTCACCGACGCTGCTGCAACCACATCCACCATCCACATCGCCCACGCGAACGAGATGGCCCACTGGCCCCAACGCGGAACACAAATGAAGATCCACATCTCGATGAGCGTGGCGAAACCCATGGGGATTGTTGCCAGAAACAGCGAGTTGGTCGGGTCCTGGATCATCACTCTCCAGATCTCCGGATACAGAGAATATCGCAGGATGGAGGTGATGAAGGCCAGTGCGAAGACGACCACATTCAGCAAGAAGAAGACAACCGAGAGATAGTAGAGCACTGGCGTGTGAAAAGGTATAGAGCTCATCAACACGGGAACAATGCCAGTGCCCATCGTCACCGCGAACCATCTATTGCATCTTCGTTAGTAGAATGATTCACGCGTCAAGGAAGGAGAGGGGGCGCGCACGATGGACTGAAGTTTCGGACAACTCGCCGCCAACCAACATTATACTTGGCGGGACCTCGTGGCCCAGGGTTGTCTGATTTGACCATTGCCAATCAATAGCACAAACATGGAGGAGTTTGAAGCAGGTTGATTTCAAGAAGGTAAGCTCCAAGGTGGTTGAGGGGGCGAAATGCCTAAGGCGCCCAGTCGGCCGAGATCCAAAAGGTTTCAACTGACTTTCCCGCGGAAGAAGACGTCGACATTTAAGGAATCGATGGACTTATTTTCCAAAACCTGACGTCAATTGTCTATAGGAGAGAAAAACTTGTGACAACGCCAAATTGATATGTACAACCATCATGCAAGAGTTGACGCGCCGACAATCCCGCGATTGGAATGTCAATACCCGTCGTATACGAAGTGGCATCGATTAACAAGTACACATAGGCACCACCGAGCTCGCGAGGGCCCGCCAGACGCGGCATTCCACCGTAGTACTGCATCTTCAGATCCCAGTCGGGTGATTTGTCAACGTAATAGGTGACGGCGGTGCACACGAAGCGGGGCGAGATGCTGTTGACGCGAATACCGTGCTTGCTCCATTCCATGGTGAGGGTGTGGCACATGTTGCGGACTTTCAGGTGAAGAGAATGTCAGTCAGGTCATCATGTTCATGGTGAGATCCGGAACGGGCAGCTCAACTCACCAGCAGCAGCCTTAGTGGCACCGTATGGGACAGAAGGGGCGGCCTGAGGGGCAAAAAAATACGATCAGTTCATCTGTCTGTCAAAGGCTGTCTCCCAGACTCACCCTGTTCGGTCGATAGGAGGTCATGCTGGAAGTCATAACCATTGAACCCTTGATGCCGAGTTCGATGAACTTGCGGGCCGCGATTTGGGCGCAGAAATACGCGCCGTATACACTAAGATTGTATGTGAGACAGACATCCTTCAAGCGATCTGGCCCAGCCACACTGACATTGAGGTTAAACAGCTTCTCCAATTCGGG
The DNA here is from genome assembly GCA_030035635.1 of Penicillium parvum. Lineage (NCBI taxonomy): Eukaryota > Fungi > Ascomycota > Eurotiomycetes > Eurotiales > Aspergillaceae > Penicillium > Penicillium parvum. The sequence goes on from JAPJNL010000006.1 coordinate 2,089,612, forward strand.
GCGATCGAGCCTGAGAGCAGGCTGGTGCTTGGTCATGCCAGCATTGGCTACCAGATCGTCGATTTGACTTGTCTCCTCTACCACCTGGTTGATAGCTTTCTCCACACCCTCCTCGGAGGTCACGGAGGTCTGAATATATTTGAGGTTTGGGAATCACTTCTGCAGAGCCGCAAAATCTTCACCTGGCTCCATCAGGTCGAAGGAGTATATCACCTTGGCCGAGTTGGCTAAGCACACTTCAGCAATTCCCAGACCAACTCCCCGATTGGCGCCGGTGATGGCGACCACCTTTTCAGCGAGCGTGATTTGCCATGACAATCTCCGGGAAAACGCCATTCGACCGTTGACTGAGTTGATGGATCGAGGAATTCAGATCTTGGTCAAAGAGACGGAGCGGTGGATGGATCTCATATGGAGGCAGAGGTTTATCCAATCTAGCGACTCCGACATCTTTTTCACAGCCGACAGAGCTCTAGTAGAAAGAAATCTTTTGAATATTATCGTATTCGAATCCATATTTATATCCTGGTGCTGTCCTCTAGTGAGCCATACCCAAGGAGCCATCGCTATCGTGCTATCGTGGGTGGGGACCGACATCCTCGGAAAGAGATACTTTTCATCCTCTCCCTCCTGTGTATCTCTCTCTCACTTTGCACCCTTCAGAACAGGCGGTATTTCTTCGTCGTGTGTTACTCTGAACGATGACCACTGAGTCTTCAAGACCAGAAGAAGAAGACTCTTCTCTTCAACCCCCGCGAAAGCGGGCCAAGTACACCTCAATCGCCTGGTACGTGCCTGGAGGAATTCCGAGCTTTCCGGGACAACAGCCGCCTGTCTCAAAGTGCTTACTGACCAGCAGTTCACTCCAGCAATGAATGCAAGCGACGCAAGCTAAAGTGCAGCGGAGACTCGACTTGTACGCGATGCGCTCGAGATCAGGTTGTCTGTGTTTACCCTCCGTCGCGTGCCTCTGCGTCGACCCAACAGGCCGAGAACAAGGATGATCGGTGAGTGACCATCACCCTTCCCCATCATGGCTCTTTCAAACTGATGATTGCACCTCATTCAGAGTAACAACTCGATTTCAGGCCCTTGATGATCAGCTCGGTGACTTGCGGCGGGAAGTGCGGTCTCTTTCCGCTCGTCTGCGTGTTTGCGAGTCGACGGGCCCTGCTCCTTCACCTAAGCCCGCCGCTTCTGCTTCAGCCGGGTCGTTACATCGTATCCTCAACCCTCCAAGGTCGCCGACGTACGTTGGGCCCACGAGTGCAGAGTTTGGGCTTGGGCAGCAGCCCAGGCCATTTCCTTCCCAGAACGGCCAAGATGATGAAGACCTCAATCTCTCATCAGCTGCTCCTAGCCCAGAGTCCTCTGGCAGGCGAGGTACCCAGGCCAATGGCGATCAATTGAATGATCTCGGCTTGGAAGAGACTTTACGCCTCCTGCAAGTTTATGAGGATGCGGTCGGGGTCATGTATCCATGCGTTGATTTGACGAGTGTGCGCACCTATGCAGTCGAATACCATCAGTCCTCCAGCACGACCGCTCGTCACGCCTTAGATCCATCGCCAGCAACTTCGGATCAGGATTGGTTTCATGCGCGCGACATTCAGCTACTCAAGATTCTGCTGGCGACTGCTCTGCTGGTTGAGTCTCATGGACGAAGTGAGCGCGCTGCTCAATTAGCAGATAGCGTTGAGGATCGCTTCGCTAGCCGTTTGAAGATTGCTGAAGTGGATATGAAGGAGATTCTCATCTTGACCTTACTGGTATGATGCTTGTCTGATCGTCACAGAACTCAAAGTAAAGCTGACCTTTATAGTCAATATTTCATTCGTACCGCGACGATGAAGTGATTGCCTGGCGCTTGACTGGCATGGCTGCCCGGGGCAGCATGGAGCTTGGGTTGCACCGTCAAGAGACATGGCAAAGAACTGGGGGTGTTTTTCCGGGCGCGTTGGAGTGGATGTGGGCGAGTCGACTGTTCTGGTGCATATACGTGCTGGACAGAAAGTGGTCCTTCGGAACAGGCTTGCCCTTCGCCATTCAGGACTCAGACATGGATACCAACCTGCCAGAGCCGGACCATTCCACGCCGTATCTGACCTGCATGATCTCTTACGCTCGTCTCAGTACAAAGATCTGGGGGCTTGTGGTGGGGTGGCAGAGTCGGTCGCGAGAAGCCACATCAGAAAGGTGTGCCTATCTGGACGCGCAGGTTCAAGAATGGGTTCGCTCCATTCCACGCGAGCTACGGTTCGATCCAGCAGGTTCTGAACACACAGACCGGGCAATGGTGCTCCAGGTGCTACTGGCTCTCCAGGCGAACCAGCTCCGTATACTGGTCTATCGACAAAACCTTCTCAGTAGTGAGCGAATTGCGGAAGATATAGCGGGGGCATCGACTGCCGTGGAAACCGCGAAGAGTACAGTCCATATGCTGGACTACTTTAGTCGTGTCTCCAACATATACTTCCAACGCCCAGAGCCATTCAACTATTTTCTGATCTCGGCTTTGGCGGCCTTGTTCCTGGCTGTGCTACACGCGCCATCTCAATTCAGTCAAAGCTGCCGGCCCGAATTCTATACTGCTGTCGATATGGTGCGTCGCTCGGCTACCAGAGCGCGGACCTCACGTCGGCTACAGAAGATCATCCGCAGTCTCAAGCGGATTCAGCTCAACACACCGTGGCAGGGTCACCGACGTCGCATATCACCAACACGTCGACGGCAACCCTCTACAGTTCACCATGACTCGATGCTTCCGGGTCTTCCAAGCCACGCACCTGCTGGGGTCGAGTCTTTTGCCTCGCGCAATCTATGTAACACCGCCCCATTTTCTCCTGCAACGGAGTCTTCTTCCGTCCAAGACAGGCCGAGCCTCCACCACGGATCTAGCATTCTCTCCCCAGAGCCCACGTCCGGGACATTTTGGCCACTTTCTCCTAACACCACAGATGATTCACTGTCTAATGGCTGCGAGGACTTGAGTAGCTTCTTTGAGATCGCAGGTTGTCTTTACTTTGATCCTGGAACAACAGGGCATCTCACCACAGGAGTGGGGATGGGGATGTCCCACATAAATGACGGCCGAGGAGCCAACGTGTTAGGTGCGTTTCAAGCCGAAGATGAGGCACTGACTCGGGTCATGGCTGGTCTGTTGTGAGCTTTGCTTTGATAATGAGATTCATTGTATATAATGATACGCGAAACTGGGCTTCCTATACACTTCTGATCAACTTGTTCCCTTGATTTCAATCTGGAATCGATCTGGAAGAATGGATTTTAACGTGTTCGAGTGCTGCAGCAGATGTGCAGCAAATAATCCCACCAGTCGGTGCAAGGCTTAGCGCAATGTTCCATTCCAGAAACTAGCCTCCTTTTCCTGTGCCACAGTCGGCATATCAGCTATCACCCCACATGGATTTTGCCGAATTCTCTTATCAGAGGAAGCGGAGGCTCCTTTGCGAGTGTCTATAGCGTCCTCGAGGTTTCCACGAATGGGCAATCGCCCCACGATGTCAGAGAAATGACTGATTTCGTTAATAAATGGATTGGTGCTGCCCGATATCGATCTGGGCATTCATTATTGTCTGCATCGATCTCGTGTCGACTCGCACAATGCATTTCCACACTCTCGTCGCGGCTTTGGCACTGTCTGTGACCCCGGTGCATGGGTATGCAAACCCTGGGAGCTGTTCGGGAGCATGCGATGTCCACGATCCCTCATTGATCCAGAGATCATCTGATAATGTCTATTTTCGCTTCTCGACCGGCAACAAGATATCTTATGCGATCTCGTCGTCTATCAAAGGGCCATGGACAACCATTGGATCTATGCTGCCAGATGGGTCTTCCATCGACCTTGCTGGGAATGGTGACCTATGGGTAGGGGACAGTAAGAGAGTGAGACTTCTGGCCATTGGTGTGCTGATTGTGCATGTCTATGTCTAGGCACCCGATGCCCATACCGTCGACGGTCTCTACTACGTGTACTACTCGGTATCGACGTTCGGCTCGCAGAGCTCCGCCATCGGCCTGGCAACTTCGGCGACCATGAAAGCCGGCAATTGGACCGATCACGGAGCAATTGGAATTGCCTCATCGTCCTCGAAGCCATATAATGCCATTGACGGAAACCTGATTGATGTTGACGGCACTTACTATATGAACTTTGGCTCCTTCTGGCACGGCATCTACCAAGCACCCATGAACTCTGCAGCAACAAAGGTCTCCTCGTCTTCATACAACTTGGCATATGATCCATCTGGTGACCATGCCGTGGAAGGCTCATATATGTACAAGTACGGCGACTACTATTATCTCTTCTATTCCGCCGGGATTTGTTGCGGCTATGACTCTTCCAAGCCTGCCAGTGGAGAAGAATACAAAATTAAAGTCTGTCGATCGACTTCGCCAACCAGTGGATTCGTGAGTTCTCTCCGGATCGAGAAGAAGAGAGCATCTCTAATTCTGCTCCATCTCTAGGTCGATGCCGACGGCATAGCATGCACAGATGGTGGTGGGACTATTGTGCTCGAGAGCCATGGCACCGTCTATGGTCCCGGTGGACAGTATGTTTATTTCCTAGGCTGCCAATGTACTCACGAGCTAATTCACTGAACACAGAGGAGTGTTTACCGACCCAAGTCTGGGCCCGGTTCTTTACTATCACTATGTCGACACAACTATTGGCTATGCGGACAGTCAGAAACTGTTCGGTTGGAACCCAATCGATTTTTCCAGTGGATGGCCTGTGGTGTAGTGACGCGCCATGTTTGGCATGATCGTGATGGACCTGGCCACAGCAAATGCTTATTGCCATAGCGAGAACCCAAGAGTAGTTCGATGGGAATTTAAAGCTTTACGCAAAATACCTTTGCAACAGAACTTGATATTGGATGCGTCACTATATTACAAGCTGCTTTCATATGTCCAACCGATACTTTATATATGCGCTTTGCGGCAACACTCCGCATTGGCAAGCCGTGATGATCCATTTTTGCTGGAAGGTACATCAATCGACGGATTGGCCTCGAAGAAGTCCGCAGGACGAATCATGAGCTGGAAGATCTCGACCGGCATGACTGGCCAATCTTCCACCCTTGGGTTGTGAGTGATGCCAAAGGAGTTCCAGACCACCACATCCGTGTCTGACACTGTCTCACCGCGACGTACAGCGTCAGCGACACCATCAATCTCGTCCTGGCTCTGGAGGGTATAACGGCCACCGGCATAGAGCTCCCCATCACGGTACTTGGTCACCCAGACGTGGTGCTGGGCAAACTGAGCCCGTCGGGCTTGTACTGACTCGGGGTCTGCGAGCAAACGCTGGGTGGGTAAAGGCGTGAACTTATAGCCGACTGGGTTGCCACTGATAGGGTTGGTCTTATGCGGGTTGATCATCTTGATTGTGCGGTTAAGCTCTGGGGCCGCATCCAGCCACGAGGCATGCTCAACGATCTGTTTTGTAACCTTGTAGAAGTTTCCGTTCGGGTTGGTGGCAGCATTCATAGGGACCGGGTGTGACTCTTCTACCACGACCGAGTTGTGAGGTCCATCAATAGCCGGGTCAATGCGCACACAAAAGATGTGTTGATGATTCTGGGCTAGAACACCACCACTGACGACGTTGCCGTACTCGCTGACCTTGCCTGCATCGATGTTCACAACATTGAGGATGCCAGTGGCACGGGACTCGATGGTGATACCTCCGGATTGATCGAATTTGTACGCAAAAATGTACTCATAGTTGGCCAGTGTGATGATGAACTGAACCACAAGTTCACGATTGCGTGTGACGACCGCCCGTCCGGTGCGCCAGTTCGAGTGTTTCCAGCCAATGCCGTTGTCTTGTTCGTGAAGGCAGATGGCATTAGGCAATCTCTGAGCAGTGCCATCGGACTGGGTGATTACAGCGTCGAAATATTTGATCACACCCAGGCAATCACACCCCAGAGACAGATTGTTGGCCATGTTTCCACCACCACCGTCGCCAAAATCAAAGGCCTGTTTACGGTGAAACGGTGGTCGAGGGTCGGCGTACGGAACTGTCTGAATTGAAGGAGTCAGGCATGAATAGGAAAGTATTTATGTGAGCACTGTTCTTACCATTTCACTAATAGCTAATCGGTGCATCACGCTGCGACCATCATACCACACATCATGAATAGTGGCACCCTCACGAGGGTTGAAGGCGACTCGGAAACGCCACTTCTGCCATTCCACCAACGACTCATTTGTGACGCGGAAGGACGGGCCTTCTGGCTGGACAACATTCAAGGGCTTCAAGTCCTTGCGGGTTCCCTCGGGAAGCAATTCAGGCACATACTCGGATGGCTTGCAGTGTCCGATGATATCCCGCTTAAAAGTCTGCCCCAGAAGTTCATCGCCCTTGCCTCCTGTGGCCGGTCGATCCACACGAATGATCTTCTGGGTATGCGCATCCATCACCGGGATGATAGGGAGGGGGAACGAATAGAAATTGGAGTCCGGGTTTCCCGATCGCTTATCTTGCGCAAAGCAAAGGCCTTGGAAATATCGCCGATTCTCATCGGTGTGATCGAGGCCACCGTAGGGCCATGGCTCGATCACGACCTCGAATCCTTCGGGCAGGTCGAAATCGGCCAGGGCTTGCTGGAATAATGGAGAGCTCATGCAGCGGTCGACCAAAACATCGAACTCGCTCCTTGGAAAGAAGTCAGTGTGTCAAAGCAGACCCAATAAGGAGATTCGGTAGCGGGTGTGAGAGAACTGACAAGGTAAGGCTCGCATGGTGCTGCTTGCCCACGATCGTATGCTTCACCCTCGTCCGTGACACAACATCGACCACCGACTCATGAAATTGAGGAATATGATCGGCTCCAATCACATCATATTGACACAGTGCCCAGCGAGGCGGACGAGGGGTCGTTGGACTGAGACGACCAGCATGTTCAAGTGCTAGGAATTCCAAAAGCTGGGCCTTTGGTGGCTCCTGAAGGAAGATCTCTCGGAAATCGATGACGGTGTTGGGATGAGCATTCTTCACCACGTCGCGAGCCGCGTTGGTCTCTGCTTCGGAGAGAATGGCAAGGGGATGCGACATGGCGAATGGTATCGTGGACGTAGAAAGTAAAGAATGGTTGATGACATTTGCAAGAGAACCGCCCAAGATATTTTATAAGCCCCTTTGCCCCGCACAACAGACCATCCTTGCACGACGGAAAATGGACCGAGAGTCTATCATCCGCTCGGAATGGCGACAGTGGGAATTATATATTCAATTCCGAGCCCTCCGAGAGAGTTGCTGATGAGTGGATATCCATGGATCGCTGTGGAACCTGAGCGTCTTCGAGGGCGCGGAAGTTCCGCAGTCTCCGGATGGAAAATGCGGGGAATCCATCAGGTGGACCAGACGCTATCTTCTATCTCTCAACTTGAGGAGTAGATAGCTTGCCTGGTGCTGATTAGCCGAAAATAAAGCCTATGTATTCCAGCGGTGCGCGGATTGAAGGCCGTCATATTCTAATGGTGCTGGTGTCCGCCACTGAGACCTATATATTGAATATTGAATCCCTGAAATGCCACCGTCCGTTGATATGGAGATCAAGGGGAGTACCCTATTATCAAATCTATCAAAATTCCAACCAATTTGTGCTGTCAGCACTCATGAATATCCCTTCTGAATCAGACATCAAGGCGGTCTCGCCCGAAAAGCCCATCAGCGATGAGGAACAGCTGGCTGCTTTGGGCCACGTGCAAGAGCTTCGCCGGGAGTTCTCCTTGTGGTCCATTGTCTGCCTTCAGATCTCCTTGATGGCTACTTGGGAGGCCTTGTCCTCGGTGGTTTCCACAGCTTTGACAAACGGGGGTGCCCCGTGTCTGTTTTACAATTAGTGAGTGCCAGCGCCTCTGCTTTCCACAAGGCTCTCTGTGTGTGTGATATTAACAGTACGCCCCGGTTAGTATCATTGCCCTGGTTGGCACCGTCTTCATTGTGCTGTCGCTGGGCGAGATTGCATCCATATACCCTACCGCCGGAGGTATGCCCACGCTGTAACATATCCCTCCTCATAGCGGCATGCATTGACACATCCAAAGGGCAATACCACTGGGTCCATTGTCTGACACCGGCATCGTACCAGGCCACGGCCGCTTGGTTCACCGGCTGGATCTCCATTGGAGGGCAGCTCGTGCTGGCAGCCTCGGCAGCCTTCGCCGCGGGATTGCAACTGCAAGCACTCATCACCTTGAACCACATGGACAGCTATGTTCCTGCTCGTTGGCAAGGGATGTTGTTCTACTGGCTGGTGTTGGCGTATTCAACGGCCGTGAACATTTTCGGGTCCAAGATCCTACCCCATACCAATACCGCCGCTGGTAAGAAGGCGACTGACTAGTCGAGCAATGGATGTGGACGAACTGACACAAAGACAGGAATCTTGCACGTCGTAGGATTCGTGGCCATCGTCTGTGTGCTGGGTGCCATGTCATCAAAACACTCCGCCGCATATGTCTTCAGCGAGTTCTCCAATGCCAGCGGCTGGGACAATGACGGAGTGTCCTGGTTAGTTGGGCTCTTGAGCACGGTTTATCCCTTCCTTGGGTATGATCCACCCGGACTCCGATGAAACCAAGGATACGAGACAGCTGATTTGACATTTAGATATGATGCTGCCTGTCATCTGAGCGAAGAACTTCCCAGACCCTCGCGCAATGTCCCCTTGGCCATGGTAGGTAGCGTCGCCATCAATGGCCTGATCGGACTGGTGTATGCGATCATTTTGCTGTTTGCTCTGGGCGATCTTGGAAACCTGCTAAAGTCCCCAATTGGGTTCCCATTCATGCAGTTGTTCCTGAATGTGACCCGTTCCCCTGTAGGCGCGTCAATCCTGGCTCTGTCTATCAGCTTGATCGCCGTGGCCGCCAATGCTGCCGGAACGACCTCGACCAGTCGCACCGCATGGGCATTCGCACGCGACCGCGGTCTTCCCGCATCAAGATTCTTCTCGGTGGTGAATCCAACTGTCAAGGTTCCTGTTCGGATGGTCTTGGTAGTGTCGTTTCTCCAGATGTTGTTGGGGTTGATTTACCTGGGCAGCACCACTGCTTTCAATGCGGTCTTATCCATGGCCATCCTTGGCATGTATGCCTCTTATTTCTCGCCCATAATTTTCATGTTCATCTATGGACGACGGTCGTCCGCTTCGATTATTCGTGGCCTGGGCTCCGGCATGTTCAATTTGGGCCCGCGATGGGGTCCGGTGGTCAATGTGACCGCGATGATGTGGCTGGTCCTCGCGATGGTCTTCAGCACGTTTCCGACAGTCGAACCAGTGACACCAAACAACATGAACTACTGTGTGGTGGTGACTATGGGGTGGATGTTCATCGGCGCTATGTATTATTATTTGTTTGGAGGCAAGAGACGATTCACCGGACCAGTGGTGGAACTGGCCGAAGGCATGTAGGAGCCACCAGTGAGACATGAAGCACGACAAGGATGATCCAAACGATACTGTAAAGAGGCATGTCTCCGAAATCCGCGATGATCTCTTTCCCACACGCAGTCCAATGCTCTTGTTTCTGGCGTGGACTCCGTATACACCCCACTTGGGAGATCCCGAAGTCCCCGCTGCGAAAGTTTATGTGAGAGGGGCCGAAGAGAAATGGAGGGGGTCAACGGTCATAAATATAAGAGCTGAACCGTGGTGTGAGTAGAATATCATCTGCATTTCGAGTTTTCAGAAACGCACTATGCCAAACACAAAGACCATTCGCGTCTCCCACTTGGGAGGCATCGATGCAGCGTACCAAATGCCAAAGGAGTATGACCCTACGAAACCGACGGTTGTGCTGGTCAATGCCTTCACAACCTCTTCGGAGCTCTACCGGCGCCAATTTGACAAAGCAGAGTTGAACCAGGCGATGAATTTAGTAGCCATCGAGTTGCTGGGACATGGCCAAACGCGAACTGCACGCGAGCAGTGGACCTATTGGGACACGGCCGAGATGAATCTGCAAGTCTTGGACGCCTTGGGGATTGACCGAGCATTCGTCCTGGGCACGAGCCAGGGCGGGTGGATTACGGTGCAGATGGCTTTGTTACGGCCAGAAAAGGTACTCCACGAGGATTGATGCGAAAGGCTGTTTTGCTAATCGACCCTAGATTGTGGGCATCATCCCGATAGGAACCTCTATGGATAGCGAGTCGGAGCGCACACGCCAGTTGCAGTGCTGGGATGGCCCGGCTATCGTGTCGAACTTTCTAAAGCAGTGGGCCAGCAGCGAAGGCGATTCCCATTTTGAGCCAGACGACGGATACTGCAACGCGCTCATCGATATCGGCTTCAATGAATGCGCCCCCGACGTACGCGAGTTCTGGCGGAAAACCATTAAAGAAAACTATCGCGGCGAGGAAGGCCGTCGACGGATCCGCATGGCGGCTATCAACCTGGCGGAGCGAGGTGGATTGCATCTTCGACTCTCCGATGTCCGCTGCCCTGTGCTCTGGCTGCACGTATGTCTCCCAGATCTGACTGTTGGAATTGATGCTAAGCCATACAGGGTACCAAAGACGCCGTGTACTCCGTGGCTAATGCCACTGAAGAGATCGGGCTGTTCACGGGATCACCAGATGCACAGCTGGTACAAGTGGAAGGGGGTGCCCATTTCCTAAACTGCTCGCACCCGGAAGAAGTCGAGCGGGCGTTGCTGCAATTTGTGAATAAGCACAAGTAGTTGGTCAGTAGAATTGATCGGAGTCAGCTGGGGGACACTTTGAGGCTATTGTGATGGTATCGCAATCTAGCCAGGGGCGGGTGGTTCGATCTATGCGAAAGATGAAACATTGAATTGCAAGTGTTGTAGATATGAGCTGATGGTAGCAATTGACTCAGGTTGACTCTTCATCTCCCCAGTATCGCTGCAAGAACTGTTCCACCGTCGTAGGATGCACTGAACAGAGACTGTTCAAAGTTGGAAGTACTACTGATCCACCCAAGGAGCAAACAATGGCCAGTTGACACTCCATGCGAGATATGACTTGATCCGAGGGAATGCTTTTCAGCTTGTGTCGCAGTTGTTGTTCGGTAATGGTACGAGTTTCAATCGGCCGTCGAGTGTACTTCTCACACAGCATAACCAAATCCGTAAAGCTCAAGGTATCGCCAACCATGCCCAGTTCGCGACCAGCCCAGGGCTCATCCAAATCCAACGCCGCAACAACAAAGCGGCCGATGTCTCGAATATCCGTCATGGTCAATTTTGGAACCGTTCCATCCGCTCGCAGCGGCACCTCGATCCAGCTCGCACGGGGGTCCTCGAGATGGATTAGAAATGGACCTTCCTGGAACCCTGCCAAGGCATCCATCCGCACGGAGTCATCGGGGATACCAATCCCAAGGTAGTTCATGAACATGCCGCACGGGAATCGGGCTGCATCAATCTGACCTTGATCCATAGAAGCTTGAACAGCCCTCCATACTGTGTTTTTGGCCTCGAGCAAATCCACCATCGATTGTGCCTCATAGCTAAGTGCGAATTCGGAAGGGGCAAAACGTTGGCAACCGGCTTCCACTGCTGCGTGTAGGAGATTCACCTGAGCTGTTACCCACTCTGGGCCTGGAATGAGCAGGACACTGATGACAACTTCCACATCCCGTAACGCGGATACGAGCGACGCGTGCGAGTTATAGTCCACACGGCGAACCTCGACAGCGACCTGGGTAGATGGTCTAGCTGACGGGTCCCTTAGTCCCCCGCGAGACAAGATCACCGGCACGTAACGACCTTCGGTAGCGAGCAAGGCGGAGATAAGGGACGCGCCCAATGTAGGACTGCTGCCCCCGGCAATTGCAACACGCATGATGGGGAGATGATGGTTTCAAAGGGTTCGGTGGAGGAAGGCGAGGAGAAACCAGTCCCTAATAACGTGTCAGGGGGCCTAATTATGAGCACCTAGAGCGGTGTCATCAGGTCAGTTCACGAATACGAGGTCGAGCAATGCATGGCGTCATCACGCGTTCTTGGCAATTGAATCAGAGTGTAAGAAGACAAGGCACCATCGGAGGATGGAGAAGGGGACTTTGAGTTTTGGATACGGCATCATGCTCAGGGAGCTTTGATGATGGAAGACAAGGAGAGCGACACGGTAAAAACATGATCTGAGAGCACGTGGCCGATGCCTTGGGGGAGCCTGAATGTTCCTGTCTCGCGTCAACGTCAACGAAACCACGATGCTTCTTTCTCTTTCCGCGCGCAAGTATATGAGCCAGCATGGATTTCTCACTTCTTTGGGCGGCTTTGGTCGACCCGAGCAAGATGTTTTCGATGGCCTTGTCTCTGATCGACTCCCCGCCGTCGACCATCTCTCAGGAGAATTCGTTCTACCCACCTCTAGATTCCGTGTCGTTCATCACAGATAGCACATATGGGACCTTCGGTGGTGTCTTCACTGCGCCTGCAGATAATGCCTCGCCAACAACATCTGGGAACTACAACTATTGCACTATGCCGCACCCTCATCCAGATACATATGAGCTTCCATCGCCGGTACAGAACCGCTCTGTCGAGGCGCAACTTGTCTACGTGGAGTACATACAGCGACACCAGCGACGTACACCCTATAACATCCTTCCCGGTGGGGAGGTGAGCCATCTCGTCCCCGTTTCGCGACGGCCTCTCTGACCAGAGCACCAGGATCAATCCTATAGCTGTGATAATGTTCGTCAATATCTCTATGCTGGGCATGCAGAACATACTCCCTCTCTCAGGGATTCCATCCCAGTATATGGCCAAACATACACAGATCTAAGCAATCCGTTTGTTATGGATTTCGTCAATGGTTCGTGTCAGTATCCACAACTTACCCTTGGTGGTGTTTTGGATGGGTTTCAGCACGGGCAAGACCTTTGGGCAGTTTACGGCGAGAGAATGCGGCTCTTGCCCATGTCGCCTGCCTCTGAGGCTGTATGGTTTCGATCGAGTAGCTCGCCACTCACCCAAAGCTCTGCCAGTGCTGTACTGAAGGGTATCTGGCCCGACTATCATGGGTCTCTTCCTTTGCATCAACAAGCACCCGATGTGGATACACTAAACCAAGGATATCCCTGTGCAGCCAGATCGCGCATACTGTCACAGGTCGAGTCGACGGAAGAGTGGAAGAAGCACCTTGCTGCAACCGGGTCCTTACGTGACCGGCTCGCCCGCCTTCTAGGCGCAAACCAGACAGAGTGGATGTCCACCTTTGATCATTTCGCCGACAACTTCCAGGCACGACTGTGTAACGGATACCACTTGCCCTGTAGTCAAGTCGACCCACTGGCTTGTGTCTCCGAACGTGATGCCTACGAGGTATTTCGCGCCGGCGATTGGGAATGGAATTATTGGTGGCGTCGCAGTCAGAACGCCAAGCAATATATTACCTTGACCGAGGGACTCTTTCTTCAAGAGATCGCACACCGGCTGAAGCTTGTCTCCGAGGATGGCCTCCCCAGGGTTTACACTCACAACTTTGTCCATGATGGTGATTTGGGTCCAGCCCTTGGCGCCTTGGGTATCCAGCAACTTCGATGGCCAGGGATGGGCTCGAATATTGCCTTTGAAGTCTGGTATGTCATCACCCCTTCTGTAGCATAACGATTGCTGACAAGCCAGGAAAACCACTGATTCCAAGCATTATGTGCGAGTGCTGTATAGTGGACACGTGCTTCAGACAGACCAAGATATCCTGGATTGGGTCGCGCTCTCTAAAATTGTGGATCGTTTGAAGGCTCATGTGCCTAAAGGGATCATTTCCATGTGCAAGGGGTAGCATGGCAATGCAGATGGATCGAACCGCTTCGCTACAACCCAAACAACCATGGAACACATATGGAAGTTCTGTCAGATCACTTTCGAACCCATCGCAGTCGCTGATGAGCCGTCACCTGCCGTGTCCAGACATTGAAATGGGCCGGCATGTTTCGGCCATTTGTCTCAGGATCTTCACTTGCCGTTTCTGTTGCCGAGGTTTCTCTGCGGTGTCTGCAGGAGGATTTTCCCGCAGCGTGCCAAATACAAACGGCGCGACGCTTCGTATAAGGCATATTCCATGGAGACATGGATCGCGCCTCCCGGCCTCTGACCAGTTGGTTGTGGTAAACTATGGGATGCGACTGATTTGCACTGCAACTATCCTCATTATTCTAGCCGTCGGCAATCTCCCTTTTGAAAGACGCGAGCTTCACTCAGACTTTCTGGCCCAGCGTGGACCTCAACCTCTTTCCCCTTCACTGTGCCCTCTTTTTTGGGCCGCGCACAGAGCCTTGCTTCACATTCAGACGGAAGGAGGGTATTCATTAAGTTCAGGCCAGTCTTGGGTCTTTCCTTTCATTTGAGATTGCGAACAATACCATCCCATCGACATGTCTATATATACTGCGAATCTCTATCATGCATGACAGGAGCAAAATGAGAGAACCGGCATCAGGAACGTCCGGGCCGGCGATCTGAGGCACACACCACTAGTTCAGCCCCAAGAACAACGGGAGGAAGCTGGCAGAGCAGATTTGGATGGCCAGCGGGACGATTGCGATGGTAGCTGTTGAATACTCGCCCGGCTTGATCGTCCAGCCCCAGGGAGCGCCAATAGCAAAGTACACCATAGCTGGATTCAAGGGTCAGTTGAAGTGCGGTACCAGTGCAATATCCGTTGCTCACCTGCAGTGATAATCAAGCAGATAACCCATGTCCATTTGAATCTTTGAACCATCTTGTCCAAACCAATGAAGAAACCGGATGGCCCTGGCTCCTTGGCCGTCGACGCCCATTCAATGTTGATGCCAAGTGCATGGCATAGAATCGCCTTTGCGCAATTGAGACTAATTCCACCAAAATAAATGACCAAAAATGGAAGCCATTTCAACGAATGTAGAAGGGCCCTCCAAAAGGTCTCTTCTTTCAGTTGATGGCGGACCATACTAAATGCGAGGGAGGCAAACCCGTTGAAAACCACGACAAGAGAGCACCATATTCCCCAGGATGGCAAGTACAAGTGATCGATGTCCGAATTGAATAGACCAACCAAGACGTAATTGACAGTTGCGAGCAACATTCCCGAGGCGATTGCATAGTCTGTGCAGGTTAGCACAAGCAACAGTGAGGACCGGGAAAGGTAACCTACAAGTGAAAATATAAGCAATGATGGTAATCTTGCTGGTGATTGGAATGTTGCTCCACAGAAAGCGAAGAAAGAGCCTTGTCACAGGGCCTCTGTAGAACCATTGATGACTAGATGCATCGTTAGGCAGTGAGCCTGGGCAATGTCGGCGGATACTCACAAAGGGTGGAAAACGAGCTCGTTGCAGCCATAGGCATATTTTTCCCACCGAGTCAATTCATCGTACAAGGTGAGCGATACGCCCTCCTTGAATCCGCCGTTGTGGTAGGTCGCGAGGCGAACAACCATCCCCTGCATCTGCAGTCTGAGACTGATATCAAAATCCTCTGATACATGAGCGTCAGACCACCACTTAGTTTGGCCATCTGATGGATCCACAAATGCAATGCTCTGTAGGGCTTTCCATCGTAGAAAGGCGTTGTGACCGACAAATGGAGAAACGTCGCCAGATCCAACCCCGTACTTGATCGCCGTGTAGACGACATTAGTGAAGTATGTGACTAACCACTACGTCAGACGCCTGCGGAGAGAAATCAAGTTGAATAGACCTACTGCCATTCTCGAACAGGTTGTGGACCACTTGCATCACCCCAGAGCCATGTTGCAAAATCGCGACTTCAGGACTTTCGTGCATCTCGAGCGCACCGTACAGAAGGCAGTCAACGGGGACTCGGGTATCGCAGTCAATACTTGCAGTAGTTAGTATATCAAACAGAAACTCTGTGGAGAGCTCACTCACAGCAGGATCAGCTCGCCGACGCGAATATTTCCTTCCGCCCCTATGAACGATCAGCAATCACAGTAGCAATGCAGTAAAAGCAGTGGGACAAACAGGTCCGGCCCTCGTCCTCAGCCAGTATGTTGGCGAGGGCTTGCTGGTAAAGCCGGTCATCGTCATCGACAGTCAAGTCCTCGGACAGACAGCTGCGCCGTTGGATCTCCAATTCCATCAGTCGTGCCAACTCATCTTCAACTCGATTTGAGAACGCTAGGCCGTAATTCATGTTGCTGGCCTTTTTGAACTTTCCTTTTCGTTCGAACCCGATTTTGTTGGCCATCACCTGTGGACTCGAGGTGTCTTCCTCCTTATAAGAGGTAGGTTTGACTGGTCGGCTTTTGCGAAACCATCCAAACCGAGATCGGGCCTTCTGGACAACCTTTCGGTTTGGCAGTCTGGCGGTATAACCAATTCCGTTTTCTCTGTAGTACTGCCTTCGTGCCTCGGCAAGCTCGGGATGAATACACTGCATGCCATCATCATTGATGAACACAGAAGCCGTTCCACCTTGCTCTTCGTAGTATTGGACCGCAGCTAAAACGCTCATCATAGTTGGGACGATGACACTAAGGAAAGTCCTTAGTCAAAAGTATTACTCTGCGTACGGATGCCTTACCCTTTGAGACCCTCTTTGTATACTGGCATTTGAATGGTGATATGGGGTAGTTCATAGTCCGGGTGCACCTTCGGGTTGGGTTTCACAGCTATCATGCCATTGAGTCATGTTGTCACCGAACAAATATCGCAGCTACTCACCCGAGTGAAATTTTGAGTTCTTCAGACAGAAGCTCGCAGGAAGTAATAACTGGAAGCAACTTGTGACGAGGACGATGAAGAAGAACTAGTAAACGTAAGTTGAATCCACACCTTCAACCAAGAAGATGCGCGTGTTACCAAAGAAAACAAAGCGAGCGGTGGAATCGTGACGACCTGGCTCGAGAGGTTAACATATACCCCCCGTACGATGTAGTGCAAGACCAAGGCATACCAAGGCAAACCGCGTATAATCGCCATCCCATCTATACTCGTTCAGGAGCTGCCTTGTGCGTCAGCGAGCTGTATGGAGGAA
The DNA here is from genome assembly GCA_030035635.1 of Penicillium parvum. Taxonomy (NCBI): domain Eukaryota; kingdom Fungi; phylum Ascomycota; class Eurotiomycetes; order Eurotiales; family Aspergillaceae; genus Penicillium; species Penicillium parvum. Next base: position 2,106,601 of record JAPJNL010000006.1, read on the forward strand.
AGCGGAAGAAGATTGGAGATATCACCCTTGAGAGCCCGAGTGACTGTGTCAGGATGACCAAGATGATTGCAAGGCTAATCTTGAAGGAATGAACTCGAAGAATGGGCCTCGGCGATATACCTGCCTCAAGATCAGGAAAATCATCATCCGCGCCCTCCTCGAGGGCGACGGCTTTGCTATAGACGTCATGTTTCTCATCGAGCGCTCCACGAACAGGTGTTGCGGAGACATCGGTATTCGTTTTTGTTGAGCCTTGCATATCCGATGCCAGAAAATCCATTGGGGACGAACGACCTGAAATTCGCGGCGTGGTGGAGCTTGAGAACTTGGAACTCTGGATCATGAACAGGAGGCTCGTCAGTAACGAGACAAAAGCTTTGATATCCGGGCCACCGACCTTCCTGCCTAGCTGCCTCTCGACATCCAGTGCGACATTCAGGATAGCACTTGCATCATGGGACCAGATGAGTATTATCCGTTCGCGGAGAACAATGCAGCATCTTGTTAGGTGGATCAACTCTGTATGCACATCATCCAAGGAGAAGACGATGGGAATGCGAGCGCTCGTGCTTTCGACTACCAGACTCCTCTGTCCGGGACTGAGGGAACTGATGAGGGCAGTGGTGAAGGTGGAGGACATGGCCAGTATAGCCGTTTCATCGAGTCTCGAAATGGCTGTTGCTAGTCGTGAGCTCACGTTGGCTGGAAAGAAAGAGTATCCTTCGCCGGCCCCCTTGATGGCAATGCACGTTGATGACCATCCGGAGTGATCAAGCTCGCTGTCGGGCTCGTCGAGCCATCCAAGCAGGGTAGCTCTTCTCGCGAGAGACCTGGCCGTCTGGGCCAAAGTTAGCACGGCTTGCAACTTTCATGTCTATCGATATTGTCGCAAACCATTCTCGGGTCTTCATCCTCTCCACATTCAGACGCCGACGGCGATACCAGTGAATGGGCAATAGACAGGGTTCCACTGCGTCGTGCGCGGGCGTGAGTGACACCTCGCAATGCCGTTGGGTGAAAGACTTGTGCAATCTCCGCCGTATCGAGATGGGGTGTCTGTGATCGTGAAGAGAGAGGGAATTCTTGGGCGCCTTCAGCATCAAGCACCCTGGGCAACGTAGAGACCGACCAAGGTTCTGGCGATGCAGAATCGCTAGACATATCGAAGCTCACCAACTCGAGATCCTCGCCTCCTTTGTCGTGCGCGTGAAAAAATGCGACTTGTGGTAATCTTCGAGAAGTTGCACGAACATATAGACGGGTGTCTCTTCAATTTTCAGTTCCGAGTTGGGTGAAGATAAGAGAAACTGTACCTCGTCAATTCCAGCTTCAAACCGTGAGCATGACCTGGTGGTAAACGAAAAAAACACTGGTCTAGATCTCACAGGGTCGAATGAAGCAAACGAGACGGCAATCTCCGTGTGAGTCGATTTGGGACCCGATGAAAATGCAGGTAAAAGAAAGGAACTATTGAGAGTGGCACTGGTGACAATGGCCGAAGAATGGCCGTGACGACCGAATCCTATCTTTAGCTCGAGATGGACAGCACTGGTGGTGCAAAGCACCTAAGATACACATGGCTTTCAGTCAACTTTGGAATGCAAAAAAGCTCGATAATGGTAGCGACCTACTACGCCATTCGGCTCTTGGGGCTTAATTTTCGCTTTCCTCGATATATCCAACAATCTCGGGCGCTCCGAACGGTGAGTAGACAACTGCAAGCACAGGCTTTGGAAAAAACTACCGATCATCCAGATGCATCTGTACCTCGTAGCAGCATGGATGGCTGATTGATGGACAGTATTCGCCACGCGGGCAATTTCAGGCGAGAGTTCAAGCCCCCCGGTCGTTCAGGAACAGGTTGACAGCTTTAGCGTTGTCGGTCAAACACATGCATGGCATGATAATCATCAATTTGCCTTTTTCTAACTGGCCGAGAGTAAACGCTATCTTTTAGCCGTAATTTGAAGGTTCGGCACGAAGTTACGATCCCAAAGCTTGTCCAAGTTACGATATCTTTGGCGATCATCATTCTGGATAGAAGGACTTGGTCGCGACCTTTACCTTCTCATTGTGAATATCATGACTCATAACAATAGCGCATCACACAATACCTGAACAAGATCAGAAATCGTAATGGATCAGGGCTCATCCAGTTTGGATATTTTGCTATTTGGATCGTGGAGTCCGGCTTTGGAGCATGCTGATTCAAAAGGATTTTTCGTTCTATCGTGTCTCGGCACCGGTCGTATTCGCTCTCTTTGACCGGGAGAAATCTCGATAAGGCAGAACTGACGCTTACTGGAAAAGGTAGATGTGTACCGAGCTGCGTCATGGCCTCCAGGCAACTCCAACCGACCATCTTTGGGGCCCCGGCGCAAGTGACGTGGGCTAACTCGTGTCTAATCGACAGTGAAACGCGAACGCAAGATGCCTGGCTTTCTCGTTCGCCAGTGATGGTCATAATTAGAAGCTGGTATGAGACCATTGACTCACACCAGACAAATTCCAAGTACGTCGAGAGTTGGATGACTATTCGGCTCTGCTTTGCATGTAGTAGCGTTCCGATCTTGAAGTCAGTCGCTATTTGTTTGCTCACTAATGTAATGATCGAGTCTCATATTAGAAGTCTTCGCCCGTGAAGGGGAACGTATCGATGGCCAGTAAATTGCAACAAGATTCAATTGAACAAGCTCATGTGTTTCTGTGGATCATCACCAGAAGATCTCAATCAGCAAGGTCCTTGCTGCCACATCTTTACTGATTTGACGACCATGCCCCTTTCTTCTGTTGTACCCCATGTGGGAAGCCATGAGCTTCTTCCTAACCAAAATTCCTTCATTGGGGTTTTACTCTGGTCTGCCCAAGGTTTTCCGCCAAGTTCATCCCTATAACAAAGATTAGGCAACTGACACTCGTAGCATGCATGTCCACACTCACGGGAACCAGCCATTTGTCGCTCCGACAGCGACGCCCAGAATGAGGTAGAATGGTTGATCGAACGGCGTGTTATCTCTGCCAGTCTGACTCCATGGATCGCTCGGGACCGTGCCATTCACTGTAGTACCCGCAAAGTCTCCATAAGTCCACATGTTCTTGTTTTTGGTAAAATCGAAATACAGAATTTGCTAGGGGATGGCCCTTGGTCAGTACAGGTCAGACAGGCTCAAAGTTGATAACGTACTCGCAGTCGACCATCAAGCCAAGTGAAGAGGTATTCTTCAGACCACTCCAAGCCAAATGTATGGTACCCATCGCCGTACTTTGTTCTTTTGGCACCCCATTCTCCGGTGCTCAATTCGTACGCATCATCCAAATATGTCGTCCCCCAATGCATCGACGAACTGACAATGTTATCTCCAAGGTCATACGTCTCTGCATCATTACCTCGACTTTCGGCAATATCAATCTCGCCACTCCTGGGCCATTCCCCGTAGACAGAGTCCTCGGGCATCATCCTGGGGAAGATGGTCAGTGGAGTAAGGGTGAAGATTTTATTGAATTCCTTACCAGATGGCGGGCCATAACCAGTTACCCTTGGCTAGCTTGGCAACAACTTCCACACGACCATACTTGATGGTTTTCTTGCCGGCAGTCGTAAGGCGAGCTGAACGAACAGGGTTGATAATCTGCCCCGAAGTCGCGTTGCTTCTGACGGCACACTTTGAGTTGATATTCAGTGTTGAGACACGCTGGTTTTTCGATGTACATGAGCCATCAGCGGTCAGGTTCAAGAGATATCTATCAGTGTCAACTGCCGCCATCTGAATTGGTAATGTCCAAGGGTATTACCCATCCATCAACTGTGCTGCTGTTATGTTTGTTGTCTCAAGTGTCAAAGTCGGGACAATATGTAGGCCTTCGGAATCGACGTAGGAGTTCTGGGGATCAGCAGTGGTCCAGTCAAAGGAGCCAGTGCTGCGATAGCACAGAAGAGGTGAGCCCATGGTTCCCGAGGTTCGAGTTTCTCGTGTACTAACCCATAACCATTTAACTGGACTTCATGGTTCCACACACTGGTGTCTAGACTGGTGAAATCGTCATATAAGACCAAGCAATACTGCAAGCCGAGTGTGAGAAATGTACAGCATCATAGAGAAGCTCGAACGTACTTGATGTTTCGGCACTGCAGCAACAGCTCTGTAGCAAATGAAGGCCGAGATCGCTAACAGAGGGTAAACAGGTCATGTCAATCGTTAATTCACCTGATCGTCGAAGCACAACTTACCCAAGGCTATTGAAACAGACGTATAGAAGATGATGCTATCCCAGTTTTTCTGCTTCTTCTTTTCTTGCAGCCATGGTCGTTCAAATCTATCTCAAACTGTCAATCAGCTGACCCAAAACCTATGGACCTGAGGCACCTACTCCCCAATCAGCCTCGAGCTCTTGAACCGTCTCCGTGGACGGGCAGGCGGTGCTAGTCTTTTGATTAGACATGTTACTTCAAGGATTGAAGGGAGAAGCAAGAAGACCAACTTGGCGACTCAACAGCTATGGAAGAAGAATCTGGCCTCCGTGATCGGATGGAGGGAATGGGAGTCGCACACGGTGGGGTTGAAAAAGGATTGTGAGGATCACGGAAAGTCTCAGCGGCAGTCATAGCAGTCGAATCCATGACTACCTTTGAAGAGCCCATGTCATTCAGTCCGCTCATGATGCTGCCTATTACTTTCTCCCTTCCTGTTTATGGCGCCGCATTATATGGTATGTTTCGTGGCCTTTGGTCGCCTTCTCCACCTTGTCCCGATATGTTCCAATCCAGCCTCTGTCGGCATCTCTGGCTCTATGATTGCCATCTTGTCTCTCGTCGCGAATCCAGACCAGCAAGCCAAGCTACAAGTGTGTTGCTTTGTCGTGGACTGTCCTTAATCACGGCGTGGCCGGGCCCGAGGGGAGATGAACGAATCGGCGAGACGGGTGAAAATGCAACTTCGCAGGGGTGTACAAGCCACCAGGGTCTGAGATGTCGCAGATGTTTGATGTTTGTGAGTGGAAGGGAATGTTTGACAGGGGTCGGTGACTAGTTGCCAGTTTGTCACTTGTTGGCGCCGGCCGAGACCGTTTGTTTACACCGAAAACCCAGGCTTACCTTCGTTCGGTCACCAAGACCAGTCCACGGTGCCATTCTAAACGATTCTTATCTTTTCATCTACCTGACTACAATATAGCTAGCCATCATCCACAGCTCGCCTATTATCTCCCTGGATCGTTCACCCTTAAATGAGATGACATATCTGACTATCAACACGCCCCGCAGTGATCTCGAAAGCCTTCAAAGGGTGAGATCATGAAGCCACAAGCGAGGTCTGATACCGAGAGCCGTCTGCTCCATGTGCTGCTGTCTGTACGGAGTTACAGAAATAACAGTCCAGCCTCCACATTTTGCCTTTGGCATTTTTTCAGCTCGTCCATCCCTCAAAATACGAAAACACCGACAACGTGGCTTGACATACACACGGGTTCCTCGTCTATTGGCCTCCTTGATAGGTTCACATTGCTGGCCTTTAGGCTGGTCGCAGTAGCCGAGCCATTTGAGAGCCTTGAAAGAGGTTGACTCGGAGCTTGGCTCTGACTTGGGTAGGTACTTTCCTGAAACGGGAAATATCTAAACACTATTGGGAAGACAACCATGGTCTTGCTCTTTGAACAGAACTTGCTCATTCAGGCTCTACAGGGCAACTCTCCAGAGCCCATGCCGAATAAGTTCTAGAGTCTCTCGGCCACTGTTATATAAGGTCAAGGTCATGATGCTTGCTTCTCTTGGTTTTAGTATTGCATCAGTCTGTCAAGGTGCCAACGTAGAGACCACCTACATCTGCACAAACCGATAGCACAGACCTACTCCACACAATGTTGCTTGCCGCTCTTGTTACTTTCACTCTAGCGATTGCCTCTGCAAGTCCCACCCAGATCGGCGTATGTACCTATCCATCGTTACAAGAAGCATATATTGACCATGTTTCCTTCCACAGAACCCTCTTGTCAGACGAGGGTCTATCTCTACTGATGGCCTGTGCGGCGCTTACAATGGCACTGCGTCCTGCGGTGGCAGCGGCTTCGGAAACTGCTGCAGTCAATTTGGATACTGCGGGAGCGACACTGCCTATTGTGGTAGAGGGTGCCAGTCCGGCTACGGAACCTGTGGTGTCGAATCGACTATCAGATGGCGCAGCTTGGGATGCTATTCTGACCACACCAATGCTCGAGCTTTGAACACCTCCGTTCTCGTGGCAGGAAATACCATTGAGAAGTGTCAAGCCACTTGTGAGGGAGCCGGTTTCAAATATGCCGGAATGGAGTTCGGATCGCAGTGCTTCTGTGGCAATGCTATCCTTAACGACTCGACGGCCATTGATGGCAGCTGTGACACCGTGTGCTCTGGAAACCAATCCGAAATATGCGGGGGCTCTAACGCGCTCAGCATGTACGTGATCGTTCCTATTTGGCAAAGCCTTGGATGCTATTCCGACTCCACTCTTGAGCGTACCTTGGCCCAGTCATTCAATATCGCCGGGAACACCGTGGAGAAGTGTCAAGCTACTTGCCAGGAGAACGGCTACATCTACGCTGGTATGGAATTTGGAACCCAGTGTTTCTGTGGAAATACGATCGACAATGGGGGTGCCCCAGCCTCCGGGTGCGGCACTCCGTGCGCTGGGGACTCTTCCGAGATTTGTGGCGGATCGAATGCACTGAGTCTGTATTATCTTTTCCAGTAGGGCTTGCCGTCAGCCGTGAATTTTGTCGGGGTAGGATCAATGGGTGGCGGATGAGAGAATCAGAAACAGAGAACTACGCTATTACCGAGTCGGAGGCTCGCAGTCCTTGACTTAATGCACTTGATTTAAGGTAGTTCCCTGGACGCCTTCTTGCCTCTGGCAGCATGGTCCAAAATCAGCCAAGGCCCCCATCTGCCGTACATACATAGTGCCGAAGGTGATCTCAATGTCGGAATGCGCACGCCGTTCCATTATCATAACCATATCTTTGGCCCAAAGGTATGATTGCCATGAAGCTCTTTCCAAGGAATCCCCTGGCTGTCAACTGTTCCCTTGTTGACATTGTTTCCCCACCAACTGAGACTAGCGCCTGGTAGCACTAAGGCAAAGAATATAACGACGGCAGAGATGGCTACACCAGAGTCGAGCGCCGCTGATAGAACGTAGTTGTACTTGGCCCACCATTGTGGCTTCCGACCTTTCAAGTACTGCGAGATTTGATCAGCTGAGAACCTTCATCGGGCAACATGAAGCAGTAAAATGGCTCACTTTGTTGAAGACAAAACTGACGACAAAAGCAGTCGAATAGTTGATGCCAGTCTAGAATGCAAGCTTTAGTATGTTCCGCAATCGAGGGCGTGAACGATAAAGTGAAAGGATAGATCACGAGGGTACCTACTGCTGGTGGTAAGTTACCCGTTCCAGCAAAGAAGATAGGCCAATGCACAGATTTCAGGATTTTTGAGTTAGGCCATTTTTTTTGCAGCAGGAACGTTAGGATGGGCAACGCAGCTCCAAGCCAAAACATATGCAACAGGCCAGAGTATATCTTGCCAATATTATATAGCCGAGAAGGTCCAATCGCTGGGAGATTTCTTAGCGCTTCACTCTGCTGCCATTTGCTGAAGGCCACATTACGTACCGCCCCAGAAGATTGCACTATTGTAGTTGACTCGCCCCTGGGGGCAGGTGAAGTTGTCGGACTGGGTGCTTGAGCAGACATCCTTCACGTTACCAAGCATCCAAAGGAGAACACCGTCTGGATATGGCCGTCAGCGTCAGTTCTTCGGAGAGAATGGTAGGAAAGACGCACTTTGAGTGAGGCTACCCAGGATGCAAGCGATCAATTGAGCAGTAAACAAGGTGCGACGAGGGATTTTCATGTAAAGCCCCAACTAGAAGAATGGATTTTCTTTAGCTTTTGTTTCGGACTGGAAGCATGTAAGAGGTGAGCCACCTTCATGTCCGCGCTGTATATCATAGCTTGGCTGATTCCGGTATATGCATAGAACTAGACGAATTTCGTCAACTGACACAGTTGCTTGCCCCCCGACTCGTAACCATACCTTGAAGACGAGAAGCACGAGTGGTCTTCCTTTGAGAAGATACCCGGAGATGATTTCTCCCAGGACGGTCAGAACATTGCTGTTCAGATTGGCGACAGCGTATACTATGCCCACGGGAACGACGTAAATGGCGGCCAGGGCAAGTGTAAGGAAGACACCCCAGAACGCAAGCCCCGTGTCCCAAACATATTGCGTGACAATAGCCATAACAACAACAATCCCCTTGACATTGATTAGTTGTTGAAAAAAGAGCAAGGAATGTCAAATAAAGCTCACCGTCATGATGCCATACCACCACCATGGGACGTCGGGATAACGTGAGAGAAGGCGGGCGTGGACGTCCTTCTTCTTGTTACCCCTGAAGGTCATGACGATGTCCTTGCTATGATGCAGCAGCACATGGGTGATCAAGCAGCTAAGAACCGCAAATCCAACCCCGTAAGACATTGCAAATGTTGCAGGAAGGAAGATTGGGCTGTATGCTCGGTATTTTGACTCATCAATGGCGCCTGATGCGTCCAGGATTCTGCTGGAGTTGTAGACGTTCCCAGTGTTGTCGTACGCGTCGGATCCAGTTAGGGGCAAGTAGGCAGTGAACCATGTGTTGGTGTAATAGATGATGGGCACAACGAGAGCGTAGACGCAGAACCATCCGGCAAAGACATTCGCCTGTGCCCAAAATGGAACCACAAGGGGTGACTGGTTGTACGCTATCTGGCTCCAGTCAAATGTTGTTGGCAGGTACCCAAGGCCGGTTGTCATCCCAAAGAGATTATTGAGCACTTTATGATCTGTAGTCCTTGTTAGATGGCAAGTTTTTGCCGAGAAGCAGGGACAAGGACACACGCGGAGCAGCCCAGCAGATAAAGGCGAAGGTGCTGAGGCCGGTAAAAACAAATCCGGGGAACCAATACCAGCAGAAGCTTCCGACAAAAACGTAGAGGAAGAATTTGTAACGCGAGACCCGCCAGCCATTTGCAATCGGGTTTGCTTGGCTATGTAAAGTCTCGAACAATGCAGCGTTCGCCAACGTGGAAGGCCAGATCTTGATTGGATTAGCATGAGCATGTAGTGATCCATGATACATCTCTGTCCCATACCATCTGAGGGGGCTCAACGATATATTTGTAGGCGAGCCCCGCCAACCCGAGACCAAACATCTGCATTGAGAGCGAGAGCAGAATTTGATAGCCCACAGGGGTCTTCATGCCTAAAAAGGTCTTCTGTGCTTGGATGATCGCACTTGCCTGCAAGGTTCTGCTATTAGCATGTTGTCCGTTCAACGGAGCCGCGGGTGCCAGTTACCCATGATTGGCCGAAGCTCAGATTTGACATGATGGTCACGACGGCATGCTCCTTGATATTGAAGTGATGGTCCGGGTTGAGAACAAAATCCCAGCCAAAGACAGTGACAGTCTTGACTGGGAGGATCCTGGCAATCAAGCATCCAATCGGATAGCTTACCAGCTGGGCCGTGAGAGAAGTGATGGTCACGCTTGGGTACCGCATGGAGAAAAACTGATTGATACCCGTTCCAACCTATGATGGGAGGTAGTTTTAGTCATGTTCCGCAGCAAGATTTAAATCAGAGGCGTGTGCTTACCAGAGTGAACACTATGCCTAGGAACCACATACGCACTGTGTTCACAGGCAGTGTAGGATCATCTGTGTTGGGAACATTGGCGCGCACTTCAAGGTAAGGGGAATTGTCAGAATCAATTGTATATTCAGTCTGGTCCACCTCTCCAATGGCCATCTCCATCGCCTCGTCGGCCGTGATGGGCTTTTTAGGCATTTCCGCCTCGTGGGCGAGGTAGGCCTCGGCTGATAGTTCTTCTTGTGCTTGGGACATTGTAACTGGCAAAGCCGAGACGATGAAAGGCCAAGTATAGAATGAAAACCTTGATGTCAAGTTGGAGATTGGGGGGGTGCAACTCTCCTATATATACTATGTTTTGCTAGGAACATGGAAGGGATGTAGGTATATGGCTAGGCGTACAAGCCGAGATATGGGACAAGGAACCCCCCCCGCATGATAAACGAGCAAGTGGCACGCAGATAGGCTTCATTAGGTTCGACCGTCCAGGCATCGGCGAGAACAGCACCAGTTTTTTCTCCAGCTCGCCGGCGGGAGTAAGGTCCAAGCGAGAATGAGCAATGATTTTACGAGCCCAGAATGTACCCTACGCAGGTTCTTGGGACTGAGACTGCGGCTGGTGATTGTCCGGCATGACTCCGATTCGCAGAGCGAGACTTTCGGATGGTGGGGAAAGAAGATTGTCGAGCGCGGGGGTTCTCCATGGCTATCAGTTTATCAAGTCTAGTGTCGGAAGACTGCCGTTGTTTAGCCGGTCACAATAGCTTCATCTGTCGGCTTTTTCCGCTTGGACCTTCCCACACTCCCAGCATCCCTCCACGAAACTTCCAAATGATAAAAGACAGCACTTCAACACTCTGATAGCCCCTCGAGACATGACTTCCCCGTGGTCTTTCCATTTCTTGTGTCACGCACAACAGCCAACCCTTCACAGCATTCCCAAAGCTCCATCCTCATGGCGATCACGAAATCTTCCCCGCTCCTCATCATCGGGGCCGGGACCTGGGGAACGTCCACTGCTCTTCATCTTGCCCGTCGAGGATACAACAATGTGACTGTCCTTGATGTTTACCCTGTGCCATCGCCTATCTCAGCGGGCAATGACATCAACAAAATCATTTCGCTCAGCCAATACAGCAACCGAAAGGAGGAGATGGAAGTCAATGATATCCTCGGCAAGCAAGCGATTGAGGGCTGGACAAAGGATCCCATCTTCCAACCCTTCTACCACGACACTGGTGTGTTGATGTCGGCCTGTACCCCCGACGGACTTGCGCGTCTCGGGGTGCGTGCAGGGCCCGAGGGGCAATCAAACCTGATTGAGATGTCCACAACGGAACAATTCCAGGGACTCAGCCAGACTGGTGTTCTTCGAGGTCAGTTCCCCGGATGGAAAGGCTATTTTGTACGATCGGGAACCGGGTGGGCTCATGCGCGCAACGCGATCATTGCGGCAGCCCGCGAGGCCCAGCGGCTGGGGGTGAAGTTTGTGACTGGGCCATCTCGGGGCAAAGTCGTCGGTCTGATCACTGAGCATCAAGACGTGAAGGGTGCCACCACTGCGGACGGAATGAAATGGTATGCAGACCAGACATTCCTTTGCGCTGGAGCCAATGCGGCCCAGCTACTCGACTTCGAGCAACAGCTCCGCCCAACAGCATGGACATTGGTGCACATCAAGCTTGAGCCACATGAGCGGGCGTTGTACAAAGATCTGCCAGTCATCTTCAACATCGAGAAAGGCTTCTTCTTCGAGCCCGACGAGTCTGGCGAAATCAAGGTATGCGATGAGCATCCAGGATACACCCACATGGTGCAATCCGACACTGGAGCCATTAGTAGTGTCCCATTTGAAAAGACCGAGGTACCCAAGGAGTCCGAGAGAAGAGTCCGAGACTTGCTGAAGGAGACGATGCCACAATTGGCAGACCGACCATTTTCGTTTGCTCGTATTTGCTGGTGTGCCGATACCGCGAATCGAGAATTTATCATTGACCGTCACCCTCTGCACCGTTCACTGATTCTTGGATGTGGTGCTTCTGGGCGAGGTAGGTTGTGTAATGCTATTCACAAATTTCGTCGTCAAAAAGAACCGTGACTAATACAAAAAACAATCATTCCCAGGCTTCAAATACCTGCCATCTATCGGTAATCTTATCGTTGACACTATGGAGAACAAGGTTCCCCGGAAAATACACGCCGTTGTCAAATGGGACCCCGAGGTGGCTGCGAGCCGAGATTGGAAAGACACTCTTGGAAGGTACGGTGGGCCTAACAGGGTCATGGATTTCCACGAAGTGGAGGAATGGACGAGCATCACGAAAGGGCATGTGTCAAGACTTTGATCATTCACAATACTGGACTGGGATAGGGCTGCGAGAGCGATGCAGCTCAACCCCACCCAAGGGGTCGTTGCACTTATCATCTGAATCGAAATAGTGGAGTTGATACATGTTGATTGAATATTCCGATCGCCTTTTCTCAGCGCTGAAGGCGGTAGAAATTACAATCAGGAAAGGAAGGAGGAAATCATCGAAGAGATCGGAATTCCGGGTTACTTCTTGCACTGACCGGAGGCTTACGCTGAGAGCCATTACTACAACAAGCTGGTATTCCTCTGCAGGTCATGATTAGTACGGTTACAGTTTTCTGATTCAGGGCACTCAAATGTTGATGCACTGAGGAGGAGAGCGTAGGTAGCTCATGATATATGCTGTGTCAAACGAATCGGAATTCCTGAAAATCAATATCCAGCGCAACAGACCCTATAGCCACGTGCTCGCGTGTTTATTGAATGAGACCACTTGGGTTGTTGGGAAAGCCGAGGATACACGCGGTTAGACCTCGTCTTTTATCGGCTCCGCTTATTCGCCGCTGGCTCGGGGAGGAGACAGTCGATTCTTGCTAAACTTGGTTAGACATCATAGAACTCCTTCAGCTCTTTCATTGGACTACGGGACTTGTCGATGCCACGGGCCCTTCTATACTCCAATCAGACTGCAGCGTGCTTGATGTTGTCCTCTGAATCCGTTTAGCTGGACGATTCCAGGAGAATTGTTGAAGGCAAAATCGAGGGGTTGGCGCAAATGAGATGATGGAAATTGGAGACAGAGACCCTGCGCTGAGAGTGCTCATGGTCAATAAATGCGATTGGGGTCCCTCTTAAATTTCTGCACCCCTTTCTCTCGTCTTTTGTCACGACTGGGCCGTGGTGTGCAAAAACGACATCCTCGTTTCTGGAAAATCAGCACATTTCCTCTGCAGATGATGGATGTCGAACAATCTGCAGGCATTTTTGCCTCGAAGAACGATGCCGATCAGACCAAAAAGCAGGCAGCTCCCTCCGTGGACGAGGATCGATCTATCGGACATGGAGAGAATGACCTTCTGGGCATGGAAAAAGTGGATGGGGTGCTGGCTGCCAAAATGGTCCTTATCAACGACGTGAGTCCATGAATTTGAAGCCCCGCCATTGGCAGACTTGATCCTCTGGCTTTCACGAAGGAAAAGGTTAACAAAACGGTGTTGCATGGTTTCTAGACTATCGATGAGATCGGATTCACCTCTCACCATTGGAAGCTGTTCTGCCTTAATGGCTTCGGATACGCAGTCGACTCTCTCATTCTCCTGATCCAGTCGATCATATCTGGTCAAGCCGGCTTGGAGTTTCAGCCTAGCTTTGCGACCGGACTGACGATTGCGGTGTACGTGGGAATGCTGGTCGGTGCCATCTTCTGGGGCTTCTCTGCCGACATCATAGGCCGTCGATTTGCCTTCAACGTCTCCCTCTTTGTCTCCTCGGTGTTCACGATTGTGGCTGGAGCATCCCCCTCTTGGATCACTCTTGGATTGTTTGTTTGTTTGAGTGCATTTGGAGCTGGTGGAAACTTGGTACTCGACACTACTGTCTTCCTTGAGTATTTGCCTAGCAAGAACCAGTGGTTACTGACTTTGATGGCCGCCTGGTGGGGTGAGGCTTCCCCGATCCCTTAACGCGCTGATGGCTCTCGATTGGCTAACTAGCGATTCATGTAGGACTCGGTCAGCTTCTCGCGGGTCTGTTTGCCTGGGGCTTTCTTCCAAACTACTCTTGTAGCGATGCTGCAACTTGTACTCGCGCGAACAACCAGGGCTGGCGCTATGTGTGGTACACGTCTGGCGCGTTTGTGTTTGTTCTTTCGATTCTGCGTATCACGATCATTCGCCTTGAGGAGACGCCTAAGTTCCTTCTCGCCGAGGGCAAAGATGCTGATGCCGTCCGGGTACTCCAAAATATAGCTACGAAGTATAATCGTCCTTGTTCTCTCACTGTCGAGCGCCTGGAAGCTTGTGGACCGTCGCAGGAACGCGACACGACAGCTGGCGGATTATCTCAACGTCTTATTTCGCCTAAGGAAGTTGCATCCCACCTTCACGGTCTCTTCGCTACTCGCAAAATGGGACTGTCCACTTCGCTAGTGTGGTTCTCTTGGCTCCTGATCGGCCTAGCATATCCACTATACAATGTGTTCTTGCCCTCTTATCTCGCCTCACGTGGCGCTAGCTTCGGACAACCCAGCCAATATATCACTTGGCGCAATTATGCTCTCAACAACACCTGTTCCATCTTTGGCCCAGTCCTGGCGGGCTGCATGTGCCGTTCGCGTTTCTTCTGGGGCCGTCGTGGAACAATGGTTATCGGTGCCATGATTACCATGGTTTTCTTCTTCTGTTATACCCAGGTCCGCACAGCCAGTCAGAATTTGGGCTTCACGTGCGCTATTTCTTTCTGTTTGAACATCTATTATGGTACCCTCTACGCGTATACACCAGAGGTAGGTGGTCTCTTCTGAGCGGCCAATGGCTTCATTGATCCTTACTCCTCTCTCGTGTCATCCCACGTCAAATCTGACGGATATTTAGGTCTTCCCTTCTGCGCATCGAGGGACTGGGAATGGTGTCGCCATTGGGCTCAACAGAATCATGGGTATCATCAGTGCAGTTGTCGGAGAAGCCGCAAATGTGAGATCCGAGATGGCTTTCGTGCCAGACTGACGAGGAAAGCCATACTGATCATGCATATAGACTAGCACACCGGTCCCGATCTTCATTTGTGCCGCACTTTACATCGTCATGGCAATCGTTGCAGCTGCATTTCCGTTCGAGCCATATGGGCGACGAAGCAGCTGATTTAGCATGCTTCCTCGATTTCACCAGCCTCGCCGCTGAGTGACCTTTGGTTGTGTATACACCAAGCTATCTCTGGGCCGGCAGGACGGAACCGGCCTAGAGACTAGAGTCTCTCCGCGAGGTCGTCTTCCATCCACAGAAGTTCGGCGCTTGCCGCCTTGGGTGGGACTATGAGCATTCCCTGATGTCCCCCTGCTTATATATGAAAGGTGCAAGAGCAGCGACCTCTATGCGAGGTTCGACTTCAAAGGATTTGCCGTCTGCGTCACTCATAATCTTGCCCATATCATCTACAATGCCATCTACATAAAGACTCCAAGAGAAGAGGTCATGCCATGAATGGGGTATGAACATGAGATACCTGATAATGAATTCATTGCACACGGAAGGTATGGCGTCTGAGACTCCATTCGAACATCGGGCCGTATAAGTAACTGCATTGCTCGTTTCGAACTGCACATGCGATGGTATTTACATGGTGGCTACTTGCGACAGATACGGCCAGGCCAGAGGAGACAGTGTCCGCTCCGCCCGGTCAATATTCGGCCATTTTTGCACTAGCAGAAATACATGCGAAGGAGAACAATAAACGGGAAATATAATTGCATAAAATTTTATCCAACGCTACTCTATAGCGCATACATGAGCTGCTCCAGTCCGACGGTGACTGGGATGCTCGACACAGCAACACCTCGATGACTTCCATGCCATGGCCCTGCCATATAGTATGCAAGTACTTCATCATCCCCGGAATGATGGTCGATGCTGCAGACCACCGCCAAACGGGCTTTCGAATCGCAAATCCGAAAGCCTGTGACGGACCTGAAAAGACCAGATCGGATCTCAAGCCATCACCCCCTCTTCAATTCCATGGGAGAACTCTACAGTTGATGTCCGGCGCTTGTCATTTCCGCCCTTGATGCGCTTAAACCCGAACATTTGGCCCATCTCCCTCCAGAAACCAACCGGAGGGTCAATGAAACTGGCTTCATATGCATCGATCAGAGGCCGCTCCCAGACCAAATCAGCCTCCTTAGGCTTGACAAGCTTGGTCTTCTTGATAAACTTCCAGATGAGGTAGAGGGGTGGGATCACGATTTGCATAGTGTAGTCTGACCAGAATGTCTTCAAAGACCACGGCTTGTAAGACGGATAGCCGTATAGGATGGTGACGAGAATCATCCAGACGAAGGAAATGTACGCGCAATATGGCTGGAACCTTCCAAAGTAGGAGAAGGACCTCCGATCAAGGCCTTGCGCCTTGCAAGCGCGATGGAAGAAGATGTAAGTCAGGGTGATGACGATGTAGTTGATGAGCCCTGGCACTTGACGTTAGAAACCTGATTTCCAGAGACTGGATAAGTTGGGGAGTCATACCTCCTGCGGTGACAAGGCTAGCGAACCAGGTAATCACGAGCGATGAGTTATTCGAGACTTGTAGGAAGGAAAGGAGAGGGAAGATCATGACGATGGCAAAGCAGTAAATAGGAACACCTTTGCGAGTTGTGTAGGTGAGAACTTTGGGAGCTCTTCCGTCCAGAGCGAGGCCGTAGAGGGTACGGATGGCGCAATAAGTGTAAGTGTTTCCGGCAGAGAAGATGGAAGTGCACAGAAGACTGTTGAAAAGGGGAGGTTAATTGGAAGACACACGTCAGCTGCCTTGAGGGGACGAAGCACTCACGCATTGACGATTGAGGGGAAGATTGTAATGCCGAGATTGGTCATGCCGATAACGTAGGGCGACGCTGAGGCACTGGAGCTCGAAGCCTCGCCATTCACAACTTTGACCAAGTGCTTGTCTCGAGGAGAGCAAACAATTCCTACGGCCAAGGCACCACCAATGAAGAAGAGACCGAATCGAACGTAGACGGTTTTGAAGGCGTTTTTGATGTAGATCCTAGGACGCTTTGCCTCGGCCGCCACCATTGAGATGTACTCGGGACCAACAACGGCGAAGCACGCGGACCAGAGAGATCCCAAAAAGCCTTCGAAGCGACCAAGGGCGCCGGTGTCCAGGTACTCCATGAAGGCTCCCGGGGTGTCCCAATTCCGAAAGCCGTATGCATCGTGTTGAGGGTTGCCGCCGACCATTGTGATGAAAGTGAAGAAGAACAGGGAGAAGATCAGAATGACCTTGCCACCGGATAGCCAAAATTCCGCTTCGCCGTACGCCCGAACTGCCAGGATGTTGAGGACGCTGGGGAACTCATTAGCTAATGTGTGAAGTGCGGCCCTTGTCCAGCACCGCTCCAAAAGCGTATGTGCAACGGCAGGGGCATGAGACTTGCGCAATGGAGCTCTTACCCATAGCAGAAGATAACAGCTGCGCAAATTCCAGCGACTGGGCCAGTCTCGGTGACCACGGGACTCCAAAAGGACAATACCAGGGTGAAAGCCGAGATCTCAAAAGGGATCAAAAGGGCCTCGTAGAAGCTATTCTCGATATGTTAGCCAAACGACCAGTCAGAAGAATTACAAGGAAGGCAGTGAACGGACAAAAAGTTCCACCCGACCATGAACCCAAGCGCGTCATCCACCCATTTGCCAGCGAGACGAATGAAGCCGCCGCTCACGGGATAAGCAGTGGTCATCTCCGCGATACAGTTGTTCACCATAGCCAGAAAGATCGACTGGATGGTGAAGGCAAGGAACAAGCTACCGGCTCCACCATTGTAAAGACCCGTTCCGATACTCACGAAGAGAGCAGTTCCAATGGAGCCTCCAATGGCAATCAGCTGAATCTGGCGGTTACCGAGGTGACGCTGAAGGTTATCAGCGTTGTCAGCCATCATGCCTTCCTGAACATCGTGTGGGCCATCGCTGGACTTGACCCCCAAGGTGTCTAAAACACCAGTGGCCTTGCCCTTTTCCTGACTCGCAAAAGCCATATCTGTTAGGTCCAATGAATCGTGTCGGCTATTAAGGTGCAGCGGGCGCTAAGTTGGGACCGGGAGCGAAACTATAAATGAGCCGCGTGGGAATCGTTTGGGATGTGAGCTATCCGTTGATACTTTGACTGTGGCGCATGGGTTATGCAAGTATTCGGCGTAGGGTCAGTTGGGTTAAAACGATCTGGGGAGATCGATCAGGTGCGACCGGGATGCCGACAGCGGGGGAAGGTTAAGTTGCTCGGGTACGGTCCAAAGGGCAAAATTGCGACAGGGAACTGCTGCGTTGGCTGTTGGACGGTCGTGCGGATCGTCGATGGCTGTGAGGAATTGCGATGCTAGAGCGTGGGGAGGGCTTGCTCTGTCCGTCGCACTTGGATAAGACCGGTGAGGTGTATCGTGGTTCTGGCCTTCTGTTTCACAGGCGATACTCTTTTTTCTCGAGAGATGAAGAAAGTAGACCTTTGGATGCAGAGGGGAAATAATCAAGGTTTGCTGGAACGCAATACTGCTGAACCTTTCTCACACAGGGTGAGGTATCAGAAGCAGAAGCCAAGGATCGAGCACACCCTTGGGTCTTCTCAAGTCAAGTGGCAGAGTTGGAGTAGATGCAAGTGAGAGAGTGCAAAGAGCAAAGAGCAAAGTTGCGGTTTGGCCGGGGCATGCGCCAAAGAAAAAGGAAGAGCGGTTGACGAGGGGCCAAGGAGCGCGTTGGCGAGATTTTTCAAGCGCCATACGCAATTTGCGGTACCATGGACGAGACAGGCCGTCCATGACGGCGACTCTACTCGTCAACTCGTCAACTCGATGGTTAAGTTGGTTAAGTTACGGTAAAGGCGTGTGCAGGGGCCATTGGCGACTCGAGATAACTGAGTTTAACTTCATTTGAAGCGGCCCAAGCCACGTTTTCCGCCTCTAGAGTCGGCCGTTCTGATTGGCCGAGATTATCTCCTTCCCCAAACGCCACGCCAGCCAAGACCCGGATGGGGCGGCGCTAGTCCCTTTCCGAACACGAGATCCCATTCTGGAACATCCATCCGGTCATCTGTATGACCTATGACCATTCCCGTGATAGTGGCCATAGGCAGTGCTCAGGTGAACATTTCCGCACTTGGCAGCTTTGATAACCAGGTAGAATGCTGAATCATTCAACGGGTTCAAGTCGCCCTAGGTCCGTTTATAGGTCCGTTTACCTCGATATGGTATATGCACTCGCGACAAGCCGGTCACGGTCCGGCTTCACCTACCGTCAAACGGCCCGTCAAGCGCCTCCTCCTCTGTGTGACCCACGCCTTGTAATTGATTATTGGTGTCCGTTTCGAATTTTCAAATGATTTCGGTCAAGGAATCTTCAGGAGAGCGGACGAACGGACCGAAGACATGCCATTAGTTATTCTTGTTGTTTTCATTCCGTACAGGTTATGCCTTTAAGCTCTATATCTGCCGCTGTATATCCACTATGTACCGCAATCGATCGAATTGACCTTGCCGCTTCATCTAGCGAGTCACCTCTCTTGACACATTCTGTTTATAAAGTCACGAAATGCAGAACAGAGTCCCGTGTTTACTGTTTATGACACGGACAGCTTCTCACAGAAGATGCGTCCGTTCGGAATTGAAGGACCTTTGCATGGTCAAAGAGCTACTCTTTTCGTCACTGTGACTTCCATAGCTTCCACTTCCATAGCTGACCAACTCTGTAACGGAAAGTGAGGAATCACGACAAGACGAGAGATCTGAAGAGTCAATGGGAGAGGAAGATGCTAATGAGCCAAAAAGTCTGGTTCTAGGCTACTCAACATCATCCGCCTTAAGCAGGGATACCAAACAGCAGCAAAGCCACTATATTTCCCTCCCAGATAGCTTTGTCAATCATCTCATCGATCCATATCCGCGCGGGAAGATTTTCCACATCAAAAGGGATGGCTCCATTGCTCTGAGCTACGAAGGGCTGGCGGACGACGTTAGCCAAGCGTTCGTTTCCGGGGAAAGGAAAATACAAGCGGGTTCAACGAAAGAAAAGGACATCTTACAGGAGACGTCAGGTATCAAACACTTCCGTAAGGTCTTGCCTAAGGCGAGATGTATCGCCATCTACTCGGTCTAGGATTTCCAACGTAGTCATTGGTTCACTGTCAACCTGGCGTGAGCAAACGATCCCGGTCGTGTCCTTTCAGAGCCAAAGGACTTAAATTTATCGAACAGTAGCAATCACCATGATTTTTCTTCTAGGGGATTTTAACCCGTTGGTTAAAGGGTGTGCACAGTTTCAAGATCTTCTTCCCTTGTAAGACCTTGGCTTTTATATCATGGGGTACCCTTGTAAAGCATTGCAAATTCTACTTTTTATCGCCATTAAAGTGTCAATGCCGTGCTCATCTAGGCAATACATGGTACTCGCCAGGGGATATGCAATTTTTATATAGCTTTATATCACGAGAACACTTAATGATGACTGCAAGTCTCCGCTCTGCAGGCTGGGGCCATCCCAGAACTATACGCAAAGGTAATAGCACTGCATGGTACATAAAGAGGAAAGACAAACAGAAGTGTAGACGAAGATGCGACATAGGGACCCTAATGCCAGGAAACAGTGTAACTCGCCAACTCACTTCGAATGCAGCAAGTTCCTGCAGTCACCAGTGTTCAAGTATAGATACGCAGAGACCTACTAGACCTAGTTCAATGCCTAGACAATAGGCCAGCTGTGTGATCTCTGAAGGATTGCAACCAGCTCGTTGACTGATCCGTGCTGTGGGTTCTTTTTGGTCACCTTTTCCCGGGTATACGGATGCATTGATACCACAAAGCCGTTGCTGCCAACCCGAACGGCAACAGCAACTGGCTCACCGTAGAAAAAAAGTCCGAAGATTGGGCGAGATCGAGTTCCTCTGCCATGGGCCCCCACTCGTAGGCCGACTGAAGTGGATGCTTCAGCGAGCTCTGCTAGCTGTTGCGGTTCATACTTGGCAAACTCTTTGCTGTGTGTTCCAGAATGTGATGTATACCGGCGCCGCGATTGCCAGATTTACCGGTCTCGCTAATGTTCAGGTTAAGACACAGCATAGTCAAATGAGAGTATGCTATGGGAAACTTACACCCAAAGAATCTGAGAGGTAAGGCCGTCAATTTGGTTGACACGGCCAACCGCAAGCTGCCAAACACGCTTCACGTCCTGGACCGTTACTTTGGCGCCTTTCTCCAGAAATCCACGAAGTAGCGTCTTTCACTCGTCGGGAATAGACAGTTCTGTTATGCCTGACCCTTGCGATGAGGTTCTTGATAGCATGTTGCACTGCCAGAAACTTCGGGGTGGATGTAGGGCCGGTTGTACGGTCAACTTGAATATCAACAATAGACCCTTCTGTCTGCTAGAAAGGTCTGTCTGTCCGTTAATCGAGCTATAGGCATGTTGGAAAAGTATATTAGTCTCTTTTATAACGTTTGTAGATGGCTAGACCATTAACCAAAAAAGGCACCATTCACTAGGAGGAGCAACGGAGACCAGTCTGGACTCTGAGCTATAGACTCAGTCAAAACAATTGACGCAAGGGCCTGATGAGCGAAGTAACCAGCACAAATGGATTACCGCGCGCTTTGTATAGCATGCATCATAACAAACGATAGGGTCTCACATCGCGTGCAATGAACACAACCTGCAAGGCTGAGAATATTGAGTAGGGCTGTTGACGATATTGACGATATGTCGATATCGTATCGTCAATGTCGACAGACGATACGATATCGGCGGACCTTTGGTTAGACGATTGGCGATTGACGATAAAAATCGTCAGCACCTGAGTTAGGCGATACGATATCGGCAAAGTCTGACAATATCGTCAAATCGGCAATATTTTAGTACTTTGAATCCTTAGATATCTTCTAGAGAGCGAATGAAAAGATGCCAGGAACCAAGCGGGCGCTTATGCGCATAATGTACAACCACACCGAGGCGAACAATACCTCACAATGCGCTCAGGTGCGTCAGCCTCACATGGATAAAAAGAAAACAGACCAGACCAACTCGAAGGCGCATTATAGGGCAACCCCGCTGCGCTTGGCCGCTACGATCTGAACCCATCGCGAATCAACATCAGCATTCTTATGGTATCCCCCTTCAACGAATGCCTCCGGATACCTAAGACATCCCTCGCTGTGCTAAAGAGCCTCTCAACAGCAACTTCAGAGGCAGGGATTGCCAGGTAATCCCTAGCTGCTGCTGCCATCTGCGGATGCTCGTCCTTGTGTACCCGCCACCAATTACAGAGCTAATCTTAACCTGTGGTATCTGTAACGCTGATAGGAGGAGTCTCGAAGTACCTATCAATATCCGAGACCAGAGATCGATCTCGCACCTACAACTTCTTCAACATTCTAGATTCAACATCACCATGCTCCGCGGAAGACTGCTATGGTGCAGTGGCATAATGCTCCGGATTGCTAGCCGCGTATCTCTGATAGAGGTTAGCGCGGATATTTTCCAGAATCATGGTGCCTACATTGCCATCATGTAATTCTCGCAAGATCAATTCGCCTTTGACTCTAGGATCCAAGACAAGGGCAGTGTAATAGGTGTCGCAGTCGTCCATGATAGAATAGTACTTTTCATGCTTCTTCATGCCCTCCTTCACTGCAGCTGCAATATCTTGGTCCATTTTTACAAAGTCACCATTGCGTTCACTCACGTCATCGAGTAATTCGTGCAGTTCCTAGTAAATCGGGACGGCAAGTCTGATTTGTGGATTGCGCTTCGAAACGAACGAAGTAAACTCATTGAACTTGTCGAGTACTAGATGGATCTGCTCGAGTCGTGACCAATCTTCGACAGTAAAGGGCGGAAGTTCCTTCTAAAGGAATAGGAACTTATTGACTTGTTGTCTCGACTTCAATCCATCATTGACCATGCGGAACGTTGAATTCCATTGGGTGGTAACATCGTACTCGATAAATTTGTCCGGCAGATCATTCAGTCTGCAAATCTCTTTCCAATTCTGTCGGCGTTAGGGATTTTGGCTAATCCAAAGAGCGAGGATTCGCAGTCTTCCTATGGCTGACTGATTGGTGATCGAGTTACCGTTCTGCAAGCTATCACAGGCAGCTTGCGCTTGCTCTATGTCGCCGGACTTCAGGGCACGGAGGATATCCTTCACAATCAGATTGAGAACATGAGCCAAGCAGCGGACGTAGCTGTCTAGGCCTCGATAGACTGGTGCCGGATTTGCGTCTTGCTCCCTAGATCGGTCCAATAGAGAGAAGTATAACTCCGAGGCCATAGCCTCATTGTTACCGGCGTTGTCGCTAGTGATAGAGATGAGCTTGTGTTCGAGATTCAACTCGACAAGCATATTCTCTACTGTATTTGCCAAATTCTCTCCGCTATGAGTGCCTTAGAGTTCGGTAAACTCTAGTACTCTCTCCCGGTACTCAAATTCTTCGGTCAGCCAGTGACCAATCACCCCTAAAATAGGAAGGTGGTTCTGGCTTATCCACGCATCCAGCGACAAGGCAATAGTTCTGCAAGTCAATGCCAGCTCCTTCTTCAACTCATTGCGCTGCGTGTAGAATTCTTGCACAATTCGATCCCGCAAGGTGTGGCGAGATTTAAAAGGAGGCTCAATCCCTGGGATGTCGCGGAAGACTTGCTGAAACTCCGGAGACTCGATAGTGGTAAAGTCATTCATGTCAGTCACAATCCAGCGGATGATATTCCTTTCTAGGACTTCTTAATGAGTGAGATTCCCTTTCCCACCCACGAAACTCCGAATATCCGATTGCTTCCTCGCCGGCTATAAATTAGAGGTCGGAGGGTAAATGCCATGCTTTACTAAGTGGGTTTTCATGTTGCTAGTTGTATTTTGCCTCTGGGAATCCGATGTTTGCCAGCCACAGCGTATTCCCGTTTCCTGATCAATATGCATATAGCGAATCTCTCGATCGACCAGCCTCCTCTTGTTTGTCTTTTTAATAAACCATGAGCGATCAACAGCTGCGGTCTCAAAATACGCCCAGATCCACTCAGTAGCAGGCGCTGGCCGTTGGCGGTGTTGGTAGAACGCGTTACCGGAGATAATTGAAGTCCTAGCGTCTGTCGAGCTCTCTTGGGATGCTGGAAATTGTGACGCCGATTCGGAAGGTAGTAGCTCGCCATTTGGTATGTCGGTGATGATCTCCACACCTTCTTGACTCTCTAGGAAAGTAGGAGCGAGGTTGCTCACTGGCTCGCTCGATTAATCGATTCGGTCCTCGGGCGAAGCCTCTTCATCACTGCCGTCATTTAGAACTCGGTAGTTGAAGCGTTTCTGCCGGGTACGCATTTTGGGTTGGATGTAAAGGGCCAGGCGAAGGAATGCGGATGGTCGATAACAGTTAACTGTCGATGAGAACTCAGGGATTTAGTAGAATGGCCACGAGGCCAAACCCAAAGAAAGATGCAGGATCAATGAATCTGAACGAATTGATGATGCTAAACTTGGACTGAGAAACTGGAAAAGAGAAAGTGAAGTCAACTCTCTGCATAAACAACAGGCTGCCTCAGGCATGCATCGAACAATTGTGAATGAACATTATGAAACCTATTGAGCAAAGCGAATCCAACTACGAAACCGGCAATGCTCGTCAACAATTTGCTTTTCAGCAGAGCGCCTGATTTACCAACAACACTTTTGACAGGCTAATTCGAATTATCGGCGACGATATCGTCATAGTTGACGATATCGTATCGGCAGACCTCAAGTTAGACGATGTCGATTGACGATACGATATCGGCAGGCCGCAAGTTAGACGATGCCGATTGACGATATGGAAAAACCATGCCGATATCGTATCGTCAACAGCCCTAATATTGAGTGCTCGACAGACATTCTTGGCCAGTCGAGGGCCAAAAGACTAGTAATGACTGTGTTTCGCACCAGCTAGCATGTGCAATGCAGCTCAATGTCCGGTCTCCATAGACTGCAGGGGATGTCACGGCTGGCGATCAGCGATGGCAAACCAAAGCTCATTTGAGATGGCTCGACTCCTGTAACCGCCGCGTTTCAGCCTCAATAATTATTGGTCTATATATTGCTAGCAGACAGAACATCATATCGATGAACAGGGACTGACAGAGAGTAAGCGCCTAGCTCATGGTCAGAATTCTCCAGTCTCCCACAGCGGGACCCAGCCTGGACTTCGGGAGGGGCTCGCGCCGGCTTACTAATCCAGAGCGTCTCGCCGTGTCGAGGAGCTGGAACGACAGATTTTGGGGTATTCTAACACCTGATTGTTGTGAAAAGCTCAACTTATCGTGCTGACGCGTCAAATTTGCTTTGGTTTGCAACCTTCAGGCACATCTCATTTGTCAACACCCTCGACCTGCGCGCCGCAACCATGACCTCTGGCCTTCTCTAACCTTTGGCAATATTCTGCAGTCGTCGCAATCCCAGAAATACATCGAAACAATCAGGAACCTTGGCGATACATGGCGTAGGCTTGCCGAAGAGCCTCTCTCGGAGCCCGATACAACACCGTCGTGGTTGAAACCACCTTTGACTTTGTTATGAAGATCACGAATGCACTCGAAGAGCAACGCCAAACGAAAGCAACCGTTGTCGAGATGTCCACTTATGAGCTTTCCACTGCTACCTCTCCACAAAACAAGCCAAGCACGCCAACAGAAGCCCCCCGGCATTATCGCATCCTTGCTGATTACGGTACTGAGTTCATTTGGCGAGATCCTGATGACCTCAGACCCGGTGAAGGGGACTGTATGCTTGACGCGGAGGAAATGCTCTCTCCCTTCCCTTCATCGCTGTTGGAACTGTATGATGCCTGGGTGGAGACATCCACTCATCATTTCAGAGAAAGACGTGAACAAACGCAAAACTACAATGCCTCTACATTCACCCCCGCCTCCGAGGAAGTCGCCTGGAATGTTGCTGGCTTTTTGCTTGCTTGGCGTATTACGCTAGCGCCTCAAATTGGAAGGATCGAATTCAGCGCTGGTGGGTCAAAGTCTCTGCTCGAGAAGGGGAATGAGACATGCGTTACTTTGAAATTTCTGCAGGATCAGTTTGGCATTTTGACCGAAGGCAGGCCTAAAGCATAGCGAGAGTTCACCACGGTTGAAGCTGGTAGAAAATAAAACTGGGGACGCGACCTAGTTAAGTGTCTGACTCTCTCGTATGTCCGACTCGCTTATGAATTGCGTTTAAAGTAGGGTGGCCTTCTATATCTTATAGAACGTATGCTTCCATTCCACTAAGTTCTCTCTGTAGTCTTCTTGGCGTAGTTAGCCCTAACCTGGCCAGTGAAGCATAGTTCGTTCAAAGTCTCTAGTCCCGTTCTCGGAGTATTTACAAATTTGTCATCATCCGCCGTTAACTAGTTATCCGGATTTTTTAGAACCTATCTCATCGTTGCGGGCATTCGTGATTGGCAAACACTTTAAATGAAGGACTTTACGTAATTTATTGTGCTTTTAGTTGGTTCCTAACAAAATCGAGAGAACTTCTAAGAGGTTTAAAAGCCCCTATAGCCATGACTTCTGGTTCTGGATCATGTCAGAATTTTTGTCTCGCTCCCCATTCTTGTGCAACAAAATGTCTACCAATGCGCCTCAATGGACACATTTAGTTCGTTTTATTGCAGTCGAGGATCACAAAGTCCACCTAGGGCAGATTGATCCATCGCTCTACCCAGATGTGGGACTTGCTCTACTAGAAGAGCAAAAAGTCACGGCGAAAATCATCTCCGGAGACATATTCAGCGGCACCATCACGGACAAAGAGTTCCAGATTTTGAAAGTAGGTGACAGCCACCATCCGAGTTCCTCTTCTGTCCTTCTTAATTTGGATCCAGCTTCTTTCCCCCTTGAAAATGAATATGGTACCTATTGTGCGTTGTCTTGGGCTGAACTATAAAGACCACGCTCGTGAAATCAGCATGCCCATCCCAAGGTATCCTGTGGTTTTTTTGAAACCTCGCCATACTATCGCCGGCCCATATCCCGAAAGAATTGTCATCCCTCCGATCGCCCAGGACGGAACTAGTGACTACGAAGCAGAGCTAGCCCTCGTGATTTCCAAAACTGGAAAAGATATCCCGGAACACGACGCGATGCAATACATTCTCGGGTTCACCTGTGCTAATGATGTCAGTGCAAGAAAGTGGCAATTCATTGACAGCCAGTGGTGTTTCTCCAAAGGTCAGTTATCTCATAATCATTGAAGTCCCTTCTTTTTCTAGTCGCTCATGTGTGCTATAGGGTTTGATGGGTCTGCTCCAATTGGGCCAGTTTTGGTGTCTCCCACAGCACTCCCAGATCCAAGCGAGCTGGCAGTAACAGCAAAATTGAATGGGCTGTCGGTTCAGGATACCAATACAAAGTTCGTTAATACACTACATTGCATTAATTTGGATGTGTTTCTAACAAGGTCTCCTTAGAGAAATGATTTTCAAAATCCCGAAGATCATATCGTTCCTCTCACAGGGTACGACTCTGGAGCAAGGGACTGTTATTCTTACTGGGACTGGCCCAGGGATCGGAGCAATGCGGAAACCGCCTCTGTCCCTGAAAGATGGAGACTTGATCCAGGTTCATATAGAGAGCATTGGAACATTGGTTAATCAAGTGTGTTATGCATGAGTTCTAGTCCTACTCATCTCCAGAGTTTGACGAGCAGATGTGTATGCTAGTTCAGACGGCGAAAGGTCGCTATTTGAGAAGCTTCGAATATATGTCTTATTTTTCATATATTGCCTAAGATGGCCGACATGCACCTTCCCGAGATACTAAGAACTACATTGTATACGCTGCCGGATTGCTATTCTTCCTGAAGATCCCGGCAGCAGATCCACCAGGCTATCAACATGTCGCGATGATGAGACACATCATTATTAATGATAGTACGAAACAGATACCACTACAAAAACTTTTTTACGAAGTAAGTCTCGACATGGACCATCCGCTCAATAATGAGTCCCTGCAAGGATTTCACCTTCGTTTAATACTAAAGCTCTACATGAACTCAGTTCGCCCCTATTTGTAGAGAGAAATTCAACGCGAAAAGTTCCTTATCTCACCGACTGAGAAACGCAACCACTATGAGATGATCTCGGTCCATTCATGTGGGCCTTCTCCCCTGAATACCACGTCTGACAGCCAACCTTTGATGAGTAGTGCGTATGAACCAGAGTCTGCACTGGGACATGGGACAGGAATATCTTGGCCTCGATGCCGAATGAGTTCTACCGGGGCAACAAAGTACTAGGAACTGGTTAGCATGGAATTAATCTGGACAATGATGGATCCACTTACGGCGGTGCCAGCAGCAAATGCCTCAACAAGTCTCCCCTCTTGCTGTGCGATTCGGATCTCTTGAATTGAGCAGTCTCGCTCAACCGCCGTCAAAGGAGGAAGTTGATTTCCCTCGGACTCCCACGCCTTCACCTGATCAAAATTCCTTCTGACAAGATCCAGTATGCTGTATCTAGTGACTCCCTCCAAAATGGTATGATTGTTCAATCCCGCAGTGATGAGCTGCAGTTGACCTTCGGCAGACTTTAATATCACGAAAAAGTTGCTTGCGCCTGCCTCGGTAACAAACTGGTCGTCACCAAAGAGCCAGAGTACTTGATCGAAGCCGGCCTGTGTCGCTGTATTATGAGCGACCAGGGTTGGACCATAATTGGCACCAAGCTTAGCATCCCCAAACCCACCAGGCCAGGCACGAATGGTGCCAGCTGGTGAGGTGAGAAGCCGCATACCCCCACGTTTGGTAGCGAATCCCGGAGCCAGCGTTGCAATAATGTACAACAACGACTGTCGTGGTGTTTGCACGCCCAAAGCAGCCGTAGTGCCGATATGAGTAGGTCGCAGATAGAGTGTTTCACCTGTCCGACCTGAAGGGAGAAACTTCTCAGCCTCGATTGCTGCGAATCTCTGGATGAGAGATTCTAGGTCGGCAGTCGAGAATCCGGGAAGACCAACTCTCAATGATGACTTCAACATCCTTTCGCAGTTCAGATTCACTCGGAATAGTCGAAGGCGGTCATCGTATCCTCGATACACTTTGATTCCCTCGAAGCATTCCGTGGCGTACTGGAGAACACTCGCACTCGGCATGATGGGCAAAGGACCGTAAGATCGAATCTCGGGATCTTTCCAGCCGCTACACTCATCCCACTGCCACAACAGCATATTGTCCGTACAGCTTGTCTGCGATGTGTTCAGCACATCGATGGGGCTTTCGACGGGAATTTTCTCATTGCGACGATCGAGAATTCGCGAAGCGGCAGGAACCTGTTGAGTATCGGAAACCATTTTGACCTCCTTGAAGTATCTGACGTGGAACTGCGGGATTTGCTTGGAGTACAGGACTAATGGTTTGGGAGTTTGCCAGGGCGAGAGATATCCTGGTAAAACAGTGGCCTTTTTATCTAGCTCATCTTCGGGTAGTCTCCGATTCTAAGCGAAATGATGAAGCTGAAAGACTAAATTACGTTAGAATTTGTGCTACGGAATTTGCCAGTATTGCTTCTACTCCGGCATCGCTGCTTTGCTAAAATGGAAAGTCGCGGGGCATTGATGTTGCCCATTTGCCGCAAGGCATCAGACTGCTTGGTAATCAATCCCTAAACATCCACTCATGGCGCTGTTCCCCCTCCCCTTCCCTCTTTCGTTCCGTAATGTCTGCGATCCGACAGAAATTTGTAATATATCCCGCCTCCTTTGTGGGACAAACCCCCACCCCCCCCTCTTGAAAAATGTCTGTTGCCAGAGGAGATTTGCATTACGAATCATGATCCAACTATCGCAGGCGCTATTACGTTTCGTCCTTTCTTTTTGATCTTTTTTCATTTGTGGCATTCCTTGCTAAAGCCGACCCACGTTCCCTTAGTCGGACCACGTGAAGGGCGAATTGACAATCATCCGGGTTTTCCTTGCCTCGCAGGAACCGTAGGTCGATAATATGTCATCGTCCTCGCTTGATAAGTCATCTGTACTGAAGGAGATGGTCCCAACTGCTGGAAATTAGGCAATTACGGCCTTTAGCACAGAACATATGTTTCGGTACAAGGCGCAGCACTTTACTGCCACAAGAAAAGAACATCCACGAACATATACTAAACCGGCCCTTTTGCGATATCACCTTCCTTCGTCTAGTTCACAAACGGTACCGGAAGTTTGGGTTTTGTTGATCGCTCAGATCACAGAACGCGGTTGCGGAGAGCACATTCTCTCGTTATCAGGTTTGAGAATCATGTCTGCAATTCTGAATGCCAGTTATAAATACAGTGAAGCGACGAGAAGATAGACAAGGCTACCATAGAGATGATGATCCTCAATGCTGTCGGGTAGTGCGCCGCTTTTGCTGTGGTCAGTACTGTGAGCGGGGCAATGTCATTGGAGACACAGTAGGCGACCCAGACAAGGCCGGCAGTGGTAGCATTCTTCGTACGACCAGCGGTATTGGCACTTATCAGTGACAGAATCATCACTTGAGCAGCAGGATAGAAGCCAAGTAAGAAGAGCCCCCATAGAGGAATTACTTTGTTGTACCAGACTTCCAAATCATGAGCGAGCCACCAATAACAAGGAGGCAGCTCAGTGCAACACAAAGGTAGTGCATGTTCTGTTTGAACATAGAAATAAGCCTATTGAGCATGGCAGATATTTATCCCGACATAAAGCCCAGAAGCACAGAGAGTAGGAGACTGAGAAAGACAGTATCTCAGACAATACCCAGTAGCAAAATAGACGGGAGTACAAGATAGGCTATTGGTATATTAAACAAAATTCGTGATCGAAAAAATGACTTCGAAACTCTGTCTGATCCAAAAAAAAAAAAAAAAAAAAAAAAGTTATTCCATGGCATAGATGGATGGCATTCTTCCTAGAAGGGTGATGCCAGTGTATGTCGAGATGAATTAATTTTCAAGACAAATTTCAAGGTATGAAGTAGAAGGGGGTAGTCCCTCTTGGTGTACATGACCAGCGTGGCATTCGGTTAACCTGCGGTCAAAGACCGCAATTCGCTTCTTCGTAGTTTCCTCGCGGAATTGAACGGACATACAAAGCGGTCCAAAATGGATTTTAGCCGAAGTCAAAGATGCCAGGCGATTTATATGAACGGTGTCACATTACGAAATTATGGCAGTGGCATTCGTACTATTTCAAATTGTCATCCAAGTGTATGAAACAGACGCTAGTACTATCGCCAGTGCTAACAAGGAGAGATCGATCATGAACCCTTTTCTTTTATAAACACGGCTTCTGCCCGATCTCAATCTACCGGAAGGCCGTACACTCCATCTCCACGAGGGCTCCTAGCGGCAGTTCTTTCACGGCCACACAGGTTCTCGCCTATTTCGCAGAGTGGGTTAATCAGATATTTCGACGTCGCGAGAAAGAGCTTACAGGTAGGGGAGTAGAAAAGTAGCGTTGGTAGGCCTCATTCATGGCCGCAAAATCGTTCATTGAGGTGATGTAGACGTTCACCTTGAGAACATTCTGGAGGCTGGAGCCCGCCTCTTTGAGGACGAGAGCAAGATTTCGCAAAAGTTGGTCCTGTATTAGAGCTCTCAGATTCCGGTCCATATACGGAGTATATCGAAAGTCATTCTACTCATGGATTGGCTGGTTACCCCGCCATTAACTAAGCTATTAGTCGAGATGTCAAGACCCACCATCCCAGAACAATAGACCATATCGTTACGGACGATGGCCTGAGAGAACAAGGAGATAGGGGCAGGTACCTGACTGGTAAAAATGGCTTGCTTAGACATGGTGAAGATCTGTTGTAAAGATTTGTGAAGGATGTGCGAAGTCAAATTATGAAGTCAGATAATGGACGGTGAAAGATAATTTGAACAGGCGCCTCAAGTCTCATTTAAATTCCTGGCTCGCCACCTTGCAAGATTGGTCATCCAGAACTTTTCCCCCGTGGCTTGAACTGCACCAGCAATGCCCAAAAAAAGCAGCTCCGATATCGGGAACTTAGACCGAGACCCAAATTTTCGGTCACAGCGAACTAATCAGCCGAATGATGACTCCCGAAATTTTCTCGATTCATTTTCGTTTGGAGTTTCTCTAATGGTGAATTGATAATCCTAAAACTCTATTTTTAAAAAATTGCCTCATTAGACTATACCTTGCGTCCAATCAAGGGCGGAATCTCACTGCTGCTGTGCCGATGGTGAGCGACCAGAATTCTGCCGGTTAAACTACTACGATAAAAAGGTGATTTGGGGGGTTGACGAACTGCTGACAAATTGACCGGTTCTCCAACTGGTGCCTCATCCCCAAGTACAAAAGCCAGCATCTCCGACGTCTAAGTCTCAGTTTTATCTTAGACAAAAGCCACTCCTCCCTAGACAAGTTCTACCATTGTCACTCACCGTGAAAATGCCTTTGTACGAATTTGAACACGCAATTAGGCTTTCTGCCTCCCAAAAACAAGCTCTTGCCCGTGCCATTACGGACTATCATGCTCTTACATTCCGTGCCCCGCGGTATATCGTTAACTGCCGCTTCATTGACATCTCGAGTGGCCCGCTATCTGAAACGTACGTCGGTGGCGAGTCTCGCCAGATCAACCGCCTCTTTGTCAGCCTGAGAAGTGGTGCCGGCCGAACTCAGGATCAGCTGCGCGCTCTGTCAGACAAGCTGAACTCTATCTGGGACGATATCATCGTTCCTGATGGACACCAGAAGCAGCTTCGTGGTATCTACATTAAGGGTTCCCTTGATGCAGCGAAGGAAGGTGGTTTCCACCTGCCCATGGTGAGTTTTGCAACTAGAAATTAACACCTTGTACTGTATTTTAGGCTAACTGGTACTGGCAGCCTGGACAGTTTGAGAAGTGGGTCAAAGACAATACGAGCAAATTCCAGGAGCTTGCTGCAGAGGGAGATCCGGATTTTGTTCAGCTCGTCGAAGAGATCAAGACTCGATCTGAGTTCCAATAGCTTAAATCACGTTAACAGAAGATCTGGACTTTTGTTCATATCACCCTGGCTATATATTGAGCATGTTCTCGAGGATTTTGGTTATGGCTAGCAGTTCTTTCTTGTGCGCCTCGAGTCTGAGCTGAGTGCTGAGTGGTCCAGTCAAGCTACACGGAATCATAGCACATGATATTTCGGGAGTAGTCGAGCTCCATTCTTGCCTTTTGTTTCTTTCCGTGCTTCAGTATCTATGAGCTTCAGATGGTGTAAGTTGCCAGTACATGAGTTTGGAAAGGAAGACAGGGTATATTCATTGCGAGAAAGTCAAATTGACACAAATCTGAGACAACATCGCCCGTTCGTTTTTCGCATTCTTAACTAGCTATGTCATTATTGAGAGGGACTTCAGGCTCCGCTACCTTCCACACTTCGTCCATTTTTTCGACATCCAATCTTTTAGAGGACCTGCTTGTAAAGCCTCTAACATCCCCTTCAATTGCTGTGGATGCCTGGCTCCTAGCCACCGTGGTGATGGGAATCTAAAGAAGAATGGAAAGCAGGCCAACGTATGGCGAGAGGTCACGGTCTTTCCTTTTCCCAAGAGGCAGGAGTACGATGACGGGACCATACCTTTCCGCCGGGAAATCGGCGATGAAATCTAGCAGGCTGTACAGTGAGGTCGGACCTTCTGCGTTTCAGCTACTGCACGCCTTATGTAGGCTCCTCGGCTATCCTGCATCATGCACCCTCCTCACATACTCTTCGTGTTTGATTTCAAATTATCCAGATCCGATTGAGGGAAGCCATATGGAATTGTGCGCCTAAATAGAGCATCCGTTACAGAGCCTTCAGAGATTCTCAGGAAACATTCTTGTCATCAATTTGACTTGTTGCTTTCTTCCTTACCTGACTGACAGGTCTTCTATCCTGCAAGTAGCTTCCACCTTTACACGAGAGCTGCTTGGTCCACACCCGAATGCGAGGCAATGCTGTTCCATTTTTTCCAGTGCCAGCCTCAGTGCCGGCTTGTTATGCATAGAATGATAGAGCTAGTGTCTAAAATGGTCAATCTAATAATCATCCATCTAACATGCTCGATAGTTTCTGTTTCCATTCTTGTAGGGTTGTTGCCGACCTTTCAACTTCCCTTCGTGACGTCGCCAGTTCCGTTTCTAGTTCCCGATTTCTCGCCCGCAACACCTCTATCTCGTCTGACTCCACCTGTTTATTGGCAATTTCAATCCTGAGCCTGTTGAGCTCAACCTCTGCAGCACGAGCCCTGTCCCTCATAACCCGCATAGCGGCCAATTCATTTTGCCGCATACGAAGCATCTGATGTAGGCTAGATACTTCAGCCTCGAAATCGGAAATTTTCTGCTTCAATATGGGCACTTGTTCCAACTCGTTGTACAGAACCAACAGGGCAGAATCTATGTCCTTGGACAATGTTCTGTACCGCGATGTTCGCGAAGAACGTCCGCGATTCGATTCCCTCGGTGACCGAGAGAGGCGTATCTGTTCAGCACCATTGGTCTCAGAGTCCGCTCCCAGCACCATACCGCCATTTCTTGCAGAGGCGGAAGCCAGTGCTGAGCCTGACTGATCAGGAGAATCTGCATGTCCTGCACCGGGATTTGACCAAGGGCTATTATAGCTTTGTATCTCGGTCCCGGCCTTGGAATATGCAGTATGGGTGTTTCGGACAGGTGGAGCGGAGGACTGAGACACAACAAGGTCGACATCGTCGGCTGGAGTTATTGTAGGAGAAGCTGGAGGGGTCAGAGGGGGAGGAGCGACATGCCATCCTCGATCGACACACACATCACAATGCCAGCAGCGTAACCCGTCACGGTTTGAATACAGACTTTTGTGCGGTTTACACGTCTCATGATAAGCTCTGCGGCATGTCTCACAGGGCGCCAGATCTCCGGAATCATGACACTCGAAACAGACTGAATCGTGGGGATTGCCCTCTCCTGGAGTAAAAATCAGCGATAACAAGAAAATTGAGTCTGCGTGTCCATCCTTACTTCTCCATGCTTTATAACGTGCCACGATGGAGGAGTCGACCTCCACCTGGTCGGCTGGCTCCGATGTTGTAGTCCCCGACATTGTGTCTGTTGCTTTAAAGTGACTGTTAATCTCTGTTTGTTGCTCGGATCCTGGGGAGAAGTTGGCAGAGGTTTGGACACGCTTGCGACCGCGACCGCGGCCACGTCCCGATTGCAGCCGAGGACGCTTAGCGTTGCGACCACTGAAGCCAGCTTGGTTCTCATCAGCCTGGTCGACCATGTTGGAGATTTGGCATAAGAAGGTTGCGAAAAAAGAGAAAGGGCCTTATTACGGCCAAGAGAAAAAGGAACAGGGGAAACAAAAGAAAATAGGTGGCGGTTGCTGACTGATGATAGAAGGCGGTGAGAAAACGGGGCCCGTTCCCAAACGCTTGCTTTTTTGTCCTTGCTTCATAATCGTGATTTATAATCAAACTGAAACCAACGTAACATATAAGCAAAGTCGTTCGTCCGACGTCGGACCTCTTGGCATTATAAGATGCTGCTCATGATATGTAATTAGCGCGCTTTCATCATTTTCATCCTTATAGAGAAAGAGGTGCCACACCGTTTGCTTAGTGGATTTTCGCCGCGACGTAGTGCGTGTTAGAACCTGTATATACTGGACTTGAGAATCGGGCCAGAAGATCGTCGGCCCGAGGGATTCTGCCGCGGAGTCCGCAGACCGCCCGGAGCTCCGCAGGAATTAGTATATAGTCCTGGATATCTGATTCTCTACGAGAATCAGAGATCAGTTCTGTAGTACTACAGGACCGGCCCTTTACCAGTTGACCTTCCCCTTACGGACTTCACAGTATACTGCTCTATTCCCTAAGGTAGTAAACCTGGAGCTACGGTTCTTACAGTGCGTTTGTATGTAGGCTGCGGCAAGAACCGTAAAGACCGCAGAAAACTAAAACCAAAACCGCAAATTTGCGGTTTTAGTCTTCACTTTACTAACCGCAACCGTAATGCGGGTGGTGTTAGTTTTCATTTTAAGACCGCAATATGGTTTAAGGTTAACCGCGGTCTTATAAACATTATAAACATGCCTAGACTCGTGACTTCCTCGTGACTGTATAGATTATGCAGTTTTGCTCGTAATTTTCAGGTACTTAGCATGTAATTATTTATATAGTGATTCTATGACCTTGTCTCGAAAGCTTTAGGTTGCTAGGAAATCGGGATATTCCGATAGGAATAGACTTCCGCACGACCTAATATAACCCGGACCCAACCCGGACCTAACCCGGACTAGGTTGGGTTTTGGGTCGAAGACTCCGACCTAGTGTTAGGTCCGGGTTACGACTAGGTAACCTAGCCTAGGTCTAGGCCCCTAACTTAGGTTATAAATATGATAGATATGCTAAGGCCCGTGACTATATAAATTATATATTTTTTGCCCGTAATATTAAGTATTTCCTTTATAACTAGGTCGAGTTGAACTTAATATAACGTAGAATTAGGGGATAAGACAAGGACGAGAAAGCGTGAGAAGAATAATACATTTCTATCTGCCCCCCTATCACCTGATAGAAAGTTCAGATTAAATCTAGCTAATGATATTTAAAGAGATCATCATCTTGAATCTTCCGCTTCCGTCCTAAGGCCCGTACCTAGGTGTTATTCCTAGGCAGTGGTAGCTAGGGCTTATATACCTCGTCTACCTCGCTTACCTCGTCTAGCCCTCTCTTATCATTAATTATAGTATCCTGCTCCTTAGTATCACTAATTAGGTCTATCTTAACTTCGTTAAGCTTCTTATCCTTCTCTTCCTTTATAGCTTCTATTTTATTATAAGAGAAGAACTTCTTAAGAAGCCTTGCCTCCTACTCTTTAATATTAAACCTTAAAGTGTAAAGAAACATCATTAACTCTTTAATCGTCTGCGATTTTATTCTCCCTCGATGATAATGACAAATATCCCGAGCAGTGTTAAAGAGCCATTTAACTCCCGCACCTATCATAGGGAAGGAGAGTATATCCCGCGTAAGGGTAGCGATTACTAGAAAGCGTGCTTAGTGCTCTCTCTAGAATATAAGAGGCGTAATATAAATAGTATCTATTAACTAGTTAGTATAATTTAGCGAAGACTAAGTTTAAACGTACTACTATCAAGGTATTAGGTTATTTCGTTAGTAGTAGCCCTTAGCTATACCTCACTTTTATCTAACATCTTATTAAGCTTTA